>JAPDNY010000007.1:47217389-47554889 GCA_029375565.1 Gekko gecko | reverse complement strand
ACACCCACTCACTCTTGTTGGGATGACATGGCTTACGCTATTACTATGTAGCATCTGAAGAACCATCTCCTCCCATACCTTCCCATATACCAGCTTTGGTCCTTAGGCTGCTCCAACCACTTAGGGTGGTCTACCTGGCACTGAGCAGAGCCTGGGCCTTTTCTGTTGTGGATCCTACTCTATAGGATGGGCTCCCTGAAGAGGTGAGGGGAGCCCCCTTGGAGATTTCAGAAGGCACTGCAAGACTTGTTTTTGATGAGGTATGAATGTCAGAAATCTTTTGATGAAGTATGAATGGCTTTTGATGAGGTATGAATGGCAGGCATCTTTTATGGGAGGAGGGAAATATTTGTGGTTTTATTTTATTGGAATCGATCTGTAATGTTTTAATTATTATCTGTAAGCTTCTTTGAGCTAAGAAGAAAGGTGGGGTACAAATCTTTTAATAAATAAAAAATAAAAATAGTATGGTTATAGAGTAATGCCTTCTGATCCTGTTTTGGAGTAGGTGGTTTGAACTCTGACTTTTGAGTCTCTTCCAACTCTGGGATTTGTATTGTTTAAGTGCTGTTAGAGGCTGTGCATACCAGCAAAGCAGGATATAAATTGGAAATAAATAAATAAAATTTATCCAAAATATCTAGAGATGACCATCCAAAATCCAGAGTTTGGTTGCACTAAATTACTTG
Organism: Gekko gecko; assembly: GCA_029375565.1. Classification (NCBI taxonomy): domain Eukaryota; kingdom Metazoa; phylum Chordata; class Lepidosauria; order Squamata; family Gekkonidae; genus Gekko; species Gekko gecko. The sequence goes on along the minus strand of JAPDNY010000007.1, from coordinate 47,554,200 downwards.
TTATGCAGTGGAACTAGGCAGCATGAAGAGAACACAACAGATTAAAAAGGTGTTGAGGGCTGTCCTGTATTGTGATGACGAAGTTATTAACAGTACAATCCTGTGCAGAGATACTGCATACTAAGCCCCTTGAAATCAATAGTTTTCAGTTGGAATCACTGCAGAGGATTAAGCTGGCAAACCTGTGAATGCATTTACTTCCACTGAAATGTGTGTAGAATTGCCACTTTGTGTGAAAATGCCCTATACTACAGGGTGAGATATACAGCACAGCCAGTGTAGGGTGATACACTAACATTCTGATGTTTCTTGAAGACTGTATCATAATTCCTGGTGCCACTCATGTTGATTTCAGTAGGGTTAAACTAATTTCTGCTTTATGAGCTTGTGACACAAGCTATCAGTATGTTGCTATGTCCAGTGCAGATTCTGGATGGCCAAGGTGCAAGGCTGTCTCCTGTGTGACTCATTGAGCCATGCTTACCAGATAAATAGAAAATTGGCATTGTAAGACTTTGCAGTTGGAAGCCACCCGTCTTTATCAGTGGTATGGGCAGTAGCACAAAAAGCAAAATGGAAGGATGAGAAAGGATTGGGAAAAAAGAGAAAAGATGGAAGAAAACTGTCAGAGCAGTCTTTGCCCTTTTTTAAAAAAAAAATAGGCTGGGGCATTGATTTTGTTTTCTCTTTCCCACCCTTTCTCTTGGCTTTCTACTTTCTTACTAGTTCTTTGGAGATGATTGCCCTGCTCTGCATTAAAAATGTTATCAGCCCAAAAGAGCAGCAACTGTGATCTTACACTAACTAATATCTGCTCAAATGTACCTGACTGCATTGGAAATGTTGCAGTAGATTGGTATAGCAGAGAATAATGAACCGCTGCACCCCATTGAAATGTAATTACACAGCACTCTTGTTCTTAAACCTATAAGGTGAAAGAAAGATGAATAGTGAAAGTAAAAACCGCTGACCCTTCAAAGTTTAATTTACGTTATGCATTCCCTCGCCCTTCTGATAGGTTTTAGAAAGGTCATAATTTAGGGTATTTTGCAGTTGATAAATGATCTGTATGTTTGTGTTCACACGCACGGATTGATTTGTTATAGCCAAAATATTGTTTCTATAACAACCTGCAGGTCTTTAAGTAGGCAAACATCAGACAAACAGAAATCCAAGTGGGAGGTGAAGGAAAATCTGATCCTTCTCGGGGAGAGAAGCAAGAAGTGTTGAACTGCAGTTTAATGAGGAGGGCTGGTTGAGGCCAGTTAATTTCCTCAGGATACCTTCTGAAAGTCTTTGCCCTCGGACAAGGATCCTGCCCTGGCTGCAGTTCCAAAAGATCATAATGGTTTTGTGTTGCCCAGTGCCAAAAAGTCTTTGCAACTTGGAGAGCTCCCTAGGTGGCAAAGGGTTGTTGGGGCAATTTTCCCGCCTTTCTAGCCTTGGATGAAGCTCCTAGTTTCCGGGCCCAGTTGATGCATTATGCATCAGGGCTGCCGGCAACTGACAGCCCCTCAGCCAGCGTCTACTTGAAAAGCAATGGTGCTAATCAAAGTCGACACATTTGAATGTCCAGACACACACACAGAGAAATTTACTAATCAAAAAGTGTATTTCCTAGGGCTGTCTCCAGAGAAATCCGCAGGAAGAAATTGGAATAATTTATTAGCTTACAAGTTTTCGTTGACAGTTAGCCCAAGGCTATTTATCTCTGTAATAGAGAACGTCTCCAATGTGGCAAAATTGACCAAATCAAACAGCTTTGATCAGAAAATGAATCTGGCAAGGCTGTCTGTCTGCGGGTCCCTGGGGAATGGCGGGAAACAAACAAAAAGATTTAACAAGTGGTCAATAGGAAAAAGAGAGAAAGAGAGAGAAAATTTGCAGGCTGCAAACTCAAGAGCGCCCACAATAGTTCACGCATACACAACTGTGTGAGTGTGGGCACACACACAAACACTGAAATAAATTACTGAAGAAATAAATTATGTCTCTCATCATAATGTTTAACTCTGTAGTTATGCATAATCCCAGTCATGCAGTCAAAACTGAGAAGCAACATTTGCCTTAAGGGCAGGAAGACAAATAGCTTCAGCAAGAAAGGGGTGGTGGTGCCCCAAACTCCTTTCAAGGGAAGAAATAGAAAAGTCTCCTTAGCTCTAAGTGGCACTTAGCATTAAGCCATCTTTAAAGTGTATCCTACAGACAAAGACACACACACACCCACTCTTTGCCCTTAACCCAAAAATTGGATTAGGCATTGGGAGCAACTAAGCGGTTTTGAGTTGTCAGTTTAGATTTGGAGGTGAAAATGTTTATTTTCGCTAGTTTGTTTGCATCACCAGAGGTGTTGCCATCATCTTCGAGTATCCTCTCAAATCAAACATGTCAACTATTTAGCTGCAAATTAATTAGGTAGAAATGAATGCTTTGGGTAAGCACATTAAAAATGAACACTAAGTACTTGCAATTACATAAGCAGCATGTCTGGCAATCAGCAAGGTCTGCTAGAAAAGTGGCAACTCTGTGTGCTGTGAAAAGAGATGGCTTTGTGACTAAGGCAATACCCGAATAGAACGATGATGATCTACAAGATTCCTTCACTTTTCCTTGGTTCATAATAACTTGGGGAGTGGGCAGCTCCTGGCATATAGAGGTATTGACACAGATCTTAGTCAAACTGTATGCTTAGGTCTGCCTCCACTTGTGACCTTGGTTAAGTACCAAACATTTCCATTGTTATGTTGCCTGGGAAAGGAGTATAGACATCTCTGCACATGACCTCTCTGACCCTGGTTTGGGAGCCTTAGTCTGTTTATACACAAAGGCCAAATTCGGGGCGATATTTAGGAAATATGGGAGAGGAAAAAGAAAAGTGGCTTCTAAGTAACTAAATCTGTTTTTATTGCATACAACCATAACCAGAGAAAGGAAAGGAAGTGAGGCAGATTTCCAAATGCAATGTAAGAGGGGAAAAGGTACCTTAGAAAATTCTAGCAATGTAACACAGAGCAATTATAGAGTTCCTAGTGAATTGTCTTGATGGATCCACCCATGGTTAGTCCTTGCAGAACCCATCCATGAATGTGTGTAGGAGAGGAGAAAATGAGAGAATAAGAGAAGGAACGGGGACAGAAAGAAGTCTATTTGTATGCCTGGGTGGTGGTGGAATGTGGCTGGCTTAGGGAGAGTTTTGGACCTATGGTTGGAGCAAGAGGTTAATATGTTGCTTGATCTTGAATTGTGAGCATTCTCAAGAGGACAGTTCTGGGGTCAAATTGAACCTAAAGATGGTGGGGTATAATGTGTTCTTCTTTCCTTAAAATTTTTGTCAGGGGCCAGAATGAGATTGTTCCTTGAGTTACTCTGAGGGATATGTTAATTGTGGCAGGAGATTATCCTCTCTGATTGAGCACTTGATGGTTTTATTGAGAATGTATTCTTGTCTGGATGTTCTATGGTAGATTGGAATATCAAGCTGTTGTTAATTTCATTTGGGTGTAGAGGAGATCTCATGAAGTCACTAAACAAGCCCTACATCAGCCCAGTGTGGATGCCTTGGTGTCCCCATCCTTCTTCTCCAGAGCATGTCTTTCTCAAAACAGAGCTAAATTGGCTTTGTTCCACCTAACTGGAGCAAGAAGGGATTCTTCATCTTTGTGTCTGCAGGGAGTGCCCATTTAGAAACAGCGACCTTTATTGTAGGACAGCTACCTTCATCTTTAAACCACCCAGCATTCTGCGATAGACTTTAGCACTTGTGGTGGCCATTTTTTGATTGGTTGTGCTCCCTTCCATGGCAGGCATTTTGTGGTGATGCCCATTACATGGCCTGGGATCAGCATACCTGAGGGAACACCTCTTCCCATATACACCCCAAAGAGTGTTACGCTCTATGAACTAACATCTCCTGGTTCTCCCTGGCCCGAAGGACATCCACCTTGCCTCAACCAGGGCCAGGGCTTTTTCTGTCCTGGCCCCTGCCTGGTGGAACATGTTCCCTGTTGAGATTAGGGCCCTGTGGGATCTTCTTCAGTTCTGCAGGCCCTGCAAGACAGAGCTGTTCTGCCAGGCTTTTGGCTGAGGCAACAGGCGTCCATGTATGGCCTCCCTGAGGTTGCTGTCACCCACTTACCAAGCCAAATAATATGCCAGGCAACCTCTCACAGCCAGTTGATTCTGTTGAATTGCGATTACTGTTTTGTATGTTTATTATTGTGTGGTGGGCTATAAATACAAATAATAAATAAATAAATAAAATTACCTGTCCTCAAAATTCCAGTAGTGGCCACAGGCTCCACAAGGTTGAGGGTCCCACCCTAGATCAAGGTCGGGTATAAGCAATGACTTATCTGCACAAAGCATACATGCGGGAGGTGGCAGGCCCTCTTTGGGATATTCCAAACCCATTCTGAGTGCTTAACTTTACTTCTCTTGGCATTTCCAGATCGTTTTTAAAGATGTGGAAAAATCTTCACTCAGAACAGTGCTTCTCTTGTAGGAATATTTAGCCCCCCCAATACTCAAACAATATTTTATCACTTGGGAAATAGAATTCTCTCCTCCCTTCCTGCTCCTGCGGCCAAAATAAGAATTGTGTATATGTGTGTGTATTAGAGTCTTGGGCACCTATTGGATAGCGTCTGTGAGGTCATAATAATGCACAAACTTCTTTGCAAAGTGTTAATTTTACTTTTTCCTTTGCTGTACAGTTTACTGATATCACATCTGCAACTAATTTATTTTTATTTTCTGTAAAAAAAAAAGCAGGGCTGTGCCCTTCCATTCTATGTAGTGATTTACCAATCTCAAAAATTCTTGATTTCTTTAAAAAATTTTTTTAATATGGTTGATGCTGCCTCTCACTGTAAGGAGTCTGCACTGATGTTTCCCTCTAGCTTCATTTTTTAATAAAGCTATTACCCCGCAATGAGATTATCCTCACTCCCCCTGTACATGGGTATATAATGTACTACTGTCACTGTTAGTACAATCATAGAAAGAGGAATCAAAATTATTTGATTTTCTGGGAAAGACCCTATGAGCCCATTTCCTCATCCTCTCTCTCTTTTTTTTTAAATGAGAAGCCAAGGCAAACAAGGCAAGTCCCTAAATTCTTTGAATGCTCATTTCAGGATATTTTTATATTTATATAGGTGATCTGATGCCATGCTAGCTTTTGGTCTCTGTGTGTGGACTAGAGTAGGATTGCTCCCATTCCAGTAATTTCAGAAGGTGGTAACAGTGCAGGAGCATATGAAAGAAGTGACAGGAAAAAGTAGCAATATCTGCACTGCTGTTGACTAAAGTCAAATGAAAATAATGCACACCAATGGGACTCAAGTAGACTTATAATGTAACCAATGCTACAGATTTTTGAATTGGTGCCAATTCTCTAACCTAGTACTTTATTCCTTTGCCATTTCCTCTGCCTTTGTGCAAGAAATAAAGGATTTTTAAAGATACAATTTAAAGAAACACTTCACTACTATGTACACTAGAATAGCTATATTAACCTTGATCTTGCTTTGTCTTACATTATAGGTTGTTGGTGAATATTGTCCTTGTCTACTGAAATTCTTTGAGACCGCTCATCTGATATGCATCTTGAGCCAAACACATTTCAACACTGTTTAGCCTATGGGCCTCAGAAAGCAGAATCAACATTTTCCCCTTTGCTCTAGAGCTTAATATTACAGGCTGTGACATCAAAGCAGGTGAGGCAATAAAAGCCAAAGTTTGGGACGTGGGCAGATGCTTCACTTGTTCCCATTGTGATGTTAGAGAACCTGTTGCAGACCCTAAGTGCATTCATTGTAATGGCTGAATAAATTTATTGGCTCTAAAAATTCATTTGTCAAGGGTGCAGGAAGGTTCGTTCTGTTGGGAGACTGCTTGGGTATCAACTAGCTGCAACCTGCAGAATGCTATGGAATGGGCATAATGTGCTGAATTACTTAAGGGAATTTCACATTATCGAGATTCTGCCGGATTGAAGCCGTTTCTGATTCGTCTTGAAGTAAACTGGTACAGGGCTGCCATTTCACACGTGGTTTTCCCTGACCGGAAAAGAGCTGAATCAGAAGCGGTTTGGCAATTCAGACTGCACCGCTTTGTTTTCCTGCCGTTGCCCGCCGCGCCTTTTATAAAAAAAACAATGTTCGTTTTAGAGCACTATAGCACTATAGTGCTATAAAACAACACTGCAGGCATTCCAATGGGGTTGCTATGATGCTATTGCGCTGTACCGCTATAGCGTTATAGAGCTCTAAAGCGAACATTAAAAAAAAAAAAGCCAGAGATCGCCCGCGCGGGCGAAAAAAGGCGGGAAAAAAGCATATCTGATCCGGGAGAAGAAACTGACGACTACTTGGAAGCGGCTGACAGGTAAAACGCTTCAGCCCCGTTTCCTGAAAGGGACAGAAGCGTTTCTATGTGAAATTACAAATATATTCTGGTAGGGAACCGGTTCTAAAATGGTTCTGTCTGAAATGCCAGACCAGAAACCGTTTGGGAACCGTTCCTCTTCCGGATTATATCATCTGTCTGAAATTCCCCTTAGAGAAAAGGGCTGAAAATTTAAAAGAAAACAGATGGTTTCACTGACTCAGAACTCATTTGACTTTTTATGGGTATAGGATGAAGTTGGTGGTATGCCAGAATGCTTTCTACTTGTGCAGTATGTTGTGTTATTTTGGTTGGTCTTAATAAATGATGTTATATGGCTTCTATTTTGGTTTCTGCAGCACTGTAATTCAAAACCCTTAGCAGGAGGAATTAGTATACATGCTCATTGACTTAGCTGCTACCAATGAGAGATGGCTTTGAGATGTGGGAATAGGGTTTGGATGCTGAGTATGGTAATGAACATACAGAAAGAAATACTGAAGTAATATGTGTTCTTTATTTCCAGTTTGTATTGGTAAATTGAGGAGGTGCTGCAAGGCCTGCCTGTTTGAGGGAGTTTGAATGGCAGACATCTTTTAAAGGGGGGGAGAAATTTAGGGTTTCTTATTTTAGTTTTGGTGTTAACTGAAAATATTTTTAACAATTATTTCAAACTGCATTGAACCACAAGGAAAGGTGAGATAAATGTTTTAATAAATAAAAAATAAATCTGTGCATAATCTGCTTTCTGGAAATGTTGGCCCCACTCTAAGTAGAAATGAAAAACAGGGGGCAGGGGGGATGACAATATGGTGGATGGAGCCAGCCAGGGAAAAAGGCACAGTATGGTAGATGGGGTCAACTGTGATCAGCATTGCATGCTGTAAATTTAGTCCATGATGCTCCCTTGCCCCAGCAAATTTACTGCATATCTTGAGGCACTGGACTGTCCTGTTGTATGTTGGAAGAACTTTGCATGATCTCAGATATCAAATGGTGTTACTCAAAGATCACATCAAAAAGGAAGTCTTCCTGTTTAAGATAGCCACTAAGCAGTATCACTAGCACACTGATGATTTTCATCACAGGCCATGTTGTGTTATGCACATTGGAGCCAAAAATCCTAAATATAAATACACGATGATGGGGTCTGAACTGGCAGAGATGGACCAAGGGAGAGATCTTGGAGTCCTAGTGGATAACTCGCTGAAAATGTCTAGACAATGTGTAGCTGCAATAAAGAAGGCCAACGCTATGCTGGGGATTATTAGGAAGGGAATTGATAACAAATCAGCCAGTATCATCATGCCCCTGTATAAATCATTGGTGCGACCTCATTTGGAATACTGTGTACAGTTCTGGTCACCACATCTCAAAAAGGATATTATAGCATTGGAAAAAGTGCAGAGAAGGGCAACTAGAATGATAAAAGGGTTGGAACACCTTCCCTATGAAGAAAGGTTAAAATGCTTGGGGCTCTTTAGCTTGGAGAAATGACGGCTGAGAGGTGACATGATCGAGGTTTATAAGATTATGAACGGGATTGAGCAGGTTGAGAAAGAAGTACTTTTCTCCCTTTCTCACAATACAAGAACTCGTGGGCACTCTATGAAATTGCTGAGCAGTCGGGTTAGAACAGATAAAAGGAAATACTTCTTCACCCAAAGAGTGATTAACATATGGAATTCACTGCCACAGGAGGTGGTGGCAGCTACAGGCATGGACAGTTTCAAGAGGGAATTAGATAAACATATGGAACAGAAGTCCAGCAGTGGCTATTAGCCACAGGGTATAGATGGGAACTCTCAGTCTGGGGCAGGTGATGCACTCTATTCTTGGTGCTGGAGGGGGCAGCAGTGGGAGGGCTTCTGGTGCCCTGGCCCCACTGCTGGACCTCCTGATGGCACCTGGTATATTTTGGCTGCTGTGTGACAGAGTGTTGGACTAGATGGGCCATTGGCCTGATTCAACATTGGCTTCTCTTATGTTCTCATGTTCTTATCACTGCCTCAGTATCTGACTAATAAATTGGATGAGAACAAATTGACTGTTACTCCAACCAAACATGTGATAATAGATGTTTGTTGAAAAGAGGAAGCCTTGTGGAGGAAAGAATAAGGGCTGTTTCAGGATCATTAATGAGGCTCTAGGTTTTACTTTCATTAAAATAGTTTCCGCTGTGATCATAGTACTTCATAAACGCATGTCCATAGCATATAGAATAGAAAAGCACCCCAATGAAAAACCTTCTAGTGTGGATTTTTGGTGGAAATTACTTTTAAGATGGCCTCTGAATATAGGGTGTTCATCAGGATTCTTGTTTCTGTGATGCAGCAATTTAAGAGTACAGAAGTCATCTCTGCTTGAGTTACAGAAAAAGGAATGTAGAACTCATTTCTTTCTGCATAAGGTAGCACATATTTATGCATGTTAATTAGGATTGTCAACAAATTAAAAAGATTTTAGTCAATTAATCATAGGAGAATTAATTGAATAATCAAGTCTACATACATTTGGACATGACTAAAAACAGTAGCTTTGGGGGAGGGGAGCATATTTCCTAATATACGCACACATGCTGTAGCAGATACTGCTTTAGGATAATGCAGATAATTTCTGTGGTGGGCCCACTATAGAGCTGTTAGGTCACATTTTATTTAATATATACTCTTTTCTTCAGGATTAAGTTTAGGGAAACTAGTTCTGCTTGTCTGCAGAGGAAGCCAACTGTGCAGAGCAGTGATTGGCCAGCTGCTGCTCTATCATAAGGCACCTCTTCCCTTTACCCAGAGTAGTTTTTCAGCTTTTAAAAAATTGTCAATGCAATGAACATGCATGCAGTTTTTAAAAAGGGAGCCAGCTCTCCTGAAGCATTGCAATGATTCTATTAACACTGGTGATAATTAAATCTGCCTGGTAAAGGGGAAAACTCTCCTGTTTTCTGGTATGTTGTATTCAGCTTTAGAAGAGATATTCTCTTTTGAGTGGGAGAGGTGGCTAGAATGCCTCTTCTAAGACAGCACCTATCCTGACACATCTCCTCCTCCTTGCCTGCTCTCCTAGGCTACAAGCGCTTGAGAAATTAGGGGCCAGTGTGCATGTAAAGGGATTGGAGTCTACTTGCATGGAAGCCCTAGCTCTTCACCCTTCTATCCTGGTAAATTTGCTGCCACCATCCAGAGTAATCCTCCCTTAAACTCCCTCACAGTGGCCTGGTACTCTGAGAGTGGTGTGTGTGTGTGTGTGTGTGTGTATGGAGTAATTTCCCCCCTCCTTCTGTGCCTGCTAACCCTCTAGCTTGGAGTTTGATCTCTCTGTGGATGAATGGCTAGGCCCATGGTGAGTGTTTTAGGACAGTCTAACATCTTTAAAAGGTCTTTTACTTGAAAACACTCCTATTGCAAAGGCAATGGGAATACACAGCAGAACATGGATACAAGTGTTAGAGAGATGCTAGGGAAAGAATCCTGGCGTAATCTGGTCCATGGGGTCGCGAAGAGTCGGACTCGACTGTGCGACTGAACAACAAAAGGGAAAGAATCAAAAGCAAGCATTAACTTGATTTCTCTCATTACTGGTTTTCACCTTGATATTTCTCCCTGAGAAACGGGCATAAGACAGATGGAACTTATGAAAACAGAGGATGGTTGTTGCAAGTTTTCTGTCAGTTCCTGTCCCTTGGCTTGTGCAGCTAGCGGTGGGTGAGCAGAATCTTTCCTACTTGACTGTAGAGGGGTTCTCCCTCTGAGGTGGAAGCCATCTTGTGGGTGATTCCCGTCCATCACTCAGGGAGGCAGGATCAAATCTAAGTGTTTCCTGTTTCCTGTGGTGGGAGTCACCCTCAACTCAGTTTCTTTCCTGCCTCAGTAGGGAGAGCAGCTAGGAGTAGGCTTTGCCTAAACCTTTTTTCTCTATTTTGCTCAACTTCTTGGTTTCACTGTTCCTGTTACTATACCTTTTATTCCTTATACTTATTCCTTCTAATCTATCAAAAACAAACAACAACAAAAACATCCTCCCTATCTCTCCTCCTTTTTCTCCAACTTAGGAGAGTTCTTCTTTTACTTCACTCTCTGTGTTAGGCAATGGCGCTCAGGGGAGAGAGTGACGGTTTTCTCTCTTCTGGAGAGTTAGAAAAACAAGAGCGGAGGAGAGAGCGAGTGGCTTGGAAGAGAGCCATGGAAGTCCAAGGCTCCAAACCATCTGAGTTCAGCGAGGGCGCGAAGCACGCCAAAAGCTCCCTTTCCCGTGCTCAGCCGGAGCCCGCGCAGACGGTGGCTGTTTTAAATGAGGGAATTGGATGGCAGAGCCCTAGCTCAGCCAGGGAGCGACCTGAGACTGTATGTCGTAGTGGGTCCAACATTGCAGCGATCGCTTCAGCGGAGGCTGCCCAAGGGGACAAAGGGGACGATGACTCAGAGACTGGTAACCTTGACGACTCCAGGTCCACCCCCCTTTCCCCCAGAGCAATGTCTTTCTTTAGAAGGGCCATGAGACAGGAAATAGCCCGTTATTGCAAATCAGGAGGTCGCTATACCCACTCATGTTCCTCCTCCTCCTTCCCCTCCTCCTAGGCATAAGAAACAGAAAGGCTGGCCCACTAAGGCTTCCCAGAAAAGCTTTCCTGGTGATCACTGCTTCCATGACCTTCACCAGGAGGAACAGGGGGGAGACGCTTCTAATACCCATAGCGAAAAAGAGGAGGGGGAATTTTCCTCACACAATGAGGAAGAGGAAAAGATTCCTATAACCTCTGAACAATCCTGTAGGTTTTTTAAAACTGAGGACCTACATTACCTTCTATCCAAGACAGTTTCTGCTCTTAAGATACAAAATTTACTAAAGTCAAGAAATAAGAGCTCTGATGAACAAGAGCAACAAGGGGGATCAGAGATCACTGATGAATTCTTCCCTCCAGACGAGTTGTCTGAAAGAGCTTTTCCATTCCCTAACTTTTATATGCGCAAGGTTAAGGCAGAGTGGGATAAACCACTGTCTAGTAAACCCATTCCAGACATTATTAAGAGATTGTATCCCATAACCTCTGCCACTTCAGATCTTTTACAGATTCCAGCTGTAGACGCCCCTGTAGCGGCTTTGCAATCATCTGGTCTTCTACAAGAGGATGGTCATGGCAACTTGAGAAATAGTCTGGATAAGAGATGTGAGTTTGCTCTCAAAAAAATCACATGAAGCCTCTTCTTTAGTCATCGAGGCGTCTTCAGCTGCATCCACAGTCTCAAGGGCTTCCATAGTATGGATGCGGAAATTAATTCAGATGCTGCCTGAAAATAATTCCAGACTACTTGAGGGAGCTAACAGAGTCCTTAAAGCCATCTCATTTACGGCTGATGCCACCCTAGACACTATGGTGTTATCTTCTAGAGCTATGGCATCATCTGCAGCAGCCAGACGTTTAATATGGCTACGCTCTTGGCCAGCTGATTACCAATCCAAAGCAATAGTTTCAGCGTACCCATTCCAAGGGAACAAATTATTTGGAGATCCATTAGAGAAGATCTTAGTTGAAACCCGTGATAAAAAGAAGGCACTTCCAAAATACGTGCGCTCAGGAGAAAAGAGATCAATGAACTTCCCTACCACTTCTGTTTCTTCTTCTAGACCATACCAGTCCACGCCCAGACCACGACAGGACTACAGGAGACAAGCTTGGAGCAACAGCAACAATAGCAAGCAGTCCTTTCGTAGGGGAGGATTTAACAATAGGTTCCCAAGATCGTATGGCAACAGACCAGATAGAGCTGAAAGGGAACCCAAGAACCAAAAAGCATGACTATCTAACCCCTCCAGTGGGGGGACGCTTGCTTCTCTTCAGTCAAGCATGGGTCAACTCACATCCAGATGCCTGGACAAGAGACTTAATCCAGGAAGGCTACAAAATAGAATTCCACTCCATGCCTCCTCTACGCTTCATCATGTCTCCTACACACCAAAACCCCATCAAGAGGGACAGAACCAAAGATGCAATACAACACCTCCTCGACATACAAGCCATAGAACCTGTACCCACAAGTGAAAGGATGACAGGTGTGTACTCCATCTTTTTCACTGTACCCAAAAAGAACGGAGACTGGAGGGCCATTTTAGATTTAAAATTCTTGAACAGATATGTAGAGCCAAAACACTTCCGAATGGAGACACTGAGGTCCATAGCAGAAGCACTACAACCTCAGGAATTTCTCTCTTCTATAGATCTAACGGAAGCATATCTACACATCCCGATCTTCCCTCCTCATTGCAGGTTTCTACGGTTTTGTGTGAACGGGGATCACCTACAGTTCAGGGCGCTCCCCTTTGGCCTCGCCTCGGCTCCAAGAGTATTTACCAAAGTACTCATTCACGTGATCGTCTGCCTCAGGAAGAAAGGAATTCATATTCATCCGTATCTCGACGACATTCTGGTCCGGTCCCCTTCCCAGACAGCGATCCAAGAGGGACACGGACATGACTATCCAATGTCTACAGGACTTCGGATTCATAGTAAATCTACAGAAGAGTTCACTACTTCCCACTCAAAGATTGGAACATCTAGGTGTAGTCCTGGACACTCAAGCTACAAAACTGTTCCTACCGCACAACAAGGCAAAGAAGATACAGGACATGGCCAGACAAATTATAAAGGCAAGAACTTCATCCCTATCTGCCCTAACCAAGATGATGAGATTGATGGTATCGACATTCGACTCACTCCAATGGGGACGGTTCCACTCAAGACCATTGCAGATGTTCATGCGTCCATTCCAGAATTCTATTGCCCTCAAGATGGACTTCTCGCTGAAGGTACCACTACAAGTAAAGGCGAGCCTCAGATGGTGGACAGTTCTCCGCAACTTGACACAGGGCAAGACATTCTGGATCCAAGACCGGATACAGATTTTCACAGATGCCAGCTTATCAGGGTGGGGCGCAACATTATCTCACAACCCAGTTCAGGGAACGTGGTCCAGAACGGAGTCCAAGCTACCCATCAACCTTCTGGAGCTGCGAGCAATCCGATTGGCTCTTCTGTGTTTTTCCCCTCAGATCAAGGGACGCCACGTTCTGATCAGGACGGACAATATATCTGCAAAGGCATACTTAAACAAACAGGGGGGATCACGATCCCTGGCCCTACACAAGGAGGCAACCCAACTCCTCACATGGGCAGAGAACAACCTGGCCTCAATCAAGGCGGAACACGTACAGGGCATAGTCAACCTTCAAGCAGACTGGCTGAGCTGAAGAACGATCAAGGAGGGCGAATGGTCCTTACACAGGAAGATCTTTCAGGTGATAATCTCCAGGATGGGACTTCCACAGGTGGACCTGCTTGCCAATCAAGACAACAGTCAACTGACACGATTCTTCACCAGATACTTTCACCCCAAGGCGGAAGGCACGGATGCCCTTCTTTCCAGTTGGCCAGCCGGTCTTCTTTATGCATTTCCTCCAATTCCAGTCTTACCAAAACTACTTCGGAAAATAAGACTGCTGAAGGCGGAAGTCATTGTAGTGGCACCATAATGGCCACGTCGTCTGTGGTTCTCCTCACTTCGGGAGATGGCGGTGGCTCCTCCTCTCAAACTACCGGTCTCGGAAGATATGCTAACTCAGGGACCAATCTGGCATCCCAATCCAGGTTGGTTCTGTTTGACCGCGTGGAAATTGAGAGGAAGAGGCTTACCAAGCTAGGCTACACACGTTCTGCTATTGATACTATGATGGCATCAAGAAAGTAATCTACTACAAAAATCTACAACACTACATGGAAAGCATTTGTTCGTTGGGCCCGTCGGAAGAAGATTGATCCACTACACCCGAGGATTGGCTCGTTGCTAGAATTTCTACAGGACGGCAAGGCTAGTGGTCTCAAAGCAACTACACTTAGAAGACAGGTGGCGGCACTAGCTTCGGTCTTGCCACGTTTTCAAGGTGTCTCAATTTCACAGCACCCTCACATTGTCCGTTTCCTGAGAGGAGGTTCTCTATCTGACCCTCCTCAGGCTCATAGGTTTCCGACATGGAGACTTAACACAGTCCTTACGGCACTTACCAAGCCTCCTTTTGAGCCATTGAGAGAAATCATACTCAAATTTTTGAGGATGAAAACTCTATTCTTAGTAGCCATCACATCAGCAAGAAGAGTCTCCGAGCTGGGAGCTCTATCCGTGCAGAAAGAACTGTGCATTTTTCACAAGGAAAAAGTGGTACTAAGAACAGATCCTACCTTTTGCCCAAAGGTGGGTTCCAAGTTTCACAGGATGCAGGAAATATGCCTGCCATCATTCGTGCCACGTCCTACTCACCCAAAGGAGAAGATGTGGCATACTCTGGATGTAAGACGGGCCCTCAAATGCTATATACTCAGAACAGCGCCATTTAGAAAAACAGAATCTCTGTTCATCAACATCTCACCTCCACACACAGGGAGGAAGATGTCAAACTCAGCCATAAGTTCTACCATTCGGTTATGCATTGCTGAAGCCTATAAAAGCTTAAACCAAAGAGTTCCGGGTGGCATCACCGCCCATTCCCTATGCAGTGCGGCCACTAATGCGGCCTTTGCCTATAGGGCTTCAGTAGAGGAAGTATGCAAGGCTGCTACATGGTCTTCATTATCAACATTTATCAGACACTATAAGATAAACGTGTTTGATTCTGCTGATGCAGCCTTTGGGAGACGGGTTCTTCAATCTGTCCTTTCTCTAGATGACGACCTTCCCTCCCAAAATTAGGGACACTGCTCTGGGAGGTCCCACAAGATGGCCTCCACCTCAGAGGGAGAATGACCATTGGTTACTCACCGTGAAGGGTCCTTCTCTTCTGAGGCTTGGAGGACATCTTGGCCCTCCCGGGTCGTCAATCTTTCCTGATGCTATGTATATAGTTGTTCTTTCTGCTGTGTCTACAAGTACAGTTTTCCTTTTCATAATGTCGCTTACTGTTGTCTTACAGAGTTTTTCAGTTCTCTTTCTACCTTTTAGAGAGGTTTTTATTGCTTTCGGAGTCCCAAAACTGAGTTGAGGGTGACTCCCACCACAGGAAACAGGAAACACTTAGATTTGATCCTGCCTCCCTGAGTGATGGACGGGAATCACCCACAAGATGTCCTCCAAGCCTCAGAGGAGAAGGACCCTTCACGGTGAGTAACCAATGGTCGTTCTGTATGTTTGACTTATCCCGAAATGGAGCCTGAGTTTCCCTCCAGCTGACATTTAACTAGTAAGATTCATGGCGCTCTCCTGGCTTTGAGGACCCCTCCAGTAAGGATATCAAAAATTGTATATGAAAAATTGTCCTTCCATCTGTCACCATAAATGGGGGTGCTTTCCTTCCTGCAGGTAAGAAGATTTGAGGCTGCTGGGGTTGTAAAACAAAGTTGTGTGTTCTGTTTCAGGTCATCCCACATTCCTATGTCACAACAGCACCTACTTCCCAAAGTTTTTGAACAAACATATATGAAAAATAGATAATACCTTTACTGGTTCCCTGATTAGTGGGTTGTGTTTTAATCAACCCAAAGTTTTTACTTGGTTACATCACTTGAAATCATAATACTCTTAAAATATTTATAACAGCTGTTCTTAAACTTTAGCAATCTAGGGACCCTCATGTTGATTTAAAACTTTTTACAGACCCCCAGGTCCTTCCCTCCTCCCTCACTGTTGCCCACCATGCACCTGATACACTCTGCTGTGGAAGCTTGCTGGGTGACCTTGGGCCACTCACACACTCTCAGCCTAACCTACCTCAAAGGTGTAAAAAAGGGGAAATAAATTAAAAGTTTGTAAGCTGTGCATGTCCAGCGGACACCATTGGCCTCAAAACAATGCATTGAGAATCACAGTTTAAAAGCAAGTTTAAGTAATATGTTTGTATTGTCTGTTCATGGCCTATAGAGGTCTCAGGAGCTATCCAATTCTACGAGGACTACAACTCAGCATAAGTTCTAATCAGTCTCTCTGTGTGATTAGATGGGTTGTTGCACCAGAGGCAAAAAAGAAATGTCCTCCTTGGTTAATGCCTTCAGGGAAGAGAGACTGGCTGAACAAGGTGAGAAGTGACATGGAATAACTTTCAGAGTGTCTCACAGAAATAAAGACCAGTGTCACACAAAATTTGAACTTTGGCTATTTAATTGAAAACCATCATTGGTGGCTATAGTCTTATAGATGCATAATGGCATCAGAGCAACAACAATGTGGTCGAGTGCCCTAATGATACTCCTCAGAGCATGACAGCAGGACCCCACAGGCATCGAGCAAGACAGCACTCCATGCCATTAGAACTGTGGAATCAATCATAGGCCCTTGTGGTGGAGGCAGAGATGGAAACACTGCCAGTGGAAGTATCACAAACACAAGAGAGACAGAAGGAGAAGGAGTGGGAGATAAAAAGAAATGGCACTGGAAGGAAAAGGAAGGCATTGGCCATAGGTGACTCCCTGCTGAGGGGTATGAAATGTCATGTGTCCAGGCCTGACCCCTGGCCCAAGAGGTGTGTTGCTTGCCAGGGGTGAAAGTTAAAGATATTACAAAGAGGATCCCTAAACTCATCAAATCTACAGAGCATTACCCATTTGTGATGGTCTATGTGGGAACTAATGACACGGCCGTGAACAACATCAAAAACATTAAGACTGACTATGAAACTCTTGGGAGGAAGCTGAAGGGAATGGGAGCACAGGTGGTGTTCTCTTTGATCCTTTCTGTCATAGGAAGGGGAATGTGATGGGAACAGATAGTAATGGAGATGAACCACTGGTTGTGTTGGTGGTGCCAGCTGGAGTAATTTGGATTCTGGGCCCACGGGCTAGGTTTTCTGGATGACAACCTACTAGCACACAAGGGACCACCTGTCAAAGTTGGGGAAGAATGTGTTTGGCAGAAACCTGGAGAGATTCATCAAGAGAGCTTTAAACTGACACCACAAGGGGAAGAAGACGATCAATGTAGGGATTTAAATGAAGGAGAGCAAACAACAGAGGCCCACTTGGGAGGGCTGGGTCTAATGGAGCCAAAGGTGTAGGGGCTTCAGGTATCTATGTACCAATGCTCAAAGCCTGGGTAATAAGAAGGCAGAGCTTAAGCTTCTAATGCAGACAGAGGGATATGATTTAATAGGCATTACAGAGACTTGGTGAGATGATTCTCATGACTGGAATGTAGTAGTGGATAGAAACAAATTGTTCAAGAAAAACTGAAGGGGTCAAGGAGGAGGTGGAGTGGCACTGTATGTGAAGAGAGGGTTTGTTTGTCAGGAAATACTGTGGAAGGAGGGTGATAGCCTAGTGGAAAGTATTTGGGTGAGGATAAGGGAAGGAAGGACAAATAGTGTTGTGGTTAGAGTCTGCTACAGACCTCCTGATTAGGATGAGGAGGTGGATGCTGCCCTCCTTGAACAGCTTGACAGGGCATCCAAACAACATGACCTGGTAGTTATGGGTGACTTCAACTTTCCTGATTTGTGTTGGGAGACGAACTCTGCAAAGCATCCATGGTCATGCAACTTCCTGACGTGTCTGGACAACAACTTCCTTCATCACATGGTGGAGGAAGCTACGAGGGTCTCAGCCATATTTGTCTTAATATTGGCCAACAGGCGAGAGATGGTAGATGGGGTGAAGGTGGTGGGGACCTTAGGAAGAACTGACCATGTCCTTCTAGATTCTGTTTGCTGTGAGGGACCAAGAAAGTTCGTAACCATACGTGTAAGTTAGATTTCAGTAAGGCAGACTTTAATAAACTCAGAGCTATGATGAGAATCATTCCATGGGCAAGACTGCTGGAGGAAAGGAGCAAGTGAAGGGTGGGCTTTCCTAAAACAAGAGCTCTTACAAGCTCAAGCTATCACTGTTCCAACAAGAAGGAAACATGGTAAGGGATCCAAGAAGCCAGTGTGGATGAATGGAGAATTGCGTGATGTGCTAAGAGAGAAAAAGGAGGCAATAAATGGTGTTCAAGAAATGGAGGCAAGGACAGACTTCTAAAGAAGAGTATCTGTGGATTGCTAGGCACTATAGGTCAGCCATAAAAGAGGCTAAAGCTCTCAGTGAGCTAAACCTGGCCAGGGAGGCTCGCTACAACAAGAAACTCTTCTTCAGATATGTGAGGAACAAATGCAAGATGAAAGAGGCGATGATCCCACTGTTGGGTGAAAATGGAGAAACTCTGACAGAGGATAGAGAGAAAGCAGAAAGGCTCAGTACCTATTTGGCCTCAGTTTTTCCCTTGAAGATGAGAATAGCCTTATCTAGAGACGGTAGTAGGCAAGTCACAGCATCTGGGCTGCTGCTTGACATGGACAGAGAGGTAGTTGAGAAACACTTGGCTGCATTGAATGAGTGCAAATCCCCAAGGCCAGATGGTATGCACCCAAGAATGCTCAAAGAACTTTCTAGAGAGTTTGTGGAATCTTTGTCCATCATCTTCCAGATCTCTTGAAGGACGGGAGACATGCCACAAGACTGGAGGAGGGCAGTTGTTGTCCCAGTTTTCAAAAAAGGGAGGAGGGATGACCGAGGAAACTACACGCCAGTCAGTCTGACCTCTGTCCCAGGGAAGATAACTGGAACAGATTTTAAAGGGATTGATCTGCGAGCATCTAAAGGACAACTTGGTGATCTGGGGAAGTCAGCAAGGATTTGTTCCCAACAGGTCCTGCCAGACCAACCTCATTTCCTTCTTTGATTGAGTGACAAGCTTACTGGATCGAGGGAATGCTGTTGATGTTGTTTACTTGGATTTCAGTAAAGCTTTTGACAGGGTTCCCCATGATGTTCTGGTGGGTAAACTAAAGGACTGTGGACTACACTGTAGAATAGTTAGGTGGATAGGGAACTGGTTAGAGAACAGTACTCAGAGAGTAGTTGTCAATGGCATTTCATCCGAATGGAGGGAGGTGTCTAGTGGGGTGCCACAGGGCTCAGTTCTGGGCCTGGTACTTTTCAGTATTTTTATAAATGATCTGGATGAGAGCGTGGAGGGCCTATTCATTAAATCTGCAGATGACACTAAATTGGGAGGAGCAATGAACACATCAGAAGATAGAGACAGAATTCAATGAGAACTGAACATGCTGGAAAAGTGGGTGGAGGTGAATGTCACGGGCTGGGGTGCCAGTCAAAGGGAGTCCAGAACAGGCCAAGATCAGGAGCCGAGAAGACAGTGCAAAGTCCAAAGCCAAGCTGGGGTCAAGAGCCAGAAACACAGAGCCAAGTCCAAAGTTACTAACCGAAAGCGTAGTCCAAAGCCAAGCCAGGGTCAGGAGCCAGGAACACAGAGCCAAGTCCAAAGCCAGGTGGTCCAAAGTTCTAGGTGCAAGAACTGAGCTGAAGTGCATGCAAGCAGCACGAAACTGACTTGTTGCTTCCACAAAGAGTATTGCCCAGAGTGTGGAGTTAAATGCTGCTACCAGTTAGCCAGCTGTTAAAACTCTGGGCTGGCCGAGCATCTCCCTTGTACCCTGGCCTCTCTTCGCCTGGTTGCTAAGTTTTGCTGCAGTTGCTCCCTTAAATGAGTCACATGTAGGGGTTAGTCAGGAAGACTTCCAGCTTGCAGTTCTTCCTTCTTATTTGGGCCAGGTCTGAAGACTGCTGTTACAGGCACTTGCCTGCTATCCTCCTCTGCTGCTTCAGAGGTGCCAGCTGTGGTTTCTGCAGGCTCTGTCAGCTCATCCTCATTCATGCCTATGATAGTGAACAAGATGCAGTTTAACAAGTATAAGTGTCAAGTTCTACATCTGGGTAACAAAAATGAGGAACATGCATACTAGATGGGGGATGCACTTCGGACTAGCAGTGTGTTTGTGAACAAGATCTTGGGACAAGGGTGGACCGAAAGTTAAATATGAGCAGCCAGTGTGATGTGGCGACAAAAAAGGCTAATACAATCTTGGGGTGTATCAACAGAGGCATCACGTCCAAATCACGAGCTGTCATAATCCCGCTGTACACTGCATTGGTCAGGCTGCACCTGGAGTATTGTGTGCAGTTCTGGAGGCCTTACTTCAAAAAGGATGTGGACAGAATGGAGCGCATGCAAAGAAGAGCAACAAGGATGATCAGGGGCCTGGAGACCAAGCACTATGAGAAAAGGCTGAGAGACTTGGGAATGTTTAGTCTGGAGAAGAGGAGATTGAGGGGGGACAGGATTGCTCTCTTTAAGTGTCAAGTTCCCCAGATAGTCACTCAAACACCAGACTTTGGACGAGGGCCCTGTTGTAGTGCACCGCCATTCGCGGTCCCAATCACAATACGACCGGAGAAGACTGATCCGTAGGCAGTCTCCATCGTCGTCCGGTTCCCCTTCTGACGACCAATGTTGGGTCTTTCGAGGAGCGTCGAGAACGCCCGGATGCGGCCTACTATTACTCCAGGTCCCCGACACCGGAGAGGCACCATTATGATCGTATCTGGCACTCTGAACGTGTGGATCAGACCCATGTCCCTGACCGCCCTTGGCGCTCCACGTCTGTTGCCTCGGCCCGTTCCCTTCCTCAGGAGCAGCCTTCCAAACCCTCTAGAAGTCGAGATGCCCCGAAGAGTTCCCCAGTGGAACCTCGGTACCGTCCTTCCATCGATCACCCAGTTATCGATCTGGTTCAACCACGATCCTCCTCTCCCATGTCGATCTCGGACAGGTCGGATTCGGTGGAGTTCAATCCCGAGGTCACTCGGATCGAGGATGAGCCTCGACGCTCTGGGTCGATTTCACCTACTGAGGGCCTAAAGCATATTTAGAGCTCGTTACTAGGATGGCAACTGCTCTTCAAGTCCAGGGCTCTACAGAATCCCCCGCTGTGACCGACGTGGTTCACAGACTGGTGCAAGCTGACCTTCCTCCGTACACCATCCTGCCCTTGCTTCCTGTGCACCTTTCGATCTTGAAGGAGTCTTGGGAGCACAGCTGGACCTTCTGGCCAAGAAGATGTACTCCCTGGCCTCCATGAACCTTCGTGTCAATACGTACCTCTCCTATTTGTCGGCGTATGCCTTCAACGTTGCGAATGCAGTCCGTCCTATCTTAGAATTCGTTCCAGAGGAGCATCGTCCCACTCTCTTGGCTGCCTTGTCTGAGGTTTGTGCCATATCGAAGCAGCAGATCGATTCGGTTCGTCATGCTGTTAATTGTTCCTCAAAGCTCCTGGTCTCTTCCGTTGCTCTCCGGCGTCATGCTTGGCTCTGGGGCACCTCTTTACAACCTGACGTCAAATTCCGTATTGAAGATCTTCCCTTTGACGGCGATGGCCTCTTCCACTCCTCCACCGACGAAGTTTTGAAAGCTGTTTATGATAGTCGAAAGCAGGCTCGAAATCTCGGAGTCTCTGCTGCCCCTTACCGACCTCGGAACTGTCCTTGGAAGCCTCCCGGCTCCAGACGATACCTGTCTCCGGCATCTAACTCCCAATGGAGAAGGAAGCCTTATGACTCTCGTCCTCCTTCCAAACACCGTTCCCAGCCTGCCAAAAAGCCGCCACAGCCCAAACAGTCTGTTTGACTGTCTCCACCGTCTCCCTTCCCCAACGTTGTATACTCCTCCCGTCTGGACCCGTCTCTTCCCCTTTCTACCAGCCTGGGAAGAAATTTCCACTGACTCCTGGGTCCTCACTATTCTACTGGTCGGGTACGCCATAGAGTTCGTTTCGCCTCCGATCTTCCCACACTTTGTTGTCACGCCTCCAGACCCTCTCCTCGATCTCCACCCTCCTTGCCAAAGGAGCCATTGAAGTCGTTCTGGAGGCGCAACGAACTCGCGGCTTCTACTCGAAATATTTCCTGGTTCCCAAGAGGAACGGCGGATTCAGACCAATTATGGATCTTTGAGATCTCAACTGTTACATTCGGTATCAGAAATTCAGAATGGTCACTCTGCAGTCGATCCTTCCCCTGATTCCACGGGTGGCGTGGCTTGTGTCTGTCGACCTCCAAGACGCATACCTCCATGTCACGATCCGTCATTAGCTCCGTCGGTTTCTCTGATTCGCCGTTGGAGATGCACACTACCAGTACAGGGTGCTTCCCTTCGGTCTTTCTACTGCTCCACGGGTGTTCACCAAGCTGATGGCTGTGGTGGTGGCCGAGCTCCATCGACGGGGAGTCACTCTTTATCCTTACATCGACGACTGGCTTCTCGTAGCTCCGACGCCAGGTCAGTTGCTCCACGACACTCAGGAGACTCTTTCCCTCCTCCGTGCTCTCGGACTCTGCGTCAACGCCGCCAAGTCCTCCCTTCAGCCCCTCCAAGTCCTTCGATTCTTCGGGGCTCGCCTCGACACCAACCTCGAAGCGGCTTTCCTCCCAGAGTCGAGGGCTTCAGACATTCGAGTGATGGTGTCCTCATTTCAGACGTTCCCTCAACAATCCGCCCATTCTGTGATGAGGCTCCTCGGTCACTTTGCCTCTACGGTGTTCGTAGTCCCCCATGCACGGCTCAGAATGCGGCCACTTCAGCTGTGGCTTCTCCACACCTTCGATCCTCTACGGAGTCCTTGGCACACGATTCTGTCGATTCCGAAGAGCGTCCTCAACTCTCTTGAATAGTGGTCTCAACCCGTCCACCTCCTCTCCTGAATGCCCTTCCGACCTCCTCCTCCCGAGCTGTTGCTGACCACAGACGCTTCCCTCTGGGGTTGGGGAGCCGTGCGGAATGTTCGCTGTTCAAGGGGTTTGGTCTGCTTGAGATGCAACTCATCACATAAATTACCTGGAGTTGCATGCAATTTATCTGGCCCTTCGGTCATTTCTTCCGACCCTTTGGAGCCGTGTCGTCCAAGTGGCTTCCGACAGCACCACGGCTGTTTATTATGTCAACAAACAGGGCGGCACTGCCTCTGTTCGACTCTGCAACTTAGCAATAGACCTCTGGTCCTGGTGTCTCGATCACTCCATCACGCTCTCAGCAATCCATATTCCCGGGGATCGGAATGTCGATGCAGACCGGTTGAGTCGTTCTGCCTCATCGGACAACGAATGGTCCATTCCCCTCCGGTATCTTCGACCTCTGTTTCGAGAGTTCGGTCACTCATCTGTCGACGGCTTCGTGTCCGTCGACAATGCTCGATGTTGCCTGTTTTCCAGCAGGGGTCCCCCGTCTGCTCGGTCGCTCGGGGATGCATTTCTCCACAAGTGGAACGGAACCGTGTTTTACTTTTTTCCTCCGTTCCCTCTCGTCTCCCGGGTCGTCCAGAAGATTCGTGCAGACGGCACCTCCTGCATTCTAGTCACTCCATGGTGGCCACGCCAGGGTCTGATTCCCTCACCTGCTTCAACTCTCCTGTCGTTCCTTCCATCCCCTCCCCGTCGTCCCAGATCTCCTCTCTCGGGCCCGAGGGAGAATCCTCCATCCCAATCCGGGATTTTTCAGATTGACGGCCTGGAAGATCCAGCCCTAGACTTCCCGCCTCGAGTTTCTGAAATCCTCCTGAATGCTAGGAAGCCTTCTACTCGACGTTCCTATTGGTTCAAGTGGAACAGATTCCAATCCTACGCTTCTGATCACTCCTTTGATCTGGCCCGATCATCTCTCCGTGAGATCTTCGCCTACATCGCGCACTTGAAGGATACTGGCCTGGCATACTCGTCCTTGCGGGTTCATCTGGCGGCAATCTCCGCCAATCACCCCCTGATACAAGGATCTTCAGTGTTCTCCCATCGTCTCACCAAAACGTTCCTCAAGGGTCTCCTTCGGATGTGCCCACCTAGGAAACTGTTGGTGCCTTCCTGGAGCTTGTCTCTGGTCCTTTCTCAACTCATGTCTAAGCCGTTCGAGCCCATGGCTACCGCCGAGCTCAGGTTAGTTTCCTGGAAAACGGCCTTTCTCATAGCCATTACCACTGCACGCAGAGTAGGGGAGCTAGCTACCTTTAGGGCCGATCCCCCCTATAAAATTTTTCATAGGGAGAAGGTTGTCCTGAGACCAGATCCTTCCTTCCTCCCTGAAGTCACCTCTGCCTTTCATCTCTTTCAGTCGTCTGTTCTGCCTACTTTCTTTCCGAACCCAACTGATGCCTCTCAGAGAGACTTGCACTGTCTCGATGTGCGCAGGGCGCTCTCGTTCTACCTGCATAGGACACAGCCCATACGTAAATCTCCTTGGCTGTTCCTAGCTTATGGTCCCCCGCGACGGGGGGAACCAGTCTCTTCTCAACGACTCTCTAAATGGGTGACTTCCACCATAGCCCTCTGCTATGAGCTGGCGCATCAACCTTTTCCTACCTGTCTCACTGCTCATTCCACACGGGCGGTATTGACGTCCACCGCTTTCCTGGCGGGTGTCCCATTGGAAGACGTCTGTGCGGCTGCTACGTGGTCCTCGGCATCGACATTCGTGACCCACTATGCCCTTGACGTCCGAGCCCGACGGGATGCTGCCTTTGGTCAGACGGTGCTGCGATCTCTCTTCGCTTGATCCTGCTGCACCCTCAGGTAGGACCCTTGGGTGATTTGTTTTGATGATGATGCTGTGTCTTAACCAGTATTTTTGTGTCCTTTGCAGCTGCCAGCTCCCTCCTTCAACTGGTTTAGCTCTTGTAATCACCCATGTGTGGGACTGCACAGAGACCACGACGAAGATAAACAGGTTGCTTACCTGTAACTGATGATCTTCGAGTGGTCATCTGTGCAGTACCACAATCCCACCCGGCCTTCCCTGCTGCTGGCATCTCCAGATTTCCTTCTTTGGATTCTTTTGTTTTGACAGTGGCGGTCGAAGGAACTGAGTGGGAGGCGTCTCTCTCTCCCGCTCTGGGCATGCGCAGTACATGTCTCCTCCCCAGGGCGGGAAGAGAGCCCGCCAAAAGCTCTTCTGAGGTGAAGCTCTGGAAGATTCTCCGAACAAGGTCATGCGCAGGCGCCCAACCCATGTGTGGTACTGCACAGATGACCACTCGAAGATCATCAGTTACAGGTAAGCAACCTGTTTTTTTGGGAAATGCAGCTGCAAAATGGCCCGATTCTCCACATTTTAGGCAAAGTCCCTGCTTCATCTGCTGCTTGCGGGTCCCATCCTTCGGGTGAGGCATTGAAGCTTTTGGCTTTGCCAGAGGGGGGTTGATTTTCCCTAGGGTCATGGCGTCATCAATGCAGATGGTGCAGAGACGGCTCTCAGTATCAGCCACTTCTCTCATCCAGGCGAGGAGGGATTTCGGCTTCACGCTGTGAAGGATCGTACTCCGGATCTCAGAATTCAGACCCAACTGATAGTGCTGCGCCAGCACCCTGTCTGGCCGCTCACAGATCTTGGCGGCATGGTGGCGGAACTCCTCTGTGTATTCCAGCACCGATTTCTTTCCCTGGCGGAAAGTGCGCAGGAACGCTTGGGCTGTCTCACTCATGTTGGAGTCTTCATAGTGGGTGCACAAGGCCCACATGAACGCCTCGACCTCCTGGAGCTCATGGCCGTCCTCGTGGTGTAGGCTCACGTACCAATCTGCTGCTCCCTCCCGGAGGCGAGAAGCTATGGCATCCACCATGCGCTCTTTGTTTGGGAATAGGTGGCCCCAATTCTCTACGAACTTCTTGGCTCGCACCAGGAAGTAGGACAGCTTCTCTGGGGCGCCGTCGAACGTTGCCTCCAACAGGTCTGTCGGGTTCGGGAATACCCTCCCTGGCCCCCTGGGGACTCCCTGGCCCCCTGGGGACTTCTAGAGCTTTGCCCCAGGGGCGTCCCGCTGGCACAGTCAGAGCCACCAGTACTGGTAATGGGACTACTGGTGGGGCAGGGGGAACTTGTGGCATGGGCAACCACTCATCCAGCTTTCTCTGTACCAAGTCAGCAACCATCTCCGGCATCTTTCGGATCGAATCCTCCACCAACTTGAGGATCCATTCTTGACTGCATTCCAGCAGCCCAAGTTGAGCATCCGTGGAGTCTTCAGACTCCCCTGGCTGGCACTGGGGGGTGTCCGCAGCAGGTGCTGTGCTCAACTGGTAGATAGAGCGGTCATACTGGCTCTCTCTATGTGGTCTGCAGGGGGTTAAAGACCACGTTTCCATAGTCTCTGCGAGTGGTTTCCCCTATTCTCTCAGTTTCCTGGGGCGTGTGTTCACACTGGCAAACGCCCCACTAAACGGATCGAAATAGGCCCCCTCTGAGTCCTCGTCCAGGGGCCGGGGCGCCGATGTAGTTGTGATCAGCACCGCCGTGATGGGTGGTGAGGTAGTGGGTACCGTGTCCTCGGACGTAGTCCCCACCATCTGGTCCTCTTTTTCCCCACTCATCTCGAAGGTTGAGAGATGTGGTTCTGATAGGAGGCATGTTGGGAGGATCACTGACACTTTGTCAGGTTCCCCAGATAGTTACTCAAACACCAGGCTTCTTCACAAGATAGCGTTTATTAGAACAAAGCTGGAGACCCGTGTACACATTCAGTGTCAGTGATAACTTGGACCAAAAGACAGGCTAAGTTATACCCTATTCAAACCTACCCCCCCCACTCCTAAGCCAATGGTTACATAGCGCATGCGAAAGGCAAGCGGGCAAACTTAAGAAAACAATCCCAGACTAGTTACACTTCCCAGCGGCTATGTGCTAGCAGCTTGAGACCCAAGGTCAGGCAAATTGATAAGAGACAGAACAGAGACAGAACAGACCATGGTAAATCACAGCAAGAAAGGAGGACCCTCTCAACTCCCACATTCCAATACCAGAGCCAGGCGCCTCCCGAATTCCAACTATGGCAGGGTTACCTGACATTAAATATTGGAAATGTTGGTCATTTAGAGAATGGCAGGGAGTTGTTCCTATTGGCAGCAGAGGATAGGGTTTAAATTAAGGGTGGAAAGGTACCAGTTGGATACTAGGAAAATGTTTTTTACAGTAAGAGTTGTGCAACAGTGGAATCAGCTGCCTTGGGAGGTGGTGACCTCCCCCTCACTGACAGACTTTAAGCAGTGTCTGGACAAACACTTGTCAGGGATGCGCTAGGCTGATCCTGCATTGAGCGGGGGTTTGGACTAGATGGCCTGTATGACACCTTCCAACTCTCTGATCTTCATCATGGTCTCTGTGCAGTCCCACACATGAGTCAGGCGCCTGCTTACAACCTCAGTTGGAGAAACTTCTAGAGCTTTGCCTCAGAAAGCTTTTGGCGGGCTCTCTTCCCGCCTTGGGGAGCAGGCACGAACTGTGCATGCCTGAAGCAGGGGAGAGAGCTGGCTCCCACAGTTCTTCTTTGACTGCCTCCGTGTTCACACCTCATTCCTATTGCTCCGTATTTGCCTCAGCTGAGTATCTTTGTTCATCTGCCTTTCAGTCTTCTTTCCTTACTTTGTTGTTCTTTCTTCTCTATTTCTTCTACAAACAAACAAGCAAAAAAAGTACCTTTTTTCTTCACTTTAGTTTTTTTCTCCGCCCCCCCCCCCATTGGTGGGAGGGGTGGCGGTTGTATGGGCAAAACAAAGTTTTTAAAGGTGTGTCGTTGTTGCCCAGCGAAGATACCTTTGAATGACAGTCACGATTTTTGCCTCCTCTGTCTGGGTGAATCCCATTGGGTTGCTAGCTGTGCCCACTGTGCTAGTTTTACTAGGCAAGCTAGGCGTAACAGGGAGGCTAAGCTTAGGGCTGTACTTTTAGAGGCAGCATTGTGCCCTACGATGTCTTCGGCCACTTCTCACTCTTCCCTCCATCAAAGATCAGATGGGACTTCGAAGGCACCGACACTTAAACCTAAAAGGCCAGAGGATAAGGCTGCTTCGAAATCGAAAGTCAAGCCCTTGACATCGGCTTTGACTTTTGTCATCAATCCAGTCGTCTTTACTGGTTTAACGACTTCGACTCCTGCAGTAGCAGTTGT
Organism: Gekko gecko; assembly: GCA_029375565.1. Classification (NCBI taxonomy): domain Eukaryota; kingdom Metazoa; phylum Chordata; class Lepidosauria; order Squamata; family Gekkonidae; genus Gekko; species Gekko gecko. The sequence continues at coordinate 47,526,021 of JAPDNY010000007.1, read as the reverse complement.
TTCCTAGAAGTCCAGTTTGCGGCCTCCGACATCTCCGCCTAAGGTCTCTTCGGTGTCTGGCCTTATTCCGCTGGGTCAGTCTACGAGATTGCCTCCTGAATTGTCGTCTCATTGGGACTCTCGATCTTCATCTTAACGCTTCCATACCCCGACCCACACTTTGGATGGCAGGGAGCATTCCGTGGGCCGACGTTCTTGATCTCAGTCTCGATACGATCAGAAGCATCTCATTCGTCGCCCGTCGCCCTCCCCTTCTGGATTGCCTTCTGATGATCAGTACTGGTCCCCCGATGAACGGTGTCGCCCTCCCTATTGTTCCTACTACTATTCGAGATCTCCTACCCTGCAGCGGCACCATTATGATCAGCTCTGTCATTCTGAACATACTGACCAACGGCGCATGCCAGATTACTTCAGACATTCTCGATCTGTGGCTTCGGCTCACTATGTGGCTCCTGACCAGTCTCCTGAGCTCTTGAGACGTAGCGATGCCACGAAGAGTTCTCCCTTAGAACCTTGGTACCATCCCCCTGCTGATGACTAGACGCCAGCTGATCTCACTCAGCCACTGAGATCCTCCTCTCCCATGTTGATTTCTGAGCACTCTGAGTTAGGGGACCTCGATACCGAAGTTTCCCACATCGATGATGAGCCTTGGCGCTTGGGTTCTGTTTCCCCCACTGAGGGCCCGAAAGCTTATTTGGAGCTTGTGACCAGGATGGCCTCTGCGCTTCAGGTCCAGGGTTCGACTGAGTCCCTTACTGTGATCGATGTCATTCACAAGCTGGTTCAGGCTGACCTCCCACCGTCTACGGTCTTACCTCTGTTACCGGTCCACCTTTCTGCCCTCAAAGAGTCATGGGACCATCCGGCTTCGATCCCCCCAGTCTCCAGACGGTACAATGGTCTTTACAAGGTCCAAGAGAACTTGGGGAAGTTTCTCTTCTGTCACTCTCCGCTGAATTCGATGGTAGTACACTCTTGGGCGAAATCGAAGCAGCCTGTCTGGCACTCGGCGCCGTCCGATCGCGAGGGTCGTAAGGTCGATGCTATCGTGAGGAAGATGTATTCCTTCACCTCTATAAGCCTCTGTATTGAGACCTACCTGTCGTACCTGTTGGCGTATGCTTTCAATGTAGCTAATGCCATGCATCCTGTCTTGTAGTCTGTTCTGGAGGAACACCATCGCACCTTGTCAGGGGCTTTGTCGGAAATTTGTACGATCTCCAAACAGCAAATCAACTCAGTCTGTCATGCTGTCACCTGCTCCTCAAAGGTCCTTGTCTCCTCTGTTGCCCTTCATCGTCACGCTTGACGAGAGCCAGTTTGGTGTAGTGGTTAAGTGTGCGGACTCTTATCTGGGAGAACCGAGTTTGATTCCCCACTCCTCCACTTGCACCTGCTGATGTGACCTTGGGTCAGTCACAAGCTCTGGCGCAGCTGTTCTCTCAAGGATAGTTTGTGTTAGAGTTCTCTCAGCCCCACCTACCTCACAGGGTGTCTGTTGTGGGGAGGGGAAGGGAAAGGAGTTTGTAAGCCGCTCTGAGACGCCTTTGGGCATTGAAGGGCAGGGTATAAATCCAAACTCTTCTTCTTCTTCTTCTTGACTCTGAGGCACCTCTCTACAGCCCGATGTGAAATTCCGCATTGAGGACCTTCTGTTCGATGGAGAAGGGTCTCTTCCACTACATCACTGATGAGGCCTTGAAGGCTGTTGAAGATAGCCGGAAGCAAGCTTGAAACCTGGGGGTCTCGACCTTGACACCTTGATCTCGGTACCACTCTTGGAAGTCGTACTATTCAAGGCACCAGCTGTCTCCCACATCCACTTCCCAGTGGAGAAAGTGGCCCTATGACTCCCGTCCCTCGAATAGTCTGCGCCAACAGGCATCTAAAAAGCCCCAGCAGGCCAAGCGGTCTGTTTGACCACTTCCATTGCTTGCCGTCTCCTCCAACGTACACCCCTCCTGTCTGGGACCCAACTCTTCCCCTTTCTTCCAACGCGGGAAGACATTTCCACTGACTCCTGGGTCCTTATCATCCTACAGGTCGGGTGTGCTATAGAGTTCGTTTTGCCTCCCGACCTACCTCACATTGTTATCATGCACCCGGATCCTCTACTCGATCTCGAGATTTCCATGGTTCTCACCAAGGGCGCCATCGAGGTCGTCCCAGACGTGTAATGGACCCTAGGCTTCTATGCCAAGTATTTCCTCGTACCGAAGAGGGACGGTGGCTTCCGAGCGATCATGGATCTTCGGGATCTGAATCAATACGTCCAATGCCACAGGTTCCGAATGGTCACCTTACAGTCCATTCTTCCACTGATTCCCAAGGCTGCATGGCTGACATCAGTCGATTTCCGAGATGCATATTTTCATGTCGCCATCCGTCCCCAACATTGAAAGTTCCTTCATTTCGCTGTGGGAAACGCACACTACCAATACTGAGTCCTCCCGTTCAGACTCTGCACTGCCCCGAGGGTTTTTACCAAGCTGATGGCTGTGGTGGCTGCGGACTTTCATCGTCGAGGGATTGCTCTGTATCCCTATATCGACGACTGGCTTCTCATGGCTTCTATGCATGACCAGCTCCTCCAAGACGTCCACATGACCCTCGCTCTCCTTCGTGCCCTCGGGCTTTGTGTCAGCCTACCTAAGTCGTCCCTCCAGCCTGTCCAGGTCCTTCAATTTCTCGGTGCCCAGCTCAATACCAACCTTGAGACCGCGTTTCTCCCGAACTTGAGGGCGTTCAATATACTGTCCTTGGTGTCCCAATTCCAGACCTCTCCCTGGCTGTCTGTGTGGCCTGGCATGTGACTCCTGGGCACTTTGCATCTACTGTCTTTATAGTTGGTCATGCCAGATTGAGGATGCATCCCCTTCAACTGTGGCTTCTTCGTGCCTTCGACCCTCTCAGCAGTCCGTGGCACAAAATCCTGTTGATCCTTTCCTTGTTGTCAACTTCCTCACGTGGTGGTCCCATCCTCAGCACCTCCTCTCCGGCATGTCCTTTTGGCACCCTCCTCCGCAGGTATCGCTGTCCACCGATGTATCTCTCTGGGGTTGGGGAGCCCAGTGCGGGATGCTTTCAGCACAGGGGATCTGGTCTCGTCATGAGGCCACCCTTCATATCAACATCCTGGAGCTGCGTACTGTTCATCTCGCTATTTGCCCTTTCCTCCCGGTGCTTTGCGGCCAGGTCGTTCAGGTTGCTTCCGACAATACTGCCACCATTTACTACATAAACAAGCAGGGCGGGACTGCCTTCCTTTGTCTCTGCAAGTTGGCCATCGATCTCTGGAATTGGTTCCTCAGCCATTCCATCACTCTCTCCACGATACACATTCCGGGTGTTCAAAACATCGATGCCGATCAACTGAGCCGTTCCCAGTCATCAGACAATGAATGGTCCATTCACCTTCAATATCTGAGACTTGTCTTTGTCGAATTCGGTCGCCCTGTCGTCGACAGCTTTGCAACTGCAGCCAATGCCTGGTGTCGCCTCTTTTTCAGCAGAGTTCCCTTGTCTGCTTGGTCACTGGGAGATGCCTTTCTCCACACCTGTAACGGGACCCTATTCTACTTCTTTCCTCTATTCCCTCTTATTTCCCGTGTCATTCAGAAGATTGTGGCCGATGCCACATCGTGCATCCTCATCACTCCCTGGTGGCTGCGCCAAGTCTGGTTTCCGCACCTCCTCTGTCTCTCCAATTGGACGTTCCGGCCCTGCCTGTCGTCCCCAATCTCCTCTCTCGGGCGTGAGGGAGGATCCTGCACCCTGATCCCAGCTTCTTCCGGTTGATGGCCTGGAGGATCCTTCACTAGACTTCCCTCCAGAAGTGTCTGAAGTCCTCCTCAACATCAGGAAACCCTCTACTCGTGTCACTTATTGTTTGAAGTGGAGGAGGCTCCAGTCCTATGCCTCGGATCACTCCTTCGATCCAGTCCAGTCATCTCTCCGTGAGATTTTTTCCTATGTTGTCTCTTTAAAGAACAATGGCCTGGCATACTTGTCTTTAAAGGTCCATTTAGTGGCCATCTCCGCATACCATCCTCTGATACAGGGCTTCACAGTTTTTTCGCACCGCCTCACTAAGTCGTTCCTCAAGGGTCTCCTCTGACTTTGTCCTCCTAGGAAGCCTCTGCTGCCTTTGTGGAGTTTGTCACTTGTTCTCGTTCAACTTATATCCAAGCCCTTTGAGCCCATGGCTACGGCCGATCTCCGGTTTTTCTCCTGGAAGATGGCCTTCCTCATTGCAATTACTACTGCTCGTAGGATAGGGGAACTAGCTGCCTTTTGGGCTGACCTCCGTACAATTTTTCATAGGGAGAAGGTTGTCCTTAGACCAGATCCTTCTTTCCTGCCTAAAGTTGTTACTGTCTTTCACCTCTCTCAGTCATCCGTCTTACCTACTTTCTTTCCGGACCCAGCTGATGCACCTCAGAGAGCCTTGCACTGCTTCTCTTTCTATTTACATAGGACTCAGCCTATCCGTAAGTCTTCTCGGGTGTTCCTAGCTTATGGCCCCCTCATGCGGTGGAGCCAATTTACTCTCAACGCTTGTCTAAATGGGTTACTTCCACCATAGCCCTTTGCCATGAGCTTGCATGTCAACCTGTTCCTACCTGTGTCACTGCCCATTCCACACGAGCAGTATTGACATCCACTGCTTTCCTGTGTGGCTGCTACATGGTCCTTGGCATCGTCCTTCTTGACCCACTATGCCGTCGATGTCCGAGCTTGATGGGATGTTGCCTTTGGTCAGTCGGTGCTGCGATCTCTCTTTGCTTGACCCTGCTGCTTCCTCAGGTAGGACCATTGGGTGATTTTTCGCTGATGATGCTGTGTCTTAACCAGTATTTTTGTGTCTTTTTCAGCTGCCAGCTCCTTCCTCCAACTGGTTCAGCTCTTGTAATCACCCATGTGTGGGACTGCACAGAAACCACGATGAAGATAAACAGGTTGCTTACCTGTAACTGATGATCTTTGCGTGGTCGTCTGTGCAGTATCACAATCCCACCTGGCCTTCCCCACTGCTGGCATCTCCTGGTCTCCTTTCTTTGGTTTGATGGGGCTTACCCGTAGCGGTCAAAGGAACTGAGTGGGAGGCAGCTCTCTCCCTTGCTCCAGGCATGCGCAGTGTGTGCCTGCTCCCCAGGGTGGGAAGAGAGCCCGCCAAAAGCTTTCTGAGGCAAAGCTCTAGAAGTTTCTCCGATCGAGGACATGCGCAGGCACCCAACCCATGTGAGGTACTGCACAGATGACCACTCGAAGATCATCAGTTACAGATAAGCAGCCTGTTTATTCTGTGATTCTATCTCTCTATGACAAAATCCTTTGCACTGAAAAACAGAGTAAAAACCTGTTCAATATTATACCTGAAGTAACTATGATAACTGTATCAGGAGTTCATTTCCTTGGTCCCGCTCAGCTAATTAGTCTTTAGGATCCTAGCAACTAATCAGCACATTTTCTGGCTATTACTCTCAGGTGATGTAGACACTGGGTGACTATGGACTTGTGCCATTCAGAAGGGAGGGAAGCTGAGCCTCTAAGTCTTTGTCTGAGGTGAAGAGTTCATACCTCAGTTCCTAGAAAATGGAGAGAGCTCAGTATTCATGTTAGCTGAACGGCATGAGAGATGATCTCCCGTTCTTGCAAAGGAGATGAGGACCTCTTGGAGTATGCTGTAAGACCCATAGGGCTTCATGGGCCCCAGTTTGGGAAATGCTGTTGTTATGGGATAATCTCACAGAACTATGGACAGGAAAACAAAGCTTCTGTCTCTTTAAGACCTTTGATCATTAGCCTTGCAATGACACCTAACTAACTACAATCACTGCCTGAAAATTCACTCATGAATCATGACTCTAAGACCTCAGTTCTCCTTTGACCTTAAACACTCTCCTCAATGCCATTAAATAAATTAAATGTTTAAATTACTTATATTAGCTTTAATTATATAATTATAGAGTCAATGAGAAATAAATCTAGAAAGGGGAGACTCTAATTTAAAGAACTAGCCTTAACTTTGAAGTGGATGAATGCTCTAGTAGAAAGAGATGAAACAGCAGCTTGCTGATTTTTTAAAGATTGGATGGTAGCAGATAAAGCTTATTTGAAGCACACCAACACTTGATGGTCATCTAAATTAGACTGCCAACCAATATGGTTTATGATAAATTCATTATTTGGAGGGGGTTACACAGGATGGTCTAACTAGCTTTCAGCTACATGAAAGAATATCACAGTTTGTAATTTTTTAATATTTGAGGGGCTTTGAGGGCTTCTGTTTGGGTCAAAAGTGGGATGAAGATAAAAATCCAACAGTACAAACCTAAGCAAAGTTAACTCTATAAGTCAGCTGAAGTCAGTGGGCTTAGAAGGGTATAACTCTGGGGTTGCATTGTAAAGTAATTAAAGAGAATGCTAGAAAGAAGTATATAATCTAAATGGATAAAATCTCCATTCCAAATATGACAACAGCTTTTTGCTTCATTCTCAGAATGCTAGGAAGTTAAATATGATAGCTGTTTTAGATGGGAAGCCCGGGCCAGTGTACCTGTCCCATGGCTGAATGGTGCTGAACTCAAGGAAGACTAGAACAATAGATGAGTGTTTTTAAAAAACTGTGTAAATGTAAAAGGGAAGAACAGCAAGAAGAATAGCAAATGTGATGCCCTTGTATAACTGTATTACGTTATGTGACTCACCTCCAAATCACCTCTCTTTGTAGTTGCATAGATAAGCATCCAATTAGCATAATAATTTTTGTGGGGGAAAGGCCATGTAATTTAGTTTCTGTTTTATTATGGAAACCATTTGTAGGGTCTTGGACAATGGGTTAAGAATGCAGTACCCAAAGATGACAATGAAAAGAGTGGGAAAATGTATTCTAAGTCTATAAAAAGCCAAAAGATACTTTCATATAGCTGAAACCAGTGCCAAAATAACCCATCAGGATATAGGCTCAGTATCTTTTTTATGCTCTGCTTTTATATATTTTTGGAAATTCATAGTGCACATGTGAAAAAGTTTCCTTCACTTTTAATAAGCAGTTGCACCATCCTGTTATCCTGCTACATGGGCATATCCAAAAGGAATTTTATTTTTGGTTTTAAAAATGTGCTAATTTGGACACTGCTGCTTTTCTCAAAAAAGCATTTTCTAAAAGCATAGGATTCAGAGCAGGACACACATTACATCAAGTAAGTCATTACATTGTGAAGCCATCAAAACCAATATCTGTTTGGCTAATTCTGTGCACATAGCCCAGCAGTAACTAATGGAAGGTCTACCCACTGAGATTATCAGTATCATGTTGAGAGTCTTCATACCACCAATCTGGGTGGTGGCATCATGGAGATTCTCCGTGTAATTGTGGCTACCCGTCAGAATGACTTTTAGCTTTCTACAGCTACAGAACTTTCCCTTGGGATGCTGTTTTTAGCAGCATCCCTGGGGTCAGAAAGACATGCTCTGGCTCCAAGTCATTTAAAGAGAAGTGCCTACTGAAATTGTTCTTCCATATAAAATATAGCAACATTTGGTTTTGTCAGAATATGGACTTGTATTTTACTCGCTTGCTATACTTGCTCTATTTGAATGAAAAAAGCTGGGCCATGGAAATAAATGTCCAGTGTCTTCTTTTCTGAAAATACAGCACATCCACTAAATGCAAACTAAATGGCACAGGTCAATGGGAGAAGACAAAATAGCAGAGGAGATGAGAAATTAAACCAAACAAGGATATTTAATGTACCGTATTCCCTACAGAAAAAGCCTGAAATGTTAGAGAGGTTCATTGTGTGGAGTTAAAGTCACTCTAGGGCAGTTCTAACTTGCATGACTAATATTTACTTAGCTGATCACCAAAGGTCTCACTGATCTTGGCAGCATTACAAGACTTGTATTTTCCACACAGATGAACTGTTCTTGAACAATTTCTCCAATGAATTAGGCACAAATGTGCTTTACTTCAGCATCAGACATGCATGGCCATTCATTCTACCAACCTTATTTCTGAAATAAATATGCTTATTGTGGAGAATGGGGGGAAAGCTCGCTTTTGTATTATAGGCTGTTGTAATTTGTTTAGGCCACAATCAAAGACAGATTTTAACAAAATATATGCTAGATTTTTGTTTAAAGAATTTAATGGAAACAAGTAGTGGCATGCCAACCATTTTATTTTTTTCTATAGTATAGAATTAAATGTAACTATTATAAATTTATGTAATATTTGTAAATGTTCCAAATGAGAATATAGCAGAAGCATAGCTGGAGAACCCTATGAGGAGAAGGGTCCCTCTCAGTTCCTCAGCTGTAACTGAAGTTTCTCACTTTTGGGATGGTCTTTCACTCCAATCCATACCTACACTCCCAGCCGCAAGTGTATCGCAAATTAGTGATTTATATTAATAGTCAACAGAATCCAACTGGAGATTTGTTACTGGATCTCTCAGGAATTCAGGATCTCCCAGGAATTTTTTTTGTCTTTTAAATATTTTGTCCCCATGTCTTTTTCATCCTGTGAGGAAAAGGAGGTCACTGGCGAAAACTCAGTGTCTCAGTCATTTACTAGGGTTGCTTCCACACACAGGTTTTGATTTGTCTTGACATCCAACTGGAGCTGTTTATTTGGGGAAGGGAAAAATCCACATGACAACAACCCCATATCTTCTACTTTCCAACTCTTCTACTGCTTTGCTCCTATCATGACCCCGTTTGAGCCAGGTTCAGGCTCATCAGAAGGGGAACCATATGAGCTTGAGGAACAGACAGGAACATTGTCTGAGATAAATCAGGGGGCCTAGGGAAGTCCCAGCACCCTAGGATTTCCCTCAGAGGCCATGCCCCAAAAGCCTGGAGTTGAGACCTCACCACTGCAAGACCTGGAGCCTCTGGCTTCTGAGGCGGTGCACCATTAACCTGCCATCGAGACCTCATCACCTGGAGACCCATTTCCAGGTCCAGACTGTTGCTCCAGTGGACTTTGTCGTATGCAGGATTCTGGCCTCTATTAAGTCCTGACAGATGAACCCCAGGTACTATCTGCAGAGCAGGTGGGACTGTTCCCTCTATTAAAGACTTGAGCTGGCAGGGGAATCTTGCTGTATCAACCAGTTTGCAAGGCTCCAGCTTTTGTGCTCAGGCTTGAGACCTCCGCTAAAGACCTTTCTGGACTTGCTGTAGTTCTGGGAATCAGAACAGCTCCCATCTTTCCCAAGTCTGTTTCAATATACTCTCTTTGAAAAGACTGCGATCAAAGCTCATTTGTTTGTTGTGTGGATGGGAAGGTATGCCTTTTTAAAGATCCCAGCCACATTAGAGCTGTTTTCTTTATGACAGCCTCGTGTGGCTACTATTTTCCTTTCCTACCAGGCCACCAGAGGACTTTTCCATTTTTGTAAAATGTCTATACCATCACAGTGTTATCTGTGCTTGTCATGATCTACTAGTTCCTCTGAAACCCCAACTTACATTTTTTTAAAAAGTAAGTCTATCCCTTTTGGTTGCAAAGATATAAGGGGGAACATTTTTTTCGTTTCTGAGATATAAGGGAAGAACTAGAAACGTTAAACAAAAATGGGATTCAGGGGAACCAGTGGATCATAGCAGTAGACAGTTATAACATTATGATGCCATAGTGACTAACAATTGTAAAAAACCCCTCTGATGATGTAGTAGGAGGAAAATGCGGGGAAATGACAGCTGATTAAGGAAACTCACACAGAAGTTCCATCAGGATGCTACTGTGCCAAAGGGAATTATCTCTATTTGTCGCTGTGATGACAGGAAAACCAAGAACCCTTGTCATCAGGGCCAGCTCCAGGTGTTTCTGTGCCCTAGGCGAGGCACAAATGCCAACCTCCCAGTGGGGTCTGGAGACCGCCGCCGCCACCGCCTCCTCTCCCCGATGCCTTCTCCCACCTCCCACCACCCCTGAAGGGGGTGGAGGGAGGTGCGCCCAGAGCCACAGCTCCACCTCCACGCTGCATGGTTCCGACGGTGGCTGGGGTGCCCCGCTGGTGCCGCCATGCAGCCTCCTCCGATGGCTCCTGTTGGCGGTGGCGGTGGCACCGAGTCCATTCGGCCGGCGGCATGGTGAGGGGATCTCTGCCATCGGGGCCGGGCTCTCCTTGTCTTCCTGCTGCCGCTGCCTCCCCCCCCCTCGGCTGAGGAAGTGACGCCATCGGGGTGCTGCTGATGGTGGTGCTGCTGGGCAGCCACGTGGCTCCTGCCAGGTGGGCTGGCCCTGCTGCTGGTGTTGCTGCCGCCACTGCTGCTCTTCCTGCTCTGCTGCTGCCTGCCCCGTCTTGGCTGCCCCTTGCCTGTGAGTAGCTGGAGGAGGGTGAGGAGGAGCATGAGGCCGGGAAGACCCTCCCCTCCCCAGCGACCCGCCACCTCTCCTCAGAGCCCCCCCAAACAGTGGCGGCAAGAGCAGCCCCGATGGCGTGGGGGCACTGCGGGCCACACATCTCGCTTCTGCTGCTCCTGCTGGTGCTGGCACCGAGTCCCTTCAGCTGGGACCCGCCAAGCCTGTGGCGGGACCTGCTCCTCCGCCCCTGTGGGGGTGAGGGTGGCAGTTTGCCGCCCCGATCCAGAGCCCGCGTTCTGGGTGAATGCCTAGTTCACCTAGTGGGTGAGCTGGCCCTGCTTGTCATGTGAATGGAGCCTCAAATTCTTCTTTGATTTTCCCCACCTCCTTGCTGAATCCATCTTCCCTCCCCCATGAACACTAGATGGTGATGTGAAGGTTAGTTTGTGCATTTTTTTTGAAAAGAAATCTGTCCTTACACAATTTTACTCTGATAAAGTGATGGTGGGAAACAGAAGGATAGCTGTAAAGGATTAACTGAACTTCCCACTATTTGAAATGAGGGGGAAAAATGGGGTGCCAGACAAGAGGTGTTATGCAAAATGAGATGCAAGAGAAGTTGTGATTCTGAATTGCATTACTTTAGATAGCAAGAAGTGGGGTGGAGAAGTCATATGTTGAAGCAAATAATGAAAGGAAAAACATGATATTATGAGTCAGTATTTCTTTAAAAACTCTGACCTATTTTGAGCCAATGGCTTTCTTCAAATGAGTCATTTTTTTAAAATCAGAAGACAATGTTGCTCTTTGGGAGGTGAATTCTACTGAGTAGGTTCTCTGTTAGTGGAAGAGCTTTGACTTGAAAAATAGTGAACCTCTTAAGTAAATATTGACTTGCACAATAATAATTTTTTTCTTTGGTTTATTTATTTATTTGATTTTTACCCCGCCCTCCCAGCAAGGCCAGCTCAGGGCGACTTACAACAATATAAAACAGAACAATAAATAATAAAACCCAATCAAGCATAAATTCAAAACCATAACTATACAACATTATAAAATGTTAACATTAACTCCTCAGGGCACAGTCAGCATCATGGTCTACCACAGATGTTCCAGGCACTCGGGTCAGGTTGTATTTGTGCTGTTAACACCACTTCTCTGAATGATGGCCTACTTTGGAGTGCTCTTCCACATAAAGCCTTCTTGCATGTAGTAAGTTAACATATCAGGCAGAAAGATTTGCATTGCCTCCCTCCTGAAATGCTGCTTCACTTCATGCAGTGAGCCTTTTATGTAGGGTAATGTTTAATGCAACTTTGGCTTTTAGTGGTAGTTCAATGCAGAATTCTACCACAGCAGTCTTCCGCCTCATTCTGAGTAATATGTAGCTCTGCTCTGAGTTTAGTCCAGCAAGCAGATTGCTGGATGAGTGCCTAGGAGATCCTGGATTAAATTCCAATCAGCTGTGGATGCACTGGTATTTTATATTTCAGCTTCAATACATATCTGTAAAAATAAGAATAGTGATATGCTTCATAAGTTTGCTTTGATGGGGAAAATGGGGGCTGCAAGGTATTTTGCTTAAGGGAAAATGATCTGTAATGGATAAAGATGTACATCAGAGTATTAGTAAAAGCAACAGTGAAAGAGAAACTCGATATGAATAGGCCAGATTTTGATTCTATGATCAAAAATAGGGCTTGCAAAACCTAATAGGACAATGAAGCTGGTTTAAGAAAGACTGGGCTACTACACTAATGGCTAAGAGAAGCCTTTTTATGGGCATTAGCCTGTAACAGTAAAATTCTGTGCTTTCCTGAAGCATCCCTAGTTCCTTTCATAAAGAGGATGTTCTACAGAGACAGGGAGGAGTTTTATAAACTACAAAATGGTTGGTTGCTCACTAGATTACTTTTTTCTTCCCTCATCTCCTCTGTTTGCCTTTGAAATGTACAATAAAGTGTTTGATTTATAGAACATCCACAAGAGAATGGGACAGTTAATGTAAGTGGTCAGCAAAGACAGAGCAGGAATAAAGATGTTAGACTACAGCAAAGAACACATAGATTTCCTTTCAGTAGGAAAATATTAACTGTTTAGGACATTTCTACAGAACCAGGGTAACAAGCTTTTAAGGGGCAAGAAGGACTGAGAGAACAACCCATGGTGGAAATGGCTGCCATTTAGGGCCACAATGCACCACTCCCAAAGTTCCTCCAGAAATCCGATATCCATAAATCTACAGAAGGGGGAAATAATCGACCAATTCAGGACCAATATAATGATAAGACTACAAAGCTGAATGAGCTCATTTGGGTGCCTTTGGCAAAAGAGCTTGTTCATTACTGTCACTAATGTACGTTGGAAGACATCTGATATGAAGTTCATAATTGAAATGTTATGAACACTTCAACATATGGATCCTTCACATCCACTTAATTGCCAGTTTAGTAATAATTTTATGTAATGAGGAATTATTAATAATACGTGAAATACTAAATTGACGTAATCACCAAAAAACCATAATATGACACTTGCTGTACAAAGGATGTTATAATTTCAGGTGTTTTCTGTGATTTCTGCAAAGGTGTATGCCTGTCTAATGTTCAAATTCTTACATAAAATAGTTAGTGGATAATTATATTAATCTATAAAAGGAAAAGAGAGAAAGATGACTTTGGTGTTAAAGTATTTTTTCTATGTGAATTTATGTGAATACATATTATTTATTTGAACTATTTATACCCTGTTTTTCTTCCAACACTTGTTCTCAAGGCGGCTTTCAAATGTTTATAGAACTGTGTAAATCAAAGAGAATTATAATACAAACTGAAATCCATTATGGAAATTAAAAGGAGAGAAGAGCAGCAGCAAAAGCACAGCTTCTCCTAAAGACCATATTAAACCAAGTTTGAGAATATATCCTGTTCAGACCCATCCACCACAATCCTCTGCTAAGTGGATCTGTCCTCTGGTATAATTTTACAGGCTCAACCAATTCTAAGGCTTCTTTTACCAATGGTGCAATGCAATGTAGCCAGCAATACAAGCTGGTGTTTACAGGACTGAAATTAAAGCAGAATCATAACAAGGGGTTGGGAACTAGATAGCTTCTCTGCATCTGACAGAGAAGAATGCTCTCCTCCCCAACTATGCAAAATCCTAGACACACTGTTGTGCTACTGCAGAGACATTGCCCCCAGTGCATGGGGCCTCAGCACACCTGACCCTTTCCTTAGCTGTACTGCTGAAGAGAACAGAAAGCTTCTAGTAGCACTGTAGTAGTACCGGTGGCTTCTCCAAAGAGGAGTTGTGTGCTTCAGGGGTCAACACTAGAATTTTAGTGCCTTGTCCTGTGTTTTGGAGCAAATGTTCTTTCAGATCAGACTGTAGAAATTACAAAGCTTTGGCACGTATGCTACTGCTTTGTTCAGCAAAGTTTGAAGCCTTCCTCTAGCATAAGGAACTTTCCTCCAACTTAAATTGAGTTTCAAAGGTAGATTCCAGCATGAAAAGGCTGAACTGGGATTCATAAGGGAATTCACACTATTTTCCCACTCCCCTGAATGAAGACTCATATATAACTTACCTTACATTATATTACACATATTAACTGTCCTAATGAAATCTGGGACTCCTCATCAGTTAGAGGTGTTAACTAACATAGCATACTTCATGAATGGTCTCTGTACTTTTCTCGCTTGGACTTGAATTTTACATAATTATAGTTCACTCTCTACTTCTTGCCTTTCATGCTCGATTGACCTCTTTGTTTTCTTCTTGTCCTCCTACATAAGGTTTGGTGGATCCAACCATCCTCCAAGTAGTCTTCTTCCAGCCTAAGGAGCCTTCCTCCAACTTAGGTAAAGGTATAGTTCCCTTGCTCGAAAGCCAGTCGAATCCGACTCTAGGGTTGCGGTGCTCATCTCCGTTTCAAAGCCGAAGATCCAGTGCTGTCCGAAGACATTTCCGTGGTCGTGTGGCCGGCATGTCTAAACACCAAGGTGCACGGAACTCTGTTACCTTCCCACTGAAGTGGTACCTATTTATCTACTTGCAATTTCTTGCTTTCGAACTGCTAGGTTGGCAGGAGCTGGAACTAGAGACGGGAGCTCACCCCGTCATGCGGCACTCACAGGTCTTGAACTGCTGAACTACTGACCTTCCACAGCCTGCAGTTCAGCGTCTTAACCACTTGAGCCACCGCAGCTCCTACAGTCCTCCAACTTAAATGATTTTTTTTCCAGTAGAAGAGCCTCTTAAGTTGGATGAAGTCTCTTTAGACAGATGGAAGGCTTCACATTTGAGCCAAAAGGAAATGTGAGGTATAAATATAGTAATAAATAAATTAAAGAATTAATAAAAGTTACTCAGTGTAGTGATAGGGTACAGGTAGGATCCACCACCAGATCTGCATAGTCTGAAGAAGTGGATCATAGTCCATGAATGTTTATGCTAGAATAAATTTTAAGGCTCCACAAGACTCCTGTTTATTGTTATAGTAGTTGCCTAACTTTTGCAGGAGGTGGGAAGCCAGTATGGTACAACCTGATCTTGTCAGATCTCAGAAGCTAAACAGGGTCGGTACTTGGATTGGAGACCACCAAGGAAGATGCCGCAGGCGAAGGCAATGGCAACTCATCTCTGCTTCTCACTTGCCTTGAAAGCCCCTTGCTTGGGTTGCCATAAGTCTGCTGCGACTTGCTGGCACTTTACAAACACACACAACTGCAGTAAGTTTAGTAAATGCTTATAATATAACCAGTTGTATACATGTGGACTTTTGCTTTACCAGTTTATGTATACATTTTAAATGCATTGTGTAACAAAAAGAATTTGGGAACAAAGGAAGGAGAGATTTAATGTTATGTAAAAACAAGGATTACAGGTTGGTGGAATTTGCCCGCTGCAGTGCATTCACCGTGGAGGCTGGTGGAATGAGGAGACTGGGAAGCTGCCGCTGGCTACCCCTCCTTCCCTCCCTCAAGCACTACAGACCGCCTGCCATGAGAGCCAGTGTCATCTTCCCCAAGTCCGGCCTCCTCCTCCTCCTTTTGGTGTCCTGGCTGTTTAATCCAGCAAGAAGCAAAATAACAAGGCTTGATGGAGGAAATATAGATTATGCTTTAAAAAATGCAGATGTGGCTTTAGTGAATTTTCATGCTGACTGGTGTTGCTTTAGTCAAATGCTGCACCCCATCTTTGAGGAAACTTCCACTATCATTAAGGAAGAATTCCCAGATAAGAATCAGGTGGTGTTGCCAGATTAGATTGTGATCACTGCTTGGACATAGCCCAAAGGTACCGAATAAACAAGTATCCAACTTTAAAATTGTTCCGGATCGGAATGATGATGAAGAGAGAATATCAGGGTCAAAGATCAGTGACAGCAATGGCAGATTATATACGGCAACAGAAGAGCAATCCCATTTGAGAAGTACTCAGTTTGGAAGAAATTAACTCTCATGATCTCAGTAAAAGAAGCATTGGCAGATACTTCGAACAAAAAGACTCCGACAACTACAGGACCTTTTAAAGGGTAGCAAATATTTTGCATGACCTTTGTATCGTTCTTGCTTCATTTTGGTCTGTTCCAAACCAGAAAGATTTAGTGGAGACAATCCTTATTCTAATTCCCAGAGGTTTTTTTTCTGTGCGGATACCTATTCCCTCCAACAGAGGCCTCACTCTCCCCCAACAGCTTTTCCTACATAGTCAGTAGACTTCCTGGGTTTGTAGAAAAATCCGAAAAGTGAGAAAATCCCTGCAGGGATGGTTGAATTCCCCCCAAAACCTTTTGAAATGGCCTCTGCAGGGACCTGACTCCAGGCATCAACGGTGAGAGATTAGAACGTTGGGGGGGGGGAGAGGCTTCTGACTGGCTCTGTCAGTAAAAGGGTGGGGGAAGGGCCGTTTCTTTCCAGGCATCTTTCGGCCTTGGAGGGAGGGGGAGGGAGGGAGGGAGCCTTGGGGCTAGGCTGGGGGATTCCTAGAGGTTTTGGGGTGGAGTGCAAGGAGGGCAGGATTTGAGGAAGGGAGAGGCCTCAGCTGGGTATCATGCCACAGAATCCACCCTCCAAAGCAGCCATTTTATTATCCAGGGAGACAGATCTCTGTTGTTCACAGATCTCTGGAGTTCACTCTCCAGGCCCCACTTGGAGGTTGCCAACCCTAGGCCTGGCAGCAGTCTAAAGTTGCCAGGTCCCCCCATGGGCACTGGCAGGGGATGGGGGTAGTGGGGTTGCCAGCTCCAGGTCTGGAAACTCCTGGAGATTTGTGGATGGAGCCTGGGGAGGACAGGGACCTCAGTGGGGTACAATGCCCTAGAGTCCACCCTCCAAAGCATCCATTTTCTCCAGGGGAAGTTATCTCAGTAGTCTAGAGCTGAGCAGTAATTCCAGGGGATCCCCAGATCCCACCTGGAGGCTGGCATCCCTAGGCAGCACCCTCTGGGTGATTTGATACCACTTAATTTGCATGACTCAACTTGGCCTGGCTGCTTGCTGCTGTTCAGCAGCCACCCTATGAAAGCCAGCAGTGATGCAGCACTTAGAGCTTCAGAGTAGGTCTGCAAGACCCAGGTTCAGATCCCCATATTGCGGTGGAAGCTGACTGGGTGATTTTGGACCAGTCACATACTTTCAGCCTAACCAACCTCACAGGGTTGTTGTGCAGATAAAAAGGAGGTGAGAATAATGTAAGCTGCTTTGGTCCCCACTGTGGAGAAAGACTATAATTTTCCTTGGTAGAAGCTGTGGGGGAGGGAGGCGGAGATGAAAAGCTGAAGACAGATAAAGGCAGATAAAGGTTAAGTTGGCTGTTGGGTGGGAAGGAAATAGGGTTGCCAACTCTGAATTGGGAAACTTCTGGACATTTAAGGGGTGGATCCTGGGGATGGTGGGGTTTGAGGAGGGGAGGAACTTCAGACTGGTATAGTGCCATAGACTTCACCCTCCAAACCAGCCATTTCCTCCATGAGAACTACCATTGCCAGCCTGTGGGTGAGGGCTGGAGATCACCCAGAATTACAACTGTTGTTCGGGTGACAGAGATCAGTTCCCCTGGATAAAATGGCTGCTTTGGAGGGTTGAGTCTATGGCTCCACCCCCAGAAGGGAGAAAGAGTGTGAGATAGGTAAGGATATGGGAATGGGATGACCATCCCGCAAGTTTCTTGCGGGTCTCCACTTGTATAATCTACAAACCACCAGGGGAAAATGCTCCAGATATGGTCTACTTGAGTTCTTGGACAGATTTTGACTTGGTTTATGAATGGACTCAAGATAAATCTGTCCTTCTTGTTCGTGAAATTACATTTGAGAATGGAGAGGAATTGACAGAAGAAAGCCTTCCTTTTCTCATACTCTTCCATATGAAAGATGATACAGAGAGTTTAGAAAAGTTCCAGCAGGAAGTTGTGTGGCAGTTAAGTGAAAAAGACTTGATAAACTTTTTGCATGCTGATTATGATAAGTTCAGGCATCCACTTCTCCACATTCAGGAGACTGCAGCAGATTGTCCTGTTACTGCTGTTGACAGTTTTAGATATGTACGTCTTCTCAGACTTCAGTGACTTGGCTGTTCCTGTACTAGATTTGCACTCTGGAAAGCTGCACAGGGAGTTTAATCATGGCCCAGATCCAACTGATACAGCGCCTGGTCAGCCTCTTCAGGAAATAGTGAGCAGCCCGCCAGAGAGTTCATTCCAAAAGCTAGCATAGTCCAGAAGCATAGTCGAGAAGTGGACATAGGTATACCTTAATGCGGGAGAAAGACGATCTCTGAAACTGGAAACCATCTCACAAGCCTTTCAGACAGTAGCAATGACTCCTATGGAGTGGAAATAGGAAAGTATTTTCATAAATTCTATGTATTATTTATTTATTTATTGCTTCCTGGGGTTTGTAAATATGTGTGGGTCATTTGGGGAACAGCATCTTTTCCAAAGTTCTGCTACTGTTGCAAATTGTTCTGTAGAACTTTTCTAATCCAAAATGAAGGTGTCAAGAGTGCCAGTGAGATGCTGTTCACTTTGTACTGTTCCCACTGACAAACTGGACTGCAGGGTTTCTGTTGGTGTAATTTGGTAGTATGGCCACCTTATCTTCTTCCTCTGCGTGAACATCATTTGGTTGTCCACTTGTTACTGAAGGAATATTCTGTAAAATTACCATTTTACAGAAAGAATATGAAAAAAACCAGAATTGCAGAAAAATAAACCACTGGACATTTAGGAGGTCTGTAACACTATACCTTATTTTTGTCTGAAACATACTAAACAGCAAGAATAATTTTAGGCCAAATGTTTATTTTATATGTGATGGCTGGGTAAGACAGAGATTCATTTATCTTCATTTTTTGTTTTAAAATCCACATAATTTAGTTCACACTGGAGGACTAAGCTGAATGTTAATCATTTTCCTTTGTGTACTGCATTATATTAAAAACAGAATTATTTTTGGGGTTTTACTGGTATTCTTTTGGTTTTAGTTATAAACCATACTGCAGCAATTCAGGCTTCAAAAGCCTATTTCACATAAGAAAAGATCAATCCCTTAGAAATAGCCATGCTTTGTGGATAAAGAATGTTTTTCCATGTCTAAGAGAGAAGAGATTGTTCTGACTTCTCTACAGATTTAACGTTCATGCCAGGGGCTCTGCAGGGGTGTCAAACTCACTGGAAATGTGTTATTTAAAGATTAAAAAATCTTTGTGTTTGTCTGTTTCCTTTATAAACGTTATATCTCTGCTACCTGGCATTACCTTTTATGACACACATGGCCCGGCCCAACAAGGTCTCATATATGTCAGATCCGGCCCTCATAACAAATGAGTTTGACACCCCTGCAAAAGTTTGAAAGTCAGCGTCATGGAGTGACCAGAATATGGGGAGTTTGGATGTTTAAATTTCTACTCAGCCCTTAAGCTCATGTAATAGCCTTGGGCAAACCATTCTTCTTTTTAATCTATTCTACTTTATAGGAGGCTGAAGGTCTGCCTCTATGAGCAGTCTATGGTAGAGAGAGGGCATTTCTCTACATATGTCAACTTTACAGGCCATTGGGTGAGACCCAGTATTGTGTGTTTCTGTTCCACTATCTGTGAACCTAGTGACTTCCTCTGTGAATTTCAGTAGCCAATAGCAGCACAGACCTTGGACTAAAAGTTCTCTGCAAAATCCCTTGTATTCCTTTGTCAAGATTACAGACCCAAAACAGATTTTTGTCACTGTAATGGTTGGGCCTGTAGCTACAGTGGGGCCTCTCGGGGCCTGGCCACCCGACTTACTGCCAAGGCCCCCTAGCTTCCCATCCAGCCCCGGCCCCCTGGCTTCCCATTTTTTTTCGAGCTCCTCTCTCATCACTGGCAAACCCCATGACATTCCTGCACTATACCCAGAGAACCTTACACATTATTACTAACAGTGTATCAGTATAATGATATTTTAGTGCCTGTGTTAAAAAAAGTCTGTGTCCCCCCCAGTGGCAGGGGAGGAAATGGCTGCCACAGGGACAGGGTCAAGGAAAATGTCTGTCATGTGGGTGGGAAGATCCAAATTTTCCCACCCACATAGCAGCTATCCGGGCTGTACTGAGATCTTTCCCAAAACAACAGAGCAAAGCAGATTTGAGAAAGATCAAAGAAAAACCAGGGAAACCGCAGGAGATAGATAGATGTACCATGATGCTGTGAGAAAGCAGGAGGAAAAAAATGCTTCTCAACAGCATTGAACCCAGGGCAGATAACTGGTGCCGTAATGGCCATAAGAGACGGTAAATAGAAAAAAAAATTGCTATGTAATATAGAGATGGGCCAAATCTCTAGGCTCTATAAATTTTTTTAACCATGTGCAAAATCTAAAAACAAGATTTTTTCACATTATAAAATACATATGTATTTAATCATTTATTACCATTTTCAGCCTGGTTATGACATTCATTATTCCATTACATTGTGCATTTCTTCCAGTTATTTTGACTTCTCTTGGGCTCCAAATTAGGGAAACCTGTGAACACTACAGCAACAAACTCAAACCACCAACAGAGCCATTGCTAGGATTTTTCAGGTTGTGGAGCAAATTTTTTTCTTGTGTGGTGTGCACGAACACACACACACTCTCACACAATTCAGCCAGAATAAACAATGCATCTTTCATTCCCAAACAGTTTGAAAGCCCACAGACCTCTGAACCAAATGCAAAACAAACACAAGGACTCTGTTCTCTCCCTCTCACTGCCACTTCCCACCCCCTCCCCATGAGTAAACGAGGGAGGTGGCTGCTTCTGGGGGATTGCTGCAGGGAAACTGGAGTGAAACTTGCTATGTGGAAGCCCATTGCTACTGTACTTTATCTGCAGCCACAACTGCAATGGGGAAACCTCACAAGCCCCTCCCTGCGTTGTAACTGCCCAGGTCTGTAAAACAACCAGCTGTTTCTCTATTGAGGTAAAATCCGGGTCTATCCAAATCAAAAACCTTGGATGACGAGAGAGGTACAGCGACTTTTGAGGGAGAGGAACATGGCATTTAGGTCCGGAGATACAAACCGTTATAGCTCTGCCAGAGCCAATCTGAAAAGAGGTATTCGACGGGCCAAGATGGACTATAGGCAGAGGATTGAGGATAATGTCAACACAAATGATATGAAGCAGGTGTGGCAAGGGATCCAGAATATAACCAATTATAAACCAACTTTTGCTGCCGTGAATGTAGACCCTTCATTGGCGGAGGAGCTTATCCTCTTCTTTGCCCGTTTTGACGTGGAGTCACCGGGGACAGCCACACCGCAGTCATCAGCCCACGGTGGCCCCTACCTCAGGGTGGAAGAGCATGAGGTGAGACGTACGCTGAGGTCTGTGAATCTGAGGAAGGCAGCGGGACCTGATGGCATCACTGGATGGGTGTTGAAAGAATGTGCAGACCAGTCGGCAGGGGTCCTTACTAAGATCTTCAACTGGTCCTTACATCAGTCTATTGTTCCGTCTTGCCTAAAGTCCTCAATTATTGTCCCTCTGCCCAAAAAGTCTACAATTAACAGCCTAAAGGACTATAGACCAGTTGCACTCACTCCGGTTGTGATGAAGTGTTTTGAGAAATTGTTACGTAGTCACATCATTTCGTGCCTTCCATCCACACTGGATAGTCACCAGTTTGCATATAAGGCAAACAGATCCACAGAGGATGCCATCACTACCACTCTCCATACTGCTCTGTCACATCTGGAGCAGCCGGGGAGTTATGTGAGGCTGTTGTTTGTGGACTTCAGTTCTGCCTTTAACACCATCCTCCCACATAGATTAGTGCACAAATTGGAGGGCCTTGGACTCTCCAGTTCCATATGTTCCTGGATCTTGGATTTTTTGACAGCCCGCCCACAGAGGGTTAGAGTAGGGTCTCATATGTCCACAGTCCTTACCCTTAATACCGGCTCTCCACAAGGCTGTGTGTTGAGCCCCCTGCTCTATACCCTCTACACACAGGACTGTACCTCCACTCACCCCAGCAACACTATCATCAAGTTTGCTGATGACACCACTGTGGTGGGGCTCATCTCTGGGAATGACGAGTCTGCTTATCGGGATGAGGTGGAACGGCTTTGTGTTTGGTGTGGGGAAAACAATCTGATTCTCAATACTACCAAGACCAAGGAATTGGTGGTGGACTACAGGAAGAACAAAATGGAAATTAAGCCACTGTTTATTGGTGGAGAATGTGTGGAGAGGGTGGCTACTTTTAAGTTTTTGGGAGTGACTATCGAGCAAAATCTGACTTGGAGCGCTAACACCACTGCTCTGGTGAAGAAGGCCCAGCAGAGGCTTTATTTTCTCAGACTCTTAAAGAAAAACAACTTGAGTGAGAAAACACTGATGTCTTTCTATCGTTACTCAATAGAAAGCATTTTATCATACTGTGTCTGTGCCTGGTTTGCCAGTTGTACGGCTGCGGATAGGAAGGCACTCCAGAGAGTTACCACCACAGCTCAGAAGATCATTGGCTGCCCTCTCCCATTCCTGGAACAACTGTACAGTTCTCGATGCTTAAAAAAGGCAAAGAACATTTTGCAGGACTCATCACACCCTGAACACTCCTTGTTTGAATTGCTGCCTTCGGGCAGAAGATACAGGACAATTAAAACAAGGACAAATAGATTAAAAAACAGTTTTTATCCAAGAGCCATTATTGCCCTAAATGCTGCATGAGATTGGAATTGGGGACATCAGTGGTTTAGTTGCTATGTGAACTTTAGGGGAGCTATGAAGCAGTTGTGAATGGCTGTGTGAGCGCGCATGATTATTGTGGTAGATCACTGAAATGTTTGCACTTTTAATTTCGTTGTACTATGTACAATGACAATAAAATATATTATTATTATTATTATTATTATTATTATTATTATTATTATTATTATTATTATTATTATTATTATTATTATTATTATTATTATTATTATTATTATTATTATTATTTCTGCAAAACCTAACACACATCTTTCCTCAGGTGCCCAATTTTAACTTTATGTAAAGTAGGCAGAGAGGAAATGCATATGTATTTATTATACCGTTTATTTAAAATAATGATGAATGCATCTGTTTTCATAGAACTATAGCATGTTTGACTTAGTGGCAGTATTGCTGAAAAACATACATAAAATTACTGTATGAAAAAGTAGCAGATATAAAAACTTTATGGATCATGTTTTAATGTCTCAGGAAGTTAATTCCAACAAAATAAGAACAGAGAGATAAATGGAAAGAAAAACAGTATCTATAGAGTGAGACAATAATATTTAGAAGAGCATATTTATATAGCTGGAAGTTTCAGAACTATCAAACAATAAATACACTTTTGGGGACTTCTGTGAGAACTGGTACATATCTTTTTAAGAACAGTTGCTAGTGATAGCTTATGAATATCAATTACGATGTTTTTATAATGGTCTTCAAAGCAATTGTATTAATTAAAAAATCTGCTATTCCTTACCTTCCAGCAACAAACATATTAGTGACAAAGGTCTACTGTTCATAACATTCTAAAAGAAAGCTTTAACACTGAATATTAGCTTGATCTTAGAAGAAGAAGAAGAAAAGAAGAGAGAAGAAGAGAAGAGATTGGATTTATACCCCGCCCTTCACTACCCAAGGGAGTCTCAGGGCAGTTTACAAACTCCTTTCCCTTCCTCTCCCCACAACAGACACCCTGTGAGGTAGATGGGGCTGAAAGACCTCTGACAGAAACTGCTCTTTTTCAAGAACAGCTGTGCCAGAACTTGTGACTGACCCAAGGTCACACCAGCAGATGCAAGTGGAGGAGTGAGGAATCAAAGCTGGTTCCCCCAGATTAGAGTCTTCACACTTAACCACTATACCAAACTGGCCAAGCAATATATATTAAATCACAAGAAATCATTTCCAAAAAAGCAATCACTACATATTTTGATGCTTCATCATGTTGTATTCCACATCTGCATGTCTTTTAGGTGCACTTGGAAAAATATTTAGAGATGTTGTGCATTAAACATATAACAGTGTTATTGAATTGTTTAGATTTTTATATATACTTTTATTTTAAATGTTGTTTTAATATCTCAAATGTTTTGATGTTGAACTATTTTAATGTTTTGATGTTTGCCACCTTGAGGGATCCTATTTGGGTGGAAAGGTGGCAAGAAAATGTTTTAAATAAAATACATTTTGTGGTACCTTGAATGATTTAGAAAGTATTGTCAGAATCAGTGAATGGTGTTCCGAATGGTGTTCCGAATGGCCACAATGAAAATTTTTGGTATAATTTCTTGATGCCATCGTTTGTATCATTTTGAAATGTTGGGGTTCTTCTTTTAAGGTTGGGTTAACTGTGCAAGTTATCTTCTATCATATTGACTGGAAACGATGAACCTGTCAATATCAGACTGATGAATATTGCTAAGTATTCAGTCCAGTGTAGGCATATAGTCTCTTCAATTGCATGTGTGATTAAGCTGCTGAACCAATCTGCCACAAAGATTCACAACCAAAATGTAGCTTGACAGAAATAATACTTCTTCAGTTTATCAGTAGATCTTGACAGAACAAGGTAGAACCTCCATGATAAAACAGTATTTGGAGATGTAAGGTATGGCTCCAGATATATGTAAACTGAAAAGTCTTGACTGCACAAGAAGAAGAAGATTGGATTTATATCCCACCCCTCACTACCCAAAGGAGTCTCAGAGCAGTTTACAATCTTTTTTTCCTCCCCCTCCTCACAACAGACACCCTGTGAGGTAGGTGGGGCTGAGAGAATGAGAAGGAACAACAAACACTAGACAGATTTTTTCCACTATTGAAATAATTATCCATTTTAACTAACATCAAAAATGTCCTGTGCACTTACGAATTACTTACTATCTGTTGAACTGAAAGGTGAAATTATACCAATGGACTTTCTGAATGAGGAATTGTTTTGTGCCACACAAAATTTTTTGTCTCTCCAAAAAGCATAATCTTTTTGTGTAAGTGTGCCATTTTGTACCGTTTCCAGAAACAGTTTGCCATGACTTCTAGGAGGCTACAATAGGATATATTGAAGGAGATCTTGTCCAGAGAGCCAGTTTGGTGTAGTGGTTAAGTGTGCAGACTCTAATCAGGAAGAACCGGGTTTGATTCCCCACTCCTCCGCTTGCAGCTGCTGGATGACCTTGGGCAAGCCATAGTTCAGTCAGAGCTGTTCTTTCGAGGACAGTTCTCTCAGAGCTCTCTCAGCCCCACCTACCTCACAGGGTGTCTGTTGTGGAGGGGAAGGGAAAGGAGTTTGTAAGCCACTCTGAGACTTCGAGTGAAGGGGTATAAATCCAATCTCTTCTCTTCTTCTGTTCTTTGGGAGTGATTTCAAACCAGCCTTGATAGTGTTTTTTGATAATCTGGTAAATTACTACAAATCAGCTCTTTGATCTTCTGTTCTTAAGGTAGCCTGATTGATCAGTTTCCAGAAATTAGGGTAATATTGTTTGATGATGTGGCTTTATTCAATGAGTTATGAAGCTGACTGGTAGACCTCTGGCTAGTCATTCTCTTTTAGCATAACCTACTTCACAGGGTTGTAATATGGATAAAATGGAGGGCATTTATGCTGCCTTGAGCTTCTTGAAAGAGGTGGATAAGTATGAACATTTCATCATCAAAGAACTTCATGATGCTCTTTCAGATCTTGAAAACATAATTATAAATTAAGTTTGGTCTTTGGCACAGATCAGTTTCCTGTGGTCAGCATAAATAATGTTGACTAACGCAGTTGGCAGTTCCCAGGCTATTAAAATATTTTGAAAGGAGCAGTAAAGTGCAATACAGTAGAAGAAGCCTCTTTCTGATGCTGAGAATAATGCCACATTTAAGAAATCCTTCTTAGCTACCATATGGAAGGAAAAAGTTTTGCAGCCAGCTGGCGAGATGATAGAATCACAGACTGCCTCTATTGAACATGGGGATTTATTGATAGTCAAATCTAGGATGTAACAGGAAGTTGATGTAAGGATGCTTCTTTGTATATAGTATAATGCTAAAGACTCATAATGCTGTGTATGTGGAATAATTTAACCAGTGGATATCTGTAATGCCTGATACAGGCTGTTTGCACCTAGCATCATTGTCATTTCCGACCATTCCTGCAGCCCATGATACTTAAACATTTCCCTAAAAAGAATTGCAGGATATTTTGGGGAGAACTTTTAGGCCACGTTTAGATTTAATATTGGCTATCAAAATTCATGGAGAAAAAGCAGTTTCCAGATGGTGAAATGAAAGTCATCTTCTGGGTACATTTTTCCTGTTCATAAAAACTGAAAGCAGTCAGACCATCTATGATGGTGGGACACACACTCTGCAATGAAGCTGTTATTCGTTTCTCATTCATGGATGTCTGCGTTTAATGAACCCAACAATCATGACAAAATTGACAAATGAGTACTATAGAGAAGGGGTAGGGGGTCAAGGTAGCAGAGGAGGTGCAAGTAAGAATGGTTTGAGAAGGATGGCTGAAAATAAGAAATAAACAGAAGTCTTGTGGCACCTTAAAGTTAACACAATTTTATTCTAGCATCAGATGAAGTGGGCTTTAGTCTATGAATGCCAATACTGGGATATGATTTTGTTAGCCTTTAAGTTGCCATGAGACTCCTGAGTGTTTTGCTGCAACAGACTGTCATGGTTACCTCTCTGAAAATAAGAAAGAAGGGCTTGAAGGAAGAGAGGGAAGTCTCTTGATGAGTAGATAAATAAGGCTGCTGTTGTACAGCAGTAGAATGAAAATACTGTTACTAATCCCCAGCAAGGGGTAAAAAAATGTAATCCAGATCTCCTTAACTAATGGTAATTCAATTGTTCTGAACTTGGCGGATTCTTACAGTGCTGTGTAATTTTTAGTAAGCCACTTAATTGACGATATCCTGGTCAGCAAGAGTGTACTGTTCAGTGGTGTGTTCTGAAAAGCTTGATCTGCCATCTTATAAGGCTTCCATTTGATGGTTTATTTCTATACTAGAAAAAAATTACTGTGGTGGACAAACATGTGGAAACTTAATGGGAAAACCTGATCAGGCCTTTGTGGCATTTTAAAGTGTTTTTAAAATGGTGGTGGTGTCCTTGTGGCTGCCATCACATTTAGTTAGGCCGTAAAAATGGATAGAAGATGAAGAAAGAAGAAAACTAATTTCGCCCAAAAAGCACATGTAGTCCTGTGATACTCCATGGCAGTTACAGATTGAAAAGAGCAAATGATGGGGTGCAAATAATGTGCATGCAGACCAATGCATCTGGTTATTAGGACTGATGAGGAGATAATAGTAGGTAGGTGGCAGGAGACCCTGTTTGAAATTCAAATTACTTTTTGTGCTGTAATAGATATTTTAAAAGCTTATTGCATATAAAGTTAGTGGTTACTCTATGAGGTGAGAGTAACTGTCACATTTCTAGAAGTCTGTTTTTTCTGATAGGTCCCATTGTACGGTTGGATGCTACTGGTGACATTCATTTTGTAATTCCTGCAGAATCACTTTATAGATGGACATAGTTTGGTCATCAAAATCCCCTCAAAGTTGAGTCAAGCTATATGTACAACAGGTGATATGTGTAACAGATAACATTCCTGAATTTTTAATGCTTTCTCCCTTCGTAGGCATTAAATTATTGCTGTGAGCATTGTTCCTTGTAAGCTGAATTAGTGTGAGCTAGCTCACAGGTTTTTAGCCTCCAGCTCACATATTTTTGTCTTAGCTCAGGAAGGATGGCTCTAGAGCAAACTAATTTATGCAGTAGCTAAATTGCTTTCTCACAACTTTAATGCCAGTAGCTCACAAAGTAGAATTTTTGCTCACAAGACTCCACAGCTTAGATGGAGCATTGGCTGTGAGAGGTATTTGTACAGTGTCACATCCTTGCTATGAAAGTACAAGCACCAAGGATAGAATAACTTCACCAGTCCTTCTGTAGAAATGCTATAACATGTCACAAATGATATAGGCAGCATCTGTGATGTCACACAATTGTTGGGTGACACAACTCATCCATTTTATGCTTGCATCTTTTTGAGCACAGGACTGTAGGCATATTTTCCTACTCTTGGATGTTTAATGCTTCTCTACATCTCTAATCCTTTAAAAATGTAAATATAAACAAAGCTACCACCTCCATTCTAGCTGCATTCTGCCATTTTCTGACTGTGTTCCGTATTTACATTTTATTTACATCTTGGAAGGGCATACAACTAATGCTGTGTATGTATGCCCTGAGTTTGTTAAATGGGAAAACAGCAGCACAACTGTCATCCCCAAGTAGGACTCTTTGCCCTCCATGATGTGTGGAGTATGCATCATAATATTGCCTTTGAACTGGGACTTGAAGGGTTTGCTTCTCATGAAGGGGACCGTGTTTTGACTGGTCATCTGGATAATGCCTTCTTTTTTATCCCACTTCATGAATCCTAATCTAAGGTGGCAGTCACACACGCAAGATAAAGCAGGGGGGGGGAAGCGAGGCTATTTGCTCCGTAGGAATTTGACCCACAGTTGCGCGATCACACAGTCCTTGGAAGCTGCGGGCACAGCCCACCACTGCATGATCAGACATAACCACGGGTGAGTCAGGTTTTTTTTTTTTGCCGTGTGTTTCCACTGTGCTTCACTGAGGGATCAATGATTTTTATCTCCTCACTGAGGGCTCCATATGCAGTGTGTGATGATGCACATACTGAGACCAGGGGGGTGGGAACTGGCACGGAGTTGGGACACCATGGGAGCGCACTGGAGCAGTCATGGGGGAAAGTCTGTCCATGGCCCGTAGCAACCCGTTTGCTACTGGACTTTCCCTACTCTTTTTACTCTGCTTCTGCAGCGGAGCAAAATGGGTTGCTGATGGGTGTGGGACGCTTCCCAGGTGTTTGTGTCTGATCGCGCCCTTTAAATCTGTCTGGCATCCACACCTATGGCGTGGCTAATTGTGCGTGTGATCACGACCTAAGTATCTTCTAATAGTCTTTCTGCAACAACACATAAGGTCTTTCTGGAGCTCCACTCTGATTTTATTGTTTTGGTCTGGCAAGGTATATTTTGGTTCGCTCGCAAAGGAATTGCTGTTTTGCTATTCTTGAATGCAGCAAGCTCAGTTCTTCCAGATCCTTTCTTAATTGCTAATCATATTGTGAAAATAAACTAGATGGGGGGGGAAACCAAAGTCTTCTCAGATTTATTTTTTTTTTTGGGGGGGGAGAAAGACAGAGAGAGATCAGCCTTAAAATCAGGTTTCTCCAGATACAGTAGATGTGATTATAGGGCATTAATATACAAACTATTGACTCTGGGTTTATCGGTTTGTATAGTTTGTGTAGTTTACAGCTGCTGGTTTATTGCCCTGTTGAATGTGGGTAAAAAAGTATGGCAGCTTTGTGTCTTGTTGTTTAAGTTTTCATACAGCAGGTAGCCTGCTTTCTCTCAATGCTCTGTTTCTACCCTATGGTACAGCTACATACTCTCAGCCCCCAATAAATGTGAAAATCAGTTTCTCTCTCTTTGCATTAAAATACCAACTGCATTCCCCAGATCACTTGTTTATATACTTTTACTTATATGATTTAGTTCCAGCTTGTAGTGGATGTCCTAAAACCTAATTGTTTGATTGACATAAGGTATGTAACAATAGATAGCTGTGAAATACATTAAACGCTTAGGAGTATGTTGTGCCTTCTGTTATAATATAAAATCCATCTATTCTGGTTGATGGGTTTTAACCTCACACAGAATACTTTAAACTCCATTTGGACTTGTGCCTACAATCACCTTAGCAAAGTCTCTTAAGTAACTGCGCACAGCCTAATTAGTATGCATTATCAATTAACAAACTTAATAGCCGGCAGATTGATTAGATCCTCTGTTGCAGGGGCAGAGCTGAAGCGAAACAGAATGAAAAATCATTGCACGCATTCACTGCTGCTTTGTTATTTTCTCAGGTCCCCTCCTCCTCTACATTCCTTTAATTAATGCATACATATGGTTCTGAATATATTGTAAACCAGAGCTTGCTCAAACTCTTAATAAAACTCACTTGCAGAAGGTGAGCAAGAGACAAAAGTACAATATATTTTCACACATTTTCTTTTAAAAAATGGAACACTCCTACCCTAGAGCTATTTCTTTTAAGGTTATCATAAGTGAAAACTGTAGAAATATATAGATGTGGAAACTCTCCAGATTACTTTTGAATCTGATGTTGTGTCTTAGAGCCGTGAGGTTCTTTCTGTTGCTACATTTATAGCAGTTTGACAGCCTTCTGGTGCTTCCAGTGTCTTAAAAAATAGCACAAAATATGTTGCATCTGTCAAACCTCCTCTTATTTTTGATGAGCCAGAGAGGGAGGGAGGGAGGGAAGAAGGAAACACCTCATTTTCTAAGAGTGTAGATAATTTTAAAATATTGTTTCTAAGTGAGCTATTCGTAAAAGGCTGTAGAAAATTTATATCTTCAGTAACAATTCCACACATAAAATTTGAATAGACTCTGGAAATCAGTTTTGAAGAGCATCAATTGCTTTGAGAATGGTAGAGGATTTTTTTTTTTCAGTGAGCGTAGGCCATTGACATTATGCAGGCAGGACAGAACATGCCATGAACACATTCTTTATTATTCTTGTTATCATTTCCTGGTGATAATAGTAGCAATGGTGTTTACAGTAGTTAAGAGTACTTTATTATATACAGTACTAGCTTTGTTAGGTAGCATTCATGGGAATGGGAATTGCCAGGTGATCATATGCGCTAGTTACTCAAGCTATGTGTGTTGGTTTTGAGGCTCCTTCCCAACCATATTCCTGCCTGTCATTTCCTTCTGTGCAGATTCACTCTTCCAGTGACTTGCTGTCTCTGCCATTGACTTGCCTCTTCTTCCTCTAACCTAGGGTGGCCAACCCTGGATTGGGCTATTCCTGGAGATTTGGGAATGTAGACTTGGGAAGGCGGGGCTTGGGGAGGGGAGGGACCTCAGCAGGGTTATTATGCCATAGAGAGCCATTTTCTCCAAGGGAACTGATCTCTCTAGTCTGGAGATCAGTTGCAATTCTAGGAGATCTCCAGGCCCCACCTGCAGATTGGCAATCCTACTCTAACCTTGCCCCCCTCATGTCTCAAGTACTCCCCCACTCTTCCAGCAGCAACCATGACTCATTGTCCCTTCTTCCCACCAAAAGAGCCTGCAAGCCAACCAGTTAATGCAGGCACAGGTTAACCAAGTTTTCTGGATAACAAAGCTTGTACTGTATCACTTTCATGGTCCACTTTCTCCACCCATGGTGTTACAGCCACAGCAGCAAGAAAACCTGTTCTGACCATCAGACATTGCTGTTCATGTGTTAACAAAGACTTTACACCTTTTAATTTCTAAATTCTAGTATTTAGCCTACAGGCAGTTCTTTGGTATAAGAAGCATTACTTCATAGATGACAGTATTAATATTTGTTTATTACCTCATTGATCCTGCCCTTCATCCCAGGAGATCAAGGTAGCATATATTCTTCCCCCTCCTCCATTTTATGTCTGCTTGAAATCTTATGTATATGCCATAATGCATAATAAATATATGGGTTTCCATTTTGTCTTGTATGTGTTCACACTTAACTGTTCACATTTATATGCTAACCCTTTGGCCGTCTCTTTTCATCCTTCCAACAACCCTGAAATGTAGGTTAGGATGAATGACAGTGACTTGCCTAAGGCCATCCAGTGAGAATCATCCTAAGCAGAGTTATGCCCTTCTAAGCCTATTGAATTTAATGGGTATAAGAACAGTGTAACTATATTAATGATTGCTAAGGGCTTTCATTTCATGGACTGCTCAGCTTGTTCCAGCACTTCTTAATGACTTGCTGTCCCTCATAACTGACAAAGACCAGTCTAGTCCAATCTGCATGGCTGGTTTTCACAAGTGAGGACACCCTACAAAAAGGCCTTTCTGTGGGACACTGCCCATGCTCCTACTTTGTCCTGTAGTGAATTGAGATGAGCTGTCATAAGAATATGAGAAGAGCTTGTTGGATCATGTCAAGGGTCCATCTAAGTCCAAATGCTTCCAAGAAGCTAACAAGCAAGGCAGGAAGGCCACACCCCTTTCTTGTTGCTTGTTCTCAATATTTGGTCTTCAGAAGCAGATTGGTTCATATTTATCTATCTGTCACATTTTTATCCCCTCTTCCCTCTGAGGAGACCGGAGTCGTGTACATGGTTTTCCCCTCCTCCATTTTATACTTGCAGTAATCTTGTTAGGCTAAGAGTGACTAGCCCAGATTCACTTGATGAATGACACAGCTGAATGTTAATTTGAACCTGGACTCCCAAGTTGTAGTCTGACACTCTAATCACTACACCATGCAGGCTTTCATGTTCAGTAGGCCATTGACAGACTCCATGAATTTGAGAGTCAGCATGATATAGCAGTTATAGTGTCAGACTAAGATCTGAGAATCTCAGGTTCGGATTCCAACTGGGCCTTGGAAGCTCACAGGAGACCCTGGGCCAGCCTCATAGTCTCAGCCTATCATACAAGGTTGCTGTGGGGGTATAATGGAGAGGGGGAGAGTGCCACTTTGGATCTCCAAGTAGGATGAAAAGTGGGGAATAAATGACATAAATATAAATATAAATAAAAACATCTTAACTTATTGGAAATTAATGCATCTTGTAGTCCTAACCTCCATAAGTTAAATACTCCTTACGTGAACCTGCTGTTTGTTTTGTTTTTGTCTGTTCTGAACCCACTGCCAATCAGTTTAATTGGGTGACTTTGAATTCTGGTGTTACAAGAGATGGAGAAAAACTCTCTTCTCTTTCAAGTTATGAATGATACATTTTAAACTTCTATCTTGTCTTCTGTTTTCTAAATGAAAAGTCCCAAAGGCTTTAGGCCTTCATCATGAGGAAAGTACCGTAGCCTCTTAGAGTCCAATCAGATGGCTCTTTAGATCTGCGCAAGCCACGATAGCCTCACGGATCTAAAGTTAATGTTCAGACACAAACATCTGGGAAATGTCCCTCTTCCGTGGGCATCCCGTTTTGCTGTGCTTTGGAGCCGTACTTAAAAGATACCACTTTAAATCTGGTTTTTTTCGTTACCTGTGGGACAACTGCGGACTTTCATCCGTCTGCTCTTTCCACCAGCACGCAATCCTACCGTTGCGGTGGTCTGAGGTCAGACTATCCAGAATGGGTGCCATTTAAAAAAATCTCTACACATGCACGGATCAACAAGGACGCGCTGTGACACCTATGCACATACACAAAAAGTTTTTTTTAAAAAACACACCGTGTGCACCTCCTTCAGTGGACGCCATCTAGACAATCCACAATGGAGGCAGCGTGCGGTAAGGCGATTCCCCTGGGGGATGTCTGGTTGTGCGATGATGGATTAAAAAGATTGGGATCAAATTCGAGCTGGCATAATGGCGGGATTAGCTGCCCATCTGAATGCACCCTGAGTCATCATGGTATCTTTTTCATTGCCATGATATTCTTTTTGAGATAGGAATGCCCATATAAATATTCCTAGGTTGGCTAGGTAGGTAGCTTTAAAGTGTGAAGAACAGAGACTTGGAATCATAAAACTTAAAACAATGATTTTGAAATATAAAATTTGCATTGACCAGCTTTTTGAAAGATCCACAGTAATTTATTTCAGAAGCATTTGATCACTTACTCTATGCAGTACATAATTTACTATCTACATAACAACTGTCTGCCTGAAGTTCTTTCTTTATCAAAAGTTGGTGCCCCCTTGTTCTTGTGTTTGACACCATCTCAAATTGCCTTGAAACAATTATCCTCTTTATTCCCCTTGGAATTTTCTATCCTTTAATGAGGTTCCCTCTTAATCTCTCATTTGCTGAAGGATACCTTGCTGAATAACTAAGAGCCTGAAATCCCTGTATGCATCTCGTTACCCCTTGCTGTACATTCTCCATTCCTGAAACATTTTATAATAAGGTGACTGAAACTGTGCCCTGTTCTAAATGTAGTCATGTGAGCTCCTTTAACAATGCCAGTATAATTTCTCCACGTTTGTTATATGATGTATCTCTTTGGTATATGAAACTCTGTATTCTCTTTTTTCTTCGACAAACAGCATTGAGACTTCAGCAGGTGTTTTCACTGAGGTTTCTGCTGAACACAGGTGGCATGTTTGTCTAGAACAAAATATAATTAGAGAAGGGTTGTTTTCAGAGAAAAGAAGAGTGGAGATCAATTTAAGTGGTACCAGACAAAAGGTTGTATATTTAAAATTACAGATTATAAGCAAAATCATGTGCTTTGCCCACTGTTGGCATCTGAGCTAAAGAGGGTGCTTTTTACTTGGTCCATGTGAGATTTCCTAGGATCACAGCCACTAGTTTAGGAACATCTATATATGTGTTTGGATGGCCTGTTTGTATGTAACATTTTAGATTATTTTGAACATTCCCATGAGACAGTGGTAGATGGTCATAATTGTGGATTTCATTTTACATGATTTCTTTTGCTGACATGGTTGGGTTTCATACCAATACTATAACTGTATGGCACAGATACCAAGCAACATTTGCTGAGTTCTAGGCAACTTTATTGCAGGGATGGCCAACATAATGCTGCTTCACTGCAATTGGCCTTCCGAAGCTTTATCCCAGGGAAATGGTTGGCCCATCAGTGTCTCTGTATGGCAGCAGGATGTACATAGCTCTTAGGAGTATGGGGAAAATGTTAATTGGCTGGATACAGTGAGCAAACCTACCCCTAATTTAGAGAACAGGTGTCTCACTCAGGCCTAAATTGCAGTCCAGATTGCAGTCACTGGAACATCTTTTCAAACTCAGGGCTCAGCCCAACATTGTCTAGAAAGAGTTATAAACACACAATCTCAAGGATAGGAATATTGTTTGTCCATAGATCACAGATGATCATGTAGGTGGTATTTTACAGAAAGAACTTGCAGAAAATATATATTGGGTTGGGAGTGGTCTGGCACTTCTGAACATTCTCCCTTCATTCTGAAAGATGCTCTTCAGGAAAGGCTGGAGAGTCTGGGGCTTTTCAGTTTACAAAAAAGAAAACGGGGGGGGGGGGATATGATAGGGGTTTATAAAATTATGCACAGGGTGGAGAGAGCTAACAAAGCTAACTTTTTCTCCCTCCCAAAACACTAGAACTCCAGAGCATCTAATGAAGCAGATGGGCAGTAGATTCAGGATGGTCAAAAGGAAATACCTCTTTACACAGAGAGTGATTAAAATATGGAATTAGCTGCCAGAGGATTTACTGATGGTCACAGGCATAGACAGCTTTAAAAGGGGATTAGATAAATTTGTGGTCTATCCATGTCTACTAGCCATGGTGACTAATGAGAACCTTCACATTCAGAGGCACTAAACATCTGAATCCCAGAGCCAGGAGGTAACACCAGCAGAAAGTCTCAACCTCTATGTCCTGTTAGCTCTGCAGTGGAACTGGTTTGCCACTGTGTGAGATAGGGTGCTGAACTAAATGGACTACTGCTGTGATCCAGCAGGGCTCTTCCTGTGTTCTTACCCTTGATGATACTTACAGAACTTGTGGTTTATCAGCTTCAATTTATTTCCATTGGGCTGGTCTGCTGTGATCTCACAGCTCACCCTAAATAAGAAAGGCCTCTATAGCTGCATTTAGGTTAGCTGCTTTGATGTCGGATAGCTTTCTTTTTTTAGAAATGAACTAGATATAAAGTTTAACATGTATCTTCCACAACAGCTTGCAGTCAGACAATGGTTCTGTGTTCTGAGTGGAAACTCAGTCTTCAAATGCTGCTGGGCCCAGATTCGGATTGAGACCACAGTGGGGGACGGTGAGTAGGGGCTTCCTCCTTCTGCCCTGTGTTATTTTCCTAGCCCAAAATGGCCCCATGGGATTTATTTGCCCCCTAACAAGTTATTTGCATGTATGGCCTCCTTATAAATAGCACCCTCCTTAGGCTGTTTCGGGCCATGAATCTGACTGAAACCCATCCTCTCTCCATGCCATAGTGCTGATCCCTGTTGTGGTCACATGTTGAATGTCAAGTCTAATTTGGACCTTAGAAATTAGAAATTAAGAGTGTATTCATACCTTTGTCCTCACACGGAAGTGGTTTACACCAGCAGTAAAGTAATTCCCTTTCATGTTCTCTGCATGGCCTACGCAATGGGAACTTTCTGCACCTACCAAGATGCCATGAGGATTAAATTATACATTTAGACTTCAGTGGATTTAGAAAGATGCAACTCTGGATAGGATTTACTGCCAGAAGCACCCAAACTTACTGAGATGGGAGTAAGTTACTGTTACTGCTTGGAGTAAACTGTGGCTGTCTGGGAGAATAGATGCCAATAAGCACTGACTTGGGATCTGAGGAAATGTCCCTAATTTTGTCTTACATTCCCCAGTATTCAGAGCTGATGTTTTTCATTGACCTGTCATGTGCTTTCCTGTGGATTATGCGACCCAAGTAAAATACCTAACCTTTCCTTTTTCTTAAAACGTCAGTTGGCCGGGGGTGGTGGTGGAGGAGAACTATTTGACATTTACTGGTCAACAGTGCAGAATCAGCTGCCCCAGCTCTATCTCTTGCTGAACAGTTAGGAATCTTGTTTGAAATTTCTTACTGGCAAATGGGGTTCAGTGTGGCCAAGTGCAAAGTTATGCACTTTGGAGCCCAAAATCCTAACTATAAATACATGTTGATGGGGTCTGAACTGGCAGAGACTGACCAAGAGAGAGATCTTGGAGTCGTAGTAGATAACTCAATGAAAATGTTGAGACAGTGTGCAACTGCAATAAAAAAGGCCAACGCTGTGTTGGGGGATTATTAGGAAGGGAATTGAAAACAAATCAGCCAGTACCATAATGCCCCTGTATGGTGGAGTATTTGGAGTATTGTGTATAGTTCTGGTCACCACACCTCAAAAAGGATATTATAGCATTGGAAAAAGTGCAGAAAAGGGCAACTAGAATGATCAAAGAAAGGTTAAAGCGCTTGGGGCTCTTCAGCTTGGAGAAACGATGGCTGAGGGGTGACATAATCAAGGTTTATATGATTATGGATGGGATAGAGCAGGTAGAGGAAGAAATATTTTTCTCCCTTTCTCACAGTACAAGAACTTGTGGGCACTCAATGAAATTGCTGAGCAGTCGGGTTAGAACGGATAAAAGGAAGTACTTGTTCACCCAAAGAGTGATTAACACATGGAGGTGGTGGCAGCCACAAGCATGGACAGCTTCAAGAGGGAATTAGATAAACATATGGAGCAGAGGTCCATCAGTGGCTATTAGCCACAGGTATAGATAGGAACTCTTAGTCTGGGGCGAGTGATGCTCTGTATTCTTGGTGCTTGGGGGGGGGGCAAGAGTGGGAGGGCTTCTAGTGTCCTGGCCCCACTGCTGGACCTCCTGATGGCACCTGGTATTTTTGGCCAATGTATGACAGAGTGTTGGACTGGATGGACTGGAATGGCCAGTTTGTTGTAGTGGTTAAGTGCACAGACTCTAATCTGGGAGAACCGGGTTTGATTCCCCACTTCTCCACTTGTACCTGCTGGATGACCTTGGGCAAGCCATAGTTCTGGCACAGCTGTTCTTGAAAGAGAGCAGCTTCTGTCGGAACTCTCTCAGCCCCGCCTACCTCA
Source organism: Gekko gecko (assembly GCA_029375565.1). NCBI lineage: Eukaryota > Metazoa > Chordata > Lepidosauria > Squamata > Gekkonidae > Gekko > Gekko gecko. Next base: position 47,488,522 of record JAPDNY010000007.1, on the reverse strand, counting down.
AATGGGTGTCTGTTGTGGGGAGGGGAAGGGAAAGGAGTTTGTAAGCCGCTCTGAGGTTCCTCTGGGTAGTGAAGGGTAAGGTATAAATCCAATCTCCTCCTCCTCCTCCTTCTTTTTCTTCTTCTTCTTCTCTTATGTTCTTATTTAGGTGGTCGTAAACCTGGAACTTTTAAAAGTCTGGGTTATTATTCTCAAATATACACTAGAGGCATTTTGTAAAATGATAAAATACTACACAAAATGGAATTAGATATATATGTGAGAGAAGACAATATTGGGAATCTCATATATGTGGCATGGTAGGTGCTTTTAAACAGCAGAATCCAAGATTCCTGTACATTTGAAATAGAATAATAAAAGCAGCATGTGCAGAACCGTATCACAGACCTATTTCAACTGGCTTGCGGGCAAACATGTCTCTAGAAGCATCTAAGTCCTTGCATTTTGATACCCCTTTGAAGCTATACACAGCTATAGGATCAAAGTACTAGATAGTCGCTTTCTGGATTGCATAATAGATTTGTTCATCAAGCAAGGTTTATATTAACAAGAATAAGGTTGGAGACTCCAAAAAAGCCTTCAGTAGCCAAATTTATAAGCAACAGTGTTGTTATATCTGTTGTTTGTTATCTGATCTAGTCATTCAGATGTTAACCGGCTGTCTCCAGTTAGTGTTGTGTTTCTTTTACTGTGTGTTCTCTCTTTTTCATTATTCCAAAAATCTAGCTAAGTAATGGGAGGGGTCACATTTTATTTTTAATTGGTAAATCTTTTTATCCATCGAATACTTGGGCCCCACAAATGTCAAGTCATTTATCCAGCTGTTAATGTGACTGCTCATTTTCCATATTTCCGATGGACTTATTTCCACTTCATTGCCAAGACAGGCCAAGCTTGAAGTAAATCAATTCTCCCTTTGTGCTAAAAATTAGCATAGCACAAACTAATCAATGCTCTGAAATTCTAGTGCAAACGCTGCGACACTGAACACTATGGAAGAGAGCGAAATTGCTTATTCTGCAAAACTGAAGGCAAAGTGAACATTTAGAATACTGGCTGGCAGACCTTTATTCTAATACTAGTAGATAAAATGAATACAACTAACTGTCAGCAACAAACATTTTTTGCTGATTAAAACAAAATTTATAGCCCCCCTGCCCCTTTTGGTTTGTTCATACAAACAGCATAGAATAGAGGCACATCTGACAACAGGTACAAGTGATGTGGGTTATGCTTTCAATTTGTGACGTTTTGTAAACTAGATCTGATGTAATGTATTAGGGATTTTGCATAGACATCTTTCTCAAGCCTTATGGTTTTGTCATAGTTTTAAAAAGAATTATGTTTAGTCAAGACAAGACAGAGTTGATGAAGATGAGAGTGTCTGTAGACTGGCTAGTCGAGGAAATGACTGGGTAGAATGGGGTCACACTTTCTTTTTATGGGTCAGCTTTAGAATCTGGAATATTCCTGGACCCAGCATTATTCTGGGATCTATGCATATTTGCATAGCCTGGTTGTTACAGGACAAAGTGTCCATATACCAGAGTTCCATCACCAAAGTCTCTGTTTGGGTGCTGTGAATATGCATGTCAGACCAGAGTGATATAGTCCCATGCAGCACACCTTGCTACCTAAGATATGGACATGCTGGCAGGGTTATATCCACTGGTACTGGTGTGCCATAATAGACTGCAACTTTGTTCAGAATCCTGTCCTCCTTTGAGGCAATGTAAGTAGAACAGAAAAAGTGAAGGCGAAGTTACATTTGTTTCTTTGGGGAACCCCATGGAAGTATTTTAATTTGCATCTTCTCTTTTGTTAGTTATATTAAGTTTCCCTTGCTTGAAAGTCAGTTGAATCCAACTCTAGGGTTGCGGTGCTCATCTCCATTTCCAAGCTGAAGAGCCAGCGCTGTCTGAAGATATCTCCGTGGTCATGTGGCCAGCATGACTAGACATCGAGGTGCACGGAACGCTGTTATCTTCCCACTGAAGCGGTACCTATTTATCTAGTTGCAATTCTCCAGTGGTCCAGGAGTGGGGCAGTTCTTGACTCCTTACTTTTGGAATAAGCCACTCCCCTTCTGTTCGCAGGGCTGGCAGACTTTGATCCCGAGCGAGTGGCTTATCCTCTGACTCCCCAGTCATACCGGCCCTGCTTTCAGTGCAGGATGTGCTGGCTGTGCTCTAAAGAGCACGAAGACCCCAAGAAGAAAGAAGACCACAGGATAGAAGAGGGAGAACTCAGATGGTGAAGGAAGGTAAATGAGCTTTCCCACCCCACCTTCTCCCGAGAGCTGTGAGCCTCGGTAGAGATCGGTTTGGTGATGACAGTCCTGGGAGCCCCCAGGCAGTAGCGTTGCCAAAAGAAAAGCTCCTGGACCCTGCTGAGAAACGCTGCGCTAAGCCGCTCCTTCCCCTTTTTCCCTCACTGGTGGAGCGGTGCGGAAGCCACGGGGAGCCCAGGGGGAGCGGCATGAGGTGGCAACCAAGGGCGGAGTGGAGGTTCCGTCTCCTTCCCTTCGGCATGGAAACAAAACAGCTCTACTTTACAGGTGCGAGGCAGTGATTGTTTCCAGAGAAAACTACAAGGTTGACTGAACCATGGTAGAAATGAAGCTGGGGGACATGCCCAGCGAACAAAGGGGGGGAGAATGTAAAAAGTGGCCTAGGCAGCGGGAAATGGCGGGAACTTCAAGCTCCCTGGGATCAGAGGAGCTGGAACCTTCGCAAATCACCAACATAGGATCTCAGGGAAGGGGATCCCCAGATGAGAATGCCAAATCTAATCTACTTAATTGGCTTAAAGAAGAAATGAAAAAAGAATTTAGAGATCTTTGGCAACAAACACAGACTAGGACCTACCTCAAAAAGGGACAGGAGCCCCAGCTTAGATGATAGGCCTTCAATTTCTTAAAAGACATAGATCCTCCACACTTACTAAAGAAGGTACTTCCATAGTCAGTGGACTAGAGAATGACTCAGATTCTATACTATCAGAACCAGAGAGAGAAGAGGGAGAACTCTCAGCAGAAGAGGAAGAGAGTGTACCTATAATTCAATCCAGGCTCTTTCCACGGGACCTGTATAGCAAATTATTATCAAAGGTTATCAGGACCCTAGAGTTGACATACACCTTGAAGGAAAAGGTAGATGAAGAGGATCCTGGTTTCCCAGTGGGTTCTATCAAAGCCATTCCCAAGACTACAGCTAAGGCGGCGGGGGTGCCTCTTCCTGCAGCTTTTTACAAAATCATTATGGCATTATGGGAGCAACCAGCCAGCCCAAAGTCTGGTAACCCCATCTTTTCTAAATTATATTCTCTAATTCCAGAAGCATCCAAAAAGTTTAAGTTCTGGCTGTGGATGATCCCATCAATCCAATGGCCTCCACATCCCTGCTCCTGATTTATGCGGATGGACTACCCAGAGACAATTGCGACAAGAGAGTCGAGAAAGCACTGCACAGGGATTTTGAGGCATCAGCAACTTCGCTAAGAGCCTCAGCCACAGGCTCCCTGTTTGCTAGAGCAGTCTACACTTGGGTTTCTGAACTAACCACAGCGGACAGTGACATTCCAAAGGGTCTCAAAGATGAGATTAAAAAGATTGTGCTAGCCACAGCCTTTGTGGCAGACGCCTCGTTGGATGCCATGCAATTAACAGCTAGATCTATGGCGTGTAGTGTGACAGCCAGGAGAAACACCTGGCTGAGACATTGGAACACTGATCCAGCAGCACTGGCTAAGGTGGCAGCAGTGCCATTTAAGGGAGGAAAGCGATGGAAAACCTAAACAGCATGATAAAAAGCAGAGACATCACCTTGCCAACAAAAGTCCGCATGGACAAAGCAATGGTATTCCTTGTAGTAATGTATGGCTGCGAGAGTTGGACTATAAGGAAGGCCGAGCGCTGAAGAATAGATTCTTTTGAACTATGGTGCTGGAGAAGACTCTTGAGAGTCCCTTGGACTGCAAGGACATCAAATCAGTCAATCCTAAAAGAAATCAACCCTGATTGTTCCCTGGAAGGCCAGATCCTGAAGCTGAAGCTCAAATACTTTGGCCACCAAATGAGAAGGGAGCATTCACTGGAGAAGACCCTGATGCTGGGAAAGATTGAAGGTCAAAGAAAAAGGGGACGGCAAAGGATGAGATGGTTAGATAGTGTCATCGATGCAACGAACATGAAATTGAGCAAACTTCAGAGGACAGTGGAAGACAGGAGGGCCTGGCGTAATCTGGTGCATGGGGTCGCGAAGAGTCGGACTCGACTGTGCGACTGAACAACAACAATCTCTTTGGACCAGGTTTGGATCGTTACCTGGTAGAAGACAAAGACAAGAAATGAGTTCTACCATCAAAGGAGGACACACGGACCAGAAGTAGGTTTCATTTCTTTCGAGACTTCTGACGTGAGGACAAACAGAGTTCCAATAGAGTGTTCAAGGGTCGATGGCAAAACAAGTCCAGAGATAACAGAACCAACTCTTTCTCCGGAAAAGGACAAGGAACCAAAGTGTCAGATTCAAAAGCAAGTAGGTCCAGGCATTCTTGATCAAAAGAAAGGCTTTATTGGATTACAGTGCTAAAACCCACAGTAGAAGGTCATTGTCAGGAATGGGGGGCAAGAGCAAAGCAAGCAGGGTTATAGTATGATGCATGCAAGCGACTAGCGAATGAACTGTAAGCGCGCACGTGGGAAACTCCCGGCGGGAGAGTTACTTCATGAGCGGGAGACAACTCCCCCCTCCCCTCGCATTCACAGGACTGGAAAATTCTCATCAACACAAGAGTAGCCCAAAGCCTACATTCAAGGCCACCGTGATAAGGAGAAGCGGCAAGGGAAGAAGCTCCCACGTTACTGCCTGCATACCTACGCAAGCGCAAAGCTGAATAGGGAACACATAACAATGGACTCAGTGAGAAACATCAAATATACCTTTTTCTGACACTCTGCCCTTCCCAAAATACCTCCCACCCACCACTCAGGAAGGGGAGTACGTGGGACCCCCTGGTTTGGCTGGGAAACGGGTGTGAAAATCCCTTAGAAGATCAGGTGCATTAATATCGGAGACTTTAACCCATTCCCTGTGTTGGGGCCCAAAATGTACCCATTCAACCAAATAATACAATTGTCCACGGATAAATTTGGAGTCCAGGATGTTATCCAGCTCGTAGTGCTCCTCGTTATCGATGATCAGCGGGGGGGGGGTTGCCGGAGGCTCCGGATGCCACTTAGATAGGGGAGTTGCCGGTTTGAGGAGGCTGTAATGGAAAATTGGATGAATGGCTTTAAGTGACTTAGGTAAATCCAGTTGCACAGTCACTTTATTAATACAGCGAACCAATTTGAATGGACCAATATATTTCCACGCTAGCTTCCGCGATTTCTGTGAGAGGCGTAAGTTCTTAGTGAAAAGGTACACTGAATCCCCTGGTTGCAGATTCCATCCCCCCGCCCTTTTTTTGTCTGCATATTTCTTATATTGAGCCTTGGCTTTGTTTAAAGTCTCTACAATCATTGGCCAAGATTCTCGAAAAGATTTACACCATTCTGTAGCATTCCCAGTAGAACCCCCGGTTTCAAAAACGGAAGAGGGGGGCTATCATAACCCATGGCAGCTTTAAAGGGAGACATTCCGGTTGACGCGTGCCAGGAGTTGTTGTATGCAAACTCAGCCAAAGGCAACAATTCGACCCAATTGTCTTGTTGGTAGTTGGTGAAACAACGTAGGTATTGCTCTAGTGTTTGATTCACCCTTTCTGTTTGCCCATCAGTCTCCGGGTGGTATGCACTGCTTAGAGCACGTTCAATGCCCATGAGGGCCATTAACTCTGTCCATAGTTTGGAGACAAACTGAACCCCACGGTCGGATATTATTTTGATCGGTAAAGTGTGGAGCCGGGCAATATGTTGTAAGAAGGCTCTTGCAAGTATTTTGGCCGTTGGCAAACTAGGAAACGGTATAAAGTGAGCCTGTTTAGAAAATAAGTCCACCACCACCCAAATAACAGTCATGTGTTTGCTGGGGGGGAGATCAGTGATAAAATCCATGGAAATCACTTCCCAGGGTCGACTTGGGGTAGGCAATGGCTGTAGTAGACCTGGGGTTTTTCCCACTCTGGTCTTGTAGCGACTACATGTAGGGCAAGATTGTATGTAGAGTGATAAATCTCGTTTCATTCGGGGCCACCAGAAATTGCGCTGCAGTGGATGTAGGGACTTCACATACCCGAGGTGCCCTGCTGACTTGGAATCATGGGCAGCCTGCAGTACTTGGGGTTGCGTACTTTCTGGGACAAACAGTTTAATGCCTTTGTACCAGCAGCCATTGGGTTTGCATTCTACATCATCTCGAGCTTTTAGCTCAACTTTCTCCTGATCAGTGATGTCGTTAGCAAATTGATTTTCCCATGGCAACCCCTGACTCGGGGTAACGGGCTGTAATTGTCTCTGTTTGCGTGTTAGAACGGCCCCAACAAGTTGATCTGGGGTAAAAAAGGATTCTCTCACCTCCGTTCTCTTGCTCAGGTGCTGGGGAAGGCGTGAGAGGGCATCTGCCAAGTGATTGGACTTACCCAGGAAGTGGTGAAGGGTAAATTGGAACTTGGAGAAGAACTCAGCCCAGCGGAACTGTTTGGCATTTAGATTCCGGGGCTTCCGAAGTACCTCAAGGTTCGTATGATCAGTCCAGATCTCAAAGGGTACCCAAGCCCCCTCTAGCCAGTGCCTCCAAGTAATTAGGGCTAAGCGTATAGAGGCAGCTTCTTTGTCCCAAATGGGCCAGAACCTCTCTGTGTCATTAAACTTTCGTGAAACATAAGCAAGAGGGTGCAAGTGCCCTTGGGCGTCCTCTTGTAAGATCACACCCCCATTGCGGTATCTGAGGCGTCTACTTGGACAATAAATTTTTTTGTTTCATTTGGGTGTGCCAGTACTGGTTCAGAAGTAAATAACTGCTTCAGTTGTTCAAATGCCTCTTGACACTGAGGTGTCCAATCTAACAGGGCCCCTGGCATGGAAGCTTTGGCCCCTCTCCCTTTAGTCTTTAGGAGATCTGTGAGAGGAAAGGCTACCTGGGCAAAATGGGGCAAGAATTGGCGGTAAAAATTGGCGAAACCGAGAAACTCTGGAGCTGCCGTCTGGTTTTGGGGGGTTCCCAAGCCAACACATCCTGGACCTTTTTTGGGTCCATTTCCAACCCATTTGAGGATATGCGATACCCTAAAAAGTCAATGCGATTCTGGTGAAATTCACATTTTGAGAGCTTAACAAACAGTTTGTGCTCTAGCAACTTCTCCAGTACCTCCTGAAGCAGCCTGGTGTGAGATTTTTGGTCTGGGCTGTACACCAAGATATCATCCAAGTAAACAACCACCCCCTTGAACAAATAGGGATGCAACACCTCGTTTATTAAGTTCATGAAGACCCCAGGCGCCCCCTGCAAACTGAAAGGCATAACCCGATATTCAAATTGTCCCAACGGGGTATTGAAGGCGGTCTTGTGTTCATCTCCTTCCTAATGCGAACTCTGAAATAGGCATCACGTAAATCCAATTTGGAAAACACCTTCCCCTTTGCCACTTCTGCTAATAAATCCTTGATGAGAGGCATGGGGTAAGCATTGGTGGCCGAAACTGCGTTTAGGCCCCGGTAATCAGTGCACAGTCTCAGCCCCCCATCCTTCTTTTTACAAAACAACACAGGGGCCGCAAAGGGGGATGACGCCGGTTGGATAAATCCACGGGCCAGGTTCTTGTCAATGAATCTGCGTAGCTCCTCCTTTTCCATAGGACTCATGGCATAAATTTTCCCTTTAGGCAACTTGTGGCCCGGAAGGATTTCAATCACACAGTCTGAGTTACGTTGGGGAGGTAGTTCATCAGCTTCCTCCTCCTCAAACACACGGGCCAAATGCCGGTATTCTTTGGGAATGCGATTAAGGTCCTCTGCAGCTAAGCAGGCTCGTGGAGGATCGTTATTAGGGGTTTTTCCCCACCCCGGGTCCCACTTGTGCTCCTCACATTTCGGGGTCCCTTCATCCCAAAGTATATAGGGATCGTGCCCATGCAACCATGGGCTGCCCAACACTAATGGGAATTGGGCTTGTGGGGCTATTACAAAAGACCGCAGCTCCCAGTGTTCTGTGCCCACCCTTAAGGGGACAGTCTCAAATCGACATGGTTCCTTCATCGGTGACCCGTCCATTTGGGTAAAGGTAATAGGATCTTTCAAACTGGTAACTGCCGCCTCTAGTCCCGTTACCAGTGACGGGTTCATCAAATCCCTCCCGCACCCCGAGTCAATGAGGGCTCGGATCCTGATGTGGGTCATCATTGTTGGGTTCATTATAAGAACAGTCACAAAGAAGAGAGAGAGGTAATTGCTCACCATTTTTGGCGCTTCAGGGGCAGGGTCCTGTTGGGCAGCGCCACTCACAAACAGGACCACTTCGTTTCCCTGCAGATCACTCTCCTCTTCTTCCAACGTCAAGGTATCCGCAGGGTCTGGATTGGCAAAAAGGGCCCGCGGGTTGCGTGGTTTGCTGTACCCTTTCTCGGGGTGGTAGCTTGCCATCGTCAGGGCTCCTCTTGAGTCAGAGCCCGACCAGGATCCCCCTTGGGGCAGGCTGCGGCGAAGTGCCCTTTCTCCCCACATCGTAGGCACAAGCCCTGTCTCATGCGTTGGTCTCTCACCCCACCCTGGGTGGAGGTAGGCTTGCTTCTGGTCGGGGTGGCCGAGGTGCTCGGACGGTTACTCCCAAGGGACAAGTCCAGTTTCATGAGGCGCAAACGGCTTTCAGCCTTTTCCGCCTCCTCCATCCAACCTTGAAGGGTGCGCGGCTCTTTGGAACTGAGAACGTTGTGGCGGACGTCCACTGCTAGCCCCATCCAGTATTGTTGAGCCAGCACGGGGTCAGTCCAGTCTCGAATCTTAACTGCGTGCCGTTGAAATTCCCGTGAGTACTCCCTCACTGTTAGTTTGCCTTGTTTGAAGGTGCGGAGGAAGGCTTCAGCCTTTGGAGCCGCCCCCAGGTCTTCGAAGCGGTTCCTCAAGGCCCACATGAAGTCATCAACATTCCCCAGCTCCACTGCCTCCAGATCGTGGAGGGCCACGTACCAGCTGGTAGCAATTCCGTGGAACCTTGAAGCAATAAATGCCACCTGTTGCTCCTCATCCGGGAACACATAGCCCCATCGCTGTACGAATTTCCCGACTTGTAATATAAAGAAAGACACAGTCTCAGGGTCCCCGTCAAAAGTCCAACATATCTTTGGGACGAATTATTGGAGGAACGGGACCCATGCCAGGCACTGGAACGGGCAGCGGGAGGGGCGCCGGAGCAGGAGCGGGAGGCGGCGGTAGAACAGGTGGAGGCTGGACGGGTCCAGGTTGCCCCGGAATGGGCCCTCTCGGCAATGGGCCAGCCGGAGGAGGCTGACCAGGCACCGGCTGGCCGGGTAAGGGTGCTGCTGGTGCTGGCTGCCCCGGAACAGGCTGGCCGGGAAGGGGAGGCGCAGGCATTGGTGGTACTGGGGCTGGCGCTGGTCTCGGTTGAGTCAGCGGGTGGGCTCGGATGGCTTGGTCCATCATCTGCGGCAGGGACTGCATCAGCTTGCCCATGTCCCGCATTAATCGTCGGGTATCATCTTGAATAGAGTCCATGCGGGCGTCCGCATCCGGGCTGGACCCGACCTGGGAGATCCGTGGGACATCCGCCCCTGGGGGAGCCCGAAACTTCCCCGGGGATCCAGCAAGCTGTCCCGGCTCTGGCTCCCCGGTAACGACCAGGTAGTTTGGGTGGTGTCTAAAAGATTCTTAGTCCAGTCCCGCGATCTACGATAGGTAACCCCCTTGTCCCAGGGAGTTGGGGCACCAAGAAAGTAGGTTCGAGGAATCGCTCCTTCATGACTCTGGGTTGGCCCAGCAGGGCTGTAGATCGGGAGGGTGTACGATGCTCCCACTGTGCTGGTTAACGGAGGGGTGGTTGGCCCAGCCGTCGAGTATAGGACCAAAGCCGTGGTCACCGGAGTCGTAGTCACTGGAGCAACGGTGGTAGCTGGAACGGTGGTAACCGGAGTGGTGGTCACTGGAATTGCCACGGTGGTGACCGGAACCGTGTTGACCGGTGTGGTAGTCACTGGTGGACCGACCCCAGCCCCGCTCATCGTGGTGGACGGCAGGAGCTGGTGGTGGTGAAAGAATGTGATTCCTGACAATTTCTGTCAGATTAAAAAGCAAGTAGGTCCAGGCATTCTTGATCAAAAGAAAGGCTTTATTGGATTACAGTGCTAAAACCCACAGTAGAAGGTCATTGTTAGGAATGGGGGGCAAGAGCAAAGCAAGCAGGGTTATAGTGTGATGCATGCAAGCGACTAGCAAATGAACTGTAAGCGCGCGCGTGGGAAACTCCCGGCGGGAGAGTTACTTCATGAGCGGGAGACAACTCCCCCTCCCCTCGCATTCACAGGACTGGAAAATTCTCATCAACACAAGAATAGCCCAAAGCCTACATTCAAGGCCACCGTGATAAGGAGAAGCGGCAAGGGAAGAAGCTCCCATGTTACTGCCTGCATACCTATGCAAGCGCAAAGCCGAATAGGGAACACATAACAATGGACTCAGTGGGAAACATCAAATATACCTTTTTCTGACACAAAGGTCCCAAAAAAGGACAGTTGGCATGACTATGCCAAGAAGATGCCAGTAGGCGCCAGGTTACTTCTTTTTGCGGATCAGTGGCAAAAGACGGTGTCAGACAAATGGGTACTGGAGACAGTATCCCAAGGCTATTCACTGGAGTTCGAGAGGACACCAATACAGCATTTCCTGGAATTGATGAAGAAGAAATCCTTAGACAAACACAGGATGATGGAACAGGCCATTCAACATCTTATAGACATTGGAGCGATAGAGACTGTACCAGACTCAGAGAAGTCTCAAGGAATTTATTCGATCTTCTTTACGGTCCCCAAGAAAAACGGGGACACCAGGGCCATCTTGGACTTGAAGTGGCTCAATGAACACATCAAAACGAGAAAGTTCAAGGTGGAGACACCAAGGATGATACTTTCAGCGATACAGGCAGGGGACTTCATGGTCTCCATAGATCTAGTGGAGGCCTACCTGCACATACTGATCAGAACCGATCATTGACGATTTCTTCAATTAGCTTATCATGGCAAACACTTCCAGTACCGGGCCCTCCCATTTAGACTGAAGTCGTCCCCGAGGGTGTTTACCAAACTATTGGTATCGCTAGTGGCCTTTCTACGGGTGATGGGCGTGACACTTTTCCTTTAGCTGGATGACATCCTGACAAAAGCGGACTCCAAGAGAGGGACGCAGCAACACCTAGAGTTGACGATCAACGTCCTACAGGAACATGGCTTTGTGATAAACAGGGAGAAAAGTACGATGGAACTTACCCAGATACTCACCCACCTGGGAGTCATCATAGATACGGATCGGGACAAGGTTTTTCTGTCACAGGAGAGATGTCTCAAATTTACACAAGTGCTGAACCAGGTGCTGGGAACATCGTCACAGGAAGTGATGACGCTAGCCTGTCTTCTAGAAATGGTGGTATCCTGCCAAGACCTGTTACCCTGGGCCAGATTTCACATGAGGCCTCTACAGAGATTCCTTCTACACTACCAGAAAGAGATACCACACAAGATGTTGAAGAAGGTGGACCTACCCCAGAAGGTGAGACAGGAGCTAAAATGGTGGCTCGCATCAACAAGGTTCGTCGAAGAGGTTCCCCTATGGGACTCTCAGAGGACAGTGGTGATGACGGACGCGAGCCTGTTTGGTTGGGGAGCCCATTCCATGGGACACATGGTTCAAGGAAAATGGTCAGAGTGTGAAGTGTCCATGAACATCAACTTCCTGGAGCTCAGAGCTATAAAGTTGGCATTAAATCATCTGCAAATTCATCTAGTAGGCACTCACGTCCTAATACAGACAGACAACATGACGGCAAAAGCCTACATAAATTGACAAGGCGGCACAAGATTCCATTGATTACATCAAGAGGCTGTTTATGTGATGCAATGGGCAGAGTCTCAGATTCTATCCCTGAAGACCATACATGTAGTAGATTGGCTGAGCAGGCGGACTGTCAATCAGAAAGAGTGGAAGTTAAACCGAGAGGTACTCATACAGATCAACAACAGATTCGGAACAGCAGAAGTGGATCTATTTGCTTCAATTCGGAATCGACAAATAAAAAAGTTTGTATCCAAGGTACACATGGATGGGGCACTGGGAATGGATGCCCTAAACCTCACATAGCCAAGGGCTTTGTTGTACGCATTCTCTCCTCTGTTAATTTGAACCTGGACTCCCCCTTTCCTATTTGGTGGGTGGGATGCTGGTTGTATGGCCAAAACAAAGTTTTTTAAGGTTTGTCGTCGTTGCCCAGCCAAGATACCTTCCAACGACGGTCACGATTTTTGCCTCCTCTGTCTGGGTGAATCCCATTGGGTTGATAGCTGTGCCCATTGTACTAGTTTTACTAGGCAAGCTAGGCATAACAGTGAGGCTGGGCTTAGGGCTGTACTTTTAGAGGCAGCATTATGCCTACAATGTCTTTGGCTGCTTCTCATTCTTCCCTCTGAGGGAGGGAGAACTTGATCCCGATGTTTCTCACATCAATGAGGAGCCTTGGCGTTCGGGTTCTATTTCCCCCACTGTGGGCTCAAAAGCTTATTTGGAGCTTGTGACTAGGATGGCCTCTGCACTTCAAGTCCAGGGTTCAACTGAGTCCCCTGCTGTGACTGATGTCGTTCACAAGCTGGTTCAGGCTGACCTCCCACCATCTACGGTCTTGTCTCTGTTACCAGTCCATCTTTCTGCCCTCAAGGAGTCGTGGGACAATCCGGCTTTGATTCCCTCAGTCTCCAGATGGTACGATGGTCTTTACAAGGTCCATGAGAACTCAGGGAAGTTTCTCTTCCATCACCCTCCGCCGAATTCCATGGTGCTTCACTCTTTGGTGAAATTGAAGCAGCCTGTTCGGCACTTGGCGCTGCCCGATCGCGAGGGTCGTAAGGTTGATGCTATCGCGAGGAAGATGTATTCCTTTGCCTCTGTGAGTCTCCGTATTGAGACCTACCTGTTGTACCTGTCGGCGTATGCTTTCATTGTAGCTAATGCCATGCGTCCTGTCTTGTAGTCTGTTCTGGAGGAACACCATCCCATCTTGTCAAGGACTTTGTCAGAAATTTGTACGATCTCCAAACAGCAAATCAACTCAGTCTGTCATGCTGTCACCTGCTCCTCAAAGCTCCTTGTCTTCGGGATCTGAATCAATACATCCAATGCCACAAGTTTCAAATGGTCACCTTACAGTCCATTCTTCCATTGATTCCCAAGGCTGCATGGCTGGCATTAGTCGACCTCCAAGACACATATTTTCATGTCGCCATCCATCCTCAACATCGAAAGTTCCTTCATTTCGCTGTGGGAAACGCACACTACCAATACCAACTCCTCCCATTTGTGCTCTGCACTGCCCCGAGGGTTTTTACCAAGCTGATGGCTGTGGTGGCTGCGGACCTTCATCGTTGAGGGATTGCTCTGTATCCCTATATCGACGACTGACTTCTCGTGGCTGTTACGCATGACCAGCTCCTCTGGTACCTCCACACGACCCTCACTCTCCTTCGTGCCCTTGGGCTTTGTGTCAGCCTACCCAAGTCATCTCTCCAGCCTGTCCAGGTCCTTCAATTTCTCGGTGTCCGGCTCGATACCAACCTTGAGACCCCGTTTCTCCCAAACTCGAGGGCATTCAACATATTCTCTTGGTGTCCCAATTCCAGACCTTTCCTTGGCAGTTCACCCGGTCTGTCGTGTGACTCCTGGACATTTTGCATCTACTGTCCTCGTGGTCGGTCATGCCAGGTTGAGGTTGCATCCCCTTCAACTGTGGCTTCTTCGTGCCTTCGATCCTCTCCGCAGTCCGTGGCACAAAATCCTGTTGATCCCACCCCTCATTGTCAAATCCCTCATGTGGTGGTCCCATCCTCCTATCCGGCATGCCCTTTCGGCACCCTCCTTGGCAGGTATCGCTGTCCACCAACGCATCTCTCTGGGGTTGGGGAGCCCAGTGCGGGATGCTTTCATATCACCCTTCATATCAACGTCCTGGAGCTGCTTGCCGTTCAGCTCACTCTCTGTTCTTTCCTCCCGGTACTTTGCGGCCAGGTCGTTCAGGTTGCTTCCAACAATACCACCACTGTTTACTACATAAACAAGCAGGGCGGGACTGCCTCCCTTCGTCTCTGCAAGTCGGCCAACAATCTCTGGAGTTGGTGCCTCCGCCATTCCATCACTCTCTCCGCGATACACATTCCGGGTGTTCAAAACATCGATGCCGATCAACTGAGCCGTTCCCAGTCATCGGACAACGAATGGTCCATCCACCTTCGGTATCTGAGACCTGTCTTTGTCAAATTCAGTTGCTGTCTCATCAACAGCTTTGCAACTGCAGCCAGTGCCTGGTGTTGCCTCTTTTTCAGCAGGGTTCCCCCATCTGCTTGGTTGCTGGGAGATGTCTTTCTCCACACCTGGAACGGGACCCTATTCTACTTCTTTCCTCTGTTGCCTCTCATCTCCCATGTCGTTCAGAAGATTGTGGCCGATGCCACATCGTGCATCCTTGTCACTCCCTGGTGGCTGCACCAAGTCTGGTTTCCGCACCTCCTCCGTCTCTCCAATTGGATGTTCCGGTCACTGCCTGTCACCCGAGATCTCCTCTCTCAGGCTCGAGGGAGGATCCTGCACCCTGATCCCAGGTTCTTCTGGTTGATGGCCTGAAAGATCCTTCACTAGACTTCCCGCCAGAAGTGTCTGAAGTCCTCCTCAATGCCAGGAAGTCTTCTACTCGTGTCACTTATCCTTTGAAGTGGCCGAAGTTTCAGTTCTAGGCCTTGGATCACTCCTTTGATCCAGTACAGTCATCTCTCCGTGAGATTTTTTCCTATGTCGTATCCTTAAAGAACAATGGCCTGGCATACTCATCTTTAAAGGTCCATTTAACGGCCATCTCTGCATACCATCCTTTGATACAGGGCTCCACGGTCTCCTCTGGCTTTGTCCCTCTAGGAAGCCCCTGGTGCCTTCGTGGAATTTGTCACTTCTTCTCACTCAACTTATGTCCAAGCCCTTCGAGCCCATGGCTATGGCCGATCTCTGGTTACTCTCCTGGAAGATGGCCTTCCTCATCACAATTACTACTGCTCGCAGGATAGGGGAACTAGCTGCCTTTTGGGCTGACCCCCTTATACAGTTTTTCATAGGGAGAAGGTTGTCCTTAGACCAGAACCCTCTTTCCTGCCTGAAGTCGTTTCTGCCTTTCACCTCTCTCAGTCTTCTGTCTTACCTACTTTCTTTCTGGACCCGGCTGATGCACCTCAGAGAGCCTTGCACTGCCTCGATGTGCGCAGAGTACTGTCTTTCTATTTACATAGGACTCAGCCTATCCGTAAGTCTCCTCGGCTGTTCCTAGCTTATGGCCCCCTCATGTGGGGGAGCCAATTTCCTCTCAATGCTTGTCCAAATGGGTAACTTCCACCATAGTTCTTTGCTACGAGCTTGCCCGTCAACCTGTCCCTACCTGTGTCACTGCGCATTCCACATGGGCAGTATCAACGTCCACTGCTTTTCTGTCTGGTGTCCTGTTGGAAGACGTCTGTGCGGTTGCTACGTGGTCCTCAGCATTGACCTTAGTGACCCACTATGCCCTCGATGTTCGAGCTTGACGGGATGCTGCCTTTGGTCAGTTGGTGCTGCGATCTCTCTTTGCTTGACCCTGCTGCTTCCTCAGGTAGGACTATTGGTTGATATTTTGCTGATGATGCTGTGTCTTAACTAGTATTTTTGTGTCTTTTTCAGCTGCGAGCTCCCTCCTCCTACTGGTTCAGCTCTTGTGATCACCCATGTGTGGGACTGCCCAGAGACCACGATGAAGATAAACTGGTTGCTTACCTGTAACTGATGATCTTTGAGTGGTCATCTGTGCAGTACCACAATTCCACCCAGCCTTCCCCACTGCTGGCATCTCCTGGTCTCCTTTCTTTGGTTTGATGGGACTTACCTGTAGCGGTCGAAGGAACTGAGAGGGAGGTGGCTCTCTCCCCCACACCAGGCATGCGCAGTGTGTGCCTGCTCCCCAGAGAGTCTGCCAAAAGCTTTCTGAGGCAAAGCTCTAGAAGTTTCTCCGATCGAGGTTGTGCGCAGGTGCCCAACCCATGTGTGGTACTGCACTGATGACCACTTGAAGATCATCAGTTACAGGTAAGCAACCTGTTTTTTTTAAGTTGTCTATCAGTCATAGGACCTCCTCTCTTGTCACCTCAACCTGACTCAGGTCTTTCAAAACTCCTCCCAAAATTGGTGCTTCTGGAGTGGGCAAGCACTTCTCATCTTCCACAGTGAAGACAGAGGCAAAAAATGCATTCAGCTTCTCAGCCATTTCCCTATCATCCTTCACTACTCCTTTTACCCCTTGGTCATCCAAGAGCCCCACTGCCTCCCTGGCTGGTTTTCTGCTTCTAATGTATTTGAAGAAAGTTTTATTGTTGGTCTTTATGTTTTTCGCCATATGCTCCTCGTATTTCCTTTTTGCCTGCCTGATTACAGACTTGCATTTTATTTGCCACAGCCTATGTTCCCTTCTATTAACCTCACTGAGACTAGCTTTCCACTGCTTAAATGTCTTCTGGGAGCTCATTCCACCAGTATGGAGCCACTACTGAGAAGGCCCTGGCGCTGGTTGAGGCCAGCCTGGTATCTTTGGATCCAGTGAGGGCCAAACAATTTTGAGACTCCAACGGCAGTGCTCTCTGGGGAACGTGGCAAAAGGCGGTTCCTCAAGTAACTAGGCCCCTGACCATATAGGGTTTTAAAGCGAATTTGAAGCGAATTTGGTATGCTATTGGCAGCCAGTGCAATGCCTTCAACATATGCTGGAAATGTTCCTGCAAAGGGAGACCCATCAGCAGCCTGGCTGCAGCATTTTGCACCAGCTGCAGCTTCCAGATTTGCTACAAGGGCAGCCCCATGTAGAAAGCATTACAGTAGTCCAATCTTGAGGTGACCATAGCATGGATCACTGTTGCCAGATCATTGCATTCAAGGAAGGGAACCAACTGCCTAATCAGCCAAAGATGGTAAAAGGCTGACTTAGCAGTGGCTGTTACCTGGGCCTCCATTGTTAAGGAGGCATCCAGGAGCACTCCCATACGCCTAACCTTTGGCATTGGCACCGGCAGTGCCCCATCAAAGGCCAGTAGTGGGATCCCTAACTTTGGCCCGCTCCAACTCAGGCACAGGACCTCTGTCTTCATCAGATTCAATTTCAGTTGGCTCAGTCTAAGCCAACCAGCTAAAACTTTTAATGCCAGGTCCAGATCTTCCGGTCTAGAGTCGGACTGACCGCCCTATCTAGCAACTCCCATATCACCTTTTCCTATTTTCTTCTCTCATTAATAGCCATGCACCAATCTACCTTTTATCTGCCCCCCATCTTATTTATTTACTTCAGTTATTCCCCAATAGGACCCCAATGCAGTTTATATCATTCTCCTTTCCTCTATGTTACCCTCAAAAGAACCCTGTGTAGTAGGCTGTACTGAGAATATGTAACTGGCCCAAGGTCACACAGTTTCTACAGCAGAATGAGGAGTCAGTGTCTCAGTCTGCAACTCTAATCATTATATCACACTGCCTTTCATGGGGCGGCTCCTGTTGAACAGTTGCAAGCAGCCAGGCCTGAGTGGGTCAAGTAGTTTGGGTGGTATCAAGTTGTCTGGTGGGTGCTGCCAGGCCTGACTGCGAAAACCCCTCCTTCAAAGGCCAAAACAACTAGAAAGGGCACCGTTCCCTCCCACTGCCCTTTACTGATAGAAACTAAGCCTGGAATGCTAACCAAACTGTTGTGCTTGTGGAGCAACAGCCTAAAGCTACAGGAGTTCTTTTTATCATCATCTCTCTCTCTCTCTCTCTCTCTCTCTCTCTCTCTCTCTCTCTCTCTCTCTTATTTTTCTGCAAACCTGAGGCATTTTTCAGGTTTGTTGAAAGACCCATCTTGTCCCTTCAGTGCTCCAACCGGTGGATTTAAGTATCTTCAGAAGGGGCCACAATCCTCTATCAGAATATACAATTGGGAACCCACAAGGTCTTGTGAGAGGCATCTCATTTCCCCCTCCCTTTACCTCTTTCCTTCTCTCCTTCTAGGATTGCCAACCTGGAGATCTCTTGGAATCACAATGGATCTCCCCTTTCAGTTGCCAGCTCCAAGTTGGGAAATTCAGCAGGGTGATGCCATAGAATCCACCCTCCAAAGCAGCCACTTTCTCCAGGGGAACATATGTCTGTCATCTGGAGAGCAGTTGTAATTATGGGTGATCTCCAGCTCTCACATGGAGATTGACAACCCTGGTTCCCTTGGAGGAAATGGCGGCTTTGGAGGATGGAGTCTATGGCATTATACCCCTCTGCGGTCCTTCCCTTCCTCAACCCCACTCTCCCCAGGCTCCATCCCCATATCTCTAAGAATTTCCTAACCTGGAGTTGGCAATCCTATTCCTGTCCCATCCAACAGCCAACCTACCTTTATCTTCCCCTCTGTCTTCCCTCTATGAAAACTATGGCCCAGTTTTTTGGTGCCAGCCACTGGGCCAGGCCAACTTGCATGGTAGGGAAACCTCAAGGACTTGGAAGGGGCTCACTTTTCCCTATATTCCCCCCCCATTAACTCTTTCCTTCCTTTGGGTAACCCCCATATCCTCTACCCTTTACCTGCCTCATTCCCTCCTCCTCAGCCATTCATCAACCTTTTATTTGTCACCCATCTTCAGGCCTCTTCCCACTCCCAACCCTGCCCTCCTCAGACTCCACCACAAAATCTCCAGGAATTTCCCATTCTGGAGCTGGCAACCATAGTCAAGCCTGGCCCTAATGAGTCCTCCCTCAAAGGCCAAAATAGGCCTGGAAAGGGTCCTGCCCCCTCTCCCTGCCTTTTACTGACAGAATCCAGCCTGGAATACTGTGGTTGCCTCGCAACAGTCACTGAGGGAATCTGTTGTTTAAAGCTACAGGTGCTCCTTTTATTATTTTTGGATATTTTGAAGCCCCTGTTGTATTTTTTTTTAGATTTCACATTTTTCTGCAAACCTGGGCCCCTTTTTAGGTTTGTAGAAATATCTGTCTTGCCCGTTCACAGTTCCAGTTATCAGATTTAAGTATCCAAAGAATGTCTGACCATATTAGAATATAAGATGTTTTCAACTTCTTTAAAAACTACTTTCCCTCATGAAGTGCCACAATTCTGTTGTTTTCGATGGATATACCATATGTTATAATGATAGGAATAATTAGAAGCAGAAAGGGCCCAACTAAATGTTGGCTGGGCGGAGGCTGGGCGGAGCGGGTGGCTGACGGTGGGAAAGTAGGACTCCTCCCCTCTCCTGGGGGGCCAGTGGCAAGGCATCGGGGCGGCCAGGAGGGAGGGACAAGGCAAGGGGAACAAACCAGCCATTGGCCATCCGCCTCCAGCCTTCATCCGGCCAAGGAGCTATTTGCCCACCCACCCCACCCTATGTGTACGGGTACGTACTTGACTTGCCCAGTGGGCAAGGGGAGGGATGGCGGTGGGGTGCTGCATGGCCAGAGGAGCATTTTGCGGTTGAATAAAAGGGGTTGTAATTTTCCTTCTGATGTATTCCTTCTGATACATTTCTCATCACAACTTTAGCAGTAACAGCGTGGGACTGGATATGTTTGCAGAATTTGGCCTGTGCCAAGTTTCTGGATATGGGGATCCCTCATGGGGTCTTGGCAAGAGGGAGGACAGTGAGCATGCTTGCTTGAGGACTAACAGCATGTACCCTCACAACCAGATGGCAGGGGAGAACACGGGCAGTCATCCGTGTGGACTCCAGTAGCCTGCCATTCCCCAGTCACCACCCAAGCTGGCTGGCTGGGTGACAGATACATCGGCTGGCAGAGGGGCCAGCTGATGTGGGAGATCGGGTGAGGCCCATGCTTTGCGAATGCTTCTTATAGCTGTAGTCAATAAAGTTGTGGCCAATTTACCCACGTAATTTTCTGAATCAATTGAGTGTGTGTGTGTGTGTCTTTCATATAGAGGGGGCATATGGGCTAAGCCAAGGGAGCCTTCCCCCTCCCCCCATAGGAACCCGCAATAATAGGTTGATTTCAGATACTGTACAATATTATTGCCATGACATGTAGGC
Source organism: Gekko gecko (assembly GCA_029375565.1). NCBI lineage: Eukaryota > Metazoa > Chordata > Lepidosauria > Squamata > Gekkonidae > Gekko > Gekko gecko. The sequence goes on along the minus strand of JAPDNY010000007.1, from coordinate 47,468,254 downwards.
ATCCCATAATGGTAAAGGTACAAAAATATAAATCACTGAGAGGTAACTCAGGACAATTATAGAAAGCTTATCTCCTCCTCTGAAAATCACTAATTAAACAAGATGAGTTTTACTATAAACTTTCTGAGCAGGGAAGCATGTTTCCTGAAAGGGCAGAATCATTCTCTCAGGTTCTCTTTTCAGAAGCTATGACAAGAATTTAGGCTTTGTCAATGTGGTGTGACTGTTCAACATTCAGGCCATGCACCAACTGATGAAAAAGTAGGGAACACAGCAGGGCCATAGCTTATCGCGATTTCACAGCTGTAACTAACACCATGGAATTCAGGCTGTCTGCGGGAATTAGTTAAAAACTGACAGCAATGCAGAGTTGCTTCCCCCTTCCTTTCCATCCCTCTTTCTCCTGGAGTTGTTCATTAATGCTCATGACACATGTTAATGTGTGCTAAGAAGGGCCTACTCCAAAGGGAGAAGAAGGGGACAGAAGAGATTGGAAGACTAAACCAGAAGAGGAGACAAAGCATTATGGGAAGAGATGGGGGATTGGAAAGCAAAGGCAAGAGGAGAAAGAGACTACTGGGGGTGACAATCCACAAGTACAAATACAAGAGGAAGATGAATGATTCCATCAAAAATAATTAAAAACTGTGGAAGTTTTTCCATAAGTGATATGCTGTGGATTATATCCAAGGACAAAAATTTTGTTTCTGTATAAGAATTTGGGGAGACTATCTGTTGACAAGGAACTGAAGATTTAAAAATACCATTTCTGTGGCAGGCTTAGTGTACAGAGTTTTTAAAGCTATTTTATTTTATTCCGCCTCAACACACCTTTTTCAGGTTGACAGTTAATATTCTCTTTGTCAGAATGGGACTCAGGTTTGGTTGAGAGCACTTTCTACAAGGCCATTCAGAGAATTCATAGCTGAGTGCAGATTTTAAAAACATCTTCTACATCAGTTCCAGTATGAAAGCTTACCATTTGCCAAAGCACAAGCTGACTAATGCAGGGGTAATTGAATCCGTGTTATTATTATGGATGGTTTGTACAGAAAAGTATGTAGATTCCATTTTGTGACTAAGAACTGTCAATGCATTTTGTGACTAAGAACTGTCAAGGCCTGGGGGGGGAGCGCACAATTTGCCAATCTGTACCATGTATGGGTCCTTGAGCAGGGCAGACCACAGCTCTGGGGAGCCCAGAGGCCATAGAACATGTACCCCCTTCCACAGTTCCCTCTAAACTGCACTAAGGGGCACTGGCGCACAACATTTCAGAGGGCAGCTCAGAGGATTTTAGCTTCAACTCACAACATTTTCCCCCTTCCATAGGAAACAATGAAAGATGGGGGCATCTCCTTCTGCAGCCCATAGAATTGGACCTCCTGGTCCAATCTTTTTGAAACTTGGGTTTTTTGGGTTTTTTTGAGGAGAGGCACCAGCAGCTATGCTGCAAATTTGGTGCCTCTACCTCAAAAAAGAGCCCCCCCAGGTACCCTCAGATAAATTCTCCATTATAGCCTGTGGGGCTCATTGACTATAATTGTCCCCATAGGCTATAGTTAAGCTAGAATCACACCCCCCCTTTTTTTTGCACCCCCTATTATGCTTTTCAGTATGATTTGTAAGCTGCCTTGAGTCACAGGGAAAAATGAGATATAAATATTTGAATAAATAAGTAGTTTGGGCAGGTTGATAACATTTAAGCAACTTCCTGTTTGTTAGGTTATGCAGGGTTGCATAATATGACCTGTAATACTGGTTGTCATATTTCTCTAAAACAAAACTAAGTAGACAGCAAGAGATTTTTCTCCCCTAAGTGCTGGTATGTTTTCTAAAGGTCAGTGCATGGTGATGGTCCAAGCTCAGATCTACCAATATAGCGGACTGGGGCAGGTAGACCTGTTCTCTGGATGTCCAAGTCCTTAGCCCTGCACAAGGAAGTAGCCTAGATTCTATTGGGGGCAGAAAGAAATCTGTTATCTGTCAGTGGAACACATTCAGGGGTACTCAACATACAGGCAGCTTGGTTAAGCAGGCAACATATAGAACATGATGAGGGGGGCCCAAGGATCTTCCAACAAATCATATCCAGATTCAGGCAGCCCCTGGTAGACTTTTAGCCTCCAGCCTGAAACATCAGAGAGGATCTTTTCCTGATATTAGACACCAGTCAGAACAGGTAGATGCTCTCATATCTCCCCCTCATTTATGGTGGTGGAATGTACAATCAAGTCGTATCCAACATACAGTGACCCTATAGGGTTTTCAAGGCACGAGGTTTGCCATTGCCTGCCTCTGTGTTGTGAATCTGGACTTCCTCAGTGGTATCCCATCCAAGTACTAACCAGGGCCAACTCTGCTTAGCTTCTGAAATCTGATGAAGTCAGGCTAGCCAGGGCCATCCAGGTTAAGGTCCCTTCATTTATACCAAAGGTTAATTCACCACTTCCTTAGAGCCCAGGAGATTTCTTTCTTCCCTCCTATTGTCCTAAACCAACTCATCCTAAGGAGAATCAGTGGCGTACATTGGACCTGAGAAAAGCACTGAAAATTTACATTAGGCAGAAAGCTCCCTTCTGTCAGACTTCCTGTTTACTTCCTACAGCCTTCTATCGACAGGCAAGAAAGTATTCAGTTTGACACTAAGTTGATAGCTGCGACAGTGCATTGTATAAGCTTACCAGTCAAAGAAGCTTCAGGTTACCCAGGGAATTATAGCTCAGTCTGTTCACAGTGCAGCTGCCAACGCAGCCCTTGATGTCAGTGCTTCAGTGGAGGCTGCAACATGGGACTCTTGTTCCATGTGTGTTTATCATTATAAAATTGATACTTTTGCCTTGGCTGGTGCAGCTTTTGGTCACACAATGCTGCAACAAGTGGTGCAGTTAGAATAACCTGATATACCCACCCTATATGGTAACTGCTTTTGTATTCTTTTTTATATAACATTTTTTAATTTTAATAACAAACAATCATAAAATTGGGGTAGAACATTTCAATTTTTCTTTTCCTCAATTAAACTACCTCATACATTAACTAATTCTATATCATTTTTCCACCTACTGTTATCATATGATGTTTGCAAATATATAAGAATACAGTTTCTTTTATTCTACTATTATAGGTTCTGTCTAAACATATTGTTAAATACTTTCTTCGATATATAAAAAGGCATAATTCTTTATTTTCTTCTGGATATTAATGTAATGGTCTTACACCATTAGCAATCTCAGAAATTTCCTCAGAAATTTCCCATCCCTTTTGTAGCTTTCCTCTTCTTGACTTTCTGATTTCCTCTCTTAAGTTTTAAAGTCCTAATTTTGTGTCTTTTTCCCTTATAAGTGTAGAAATCTTCTGAGTATAAACATCTGTACTCACTCATTAGTGTAGTTTGTGGATCCAAGTGTTGGTTTCTTTTGTCTCTCTGAGGTGACATGTGACTCGTTATTTTGGCAATTTCATCACCAATGGTTCTTTTATAAAGTCTCTGGTACACATTTGTGGAAGTTTTGTTTCTCTTTATAGGCGCAAACTCCATTCTGGAGGCTGGCCAGCAGGACTGGCTCCAGCAGGGCCCTGGAGGGCTGGGGGCAGGGCGGCTGCCAGGTAGGGCCAGCTTGGGCAGGTGGAGGGAGGTGGCGCAGGTAGAGCCCGGGGCAGTGGCAGTGGGCAGAGTCAGGCGTGCCAGGAGTCCCCCTTCACATGGCGGGCCGGAGGCACAGGGGTGAGAGGGCAGCCTGCGATTGTGAAACGAAGCACCCCCGCCACTGGCCACAGGCAGGGCCGACTCCAGGTGGCTCCCCACAGCGCCTTTGGCTACCCTTGGGCAAGTGGGTCACCCTCCCAGAAAGGTGGGTGGCAGCCTGTGATTTACTACCCTGTTTAGGCGAGGGTGGCTCAAGTGGTTAATATGCTGAACTGCAGGCTGTGGAAGGTCAGTAGTTCAGCAGTTCGAGTGCTGCATGACAGGGTGAGCTCCCGTCTCTAGTTACAGCTTCTGCCAACCTAGCAGTTCGAAAGCAAGACATTGCAAGTAGATAAATAGGTACCACTTCGGTGGGAAGGTAACAGCGTTCCGTGTGCCTTGGTGTTTAGTCATGCCGGCCACATGACCATGGAAATGAGCACTGCAACCCTAGAGTCGGATTTGACTGGCTTTCAAGCAAGGGAACCTTTACTTTACCTTTTTAGGCAAGGGAGGGGAGGGGTGGCAGGCTGGGAGGCGCCCTGTCTTAAGGGGCCGCTCTAGGCCGCTGCCTAAAAATAGTCTACGACGGGCCGGCCCTTAGAATAATAAGCATATATCAACAATTGTTATAGTCATAACATAAGTTGGGAATGTTATCTATTATTTACATTTCAAGACATTGAGATCAGAACAAAATGGGATCCATAGTTTCAGCAAAGGAAAACATGAAATTGTTATGGGAATATAATAAGTGAAAAGATCAAGGTAAGGTCCAATTTTCTTTTTCCCCTTGAAGAATCTTCATATTCCATTTATTTAAAGTATTAAAAACTTTATTCCTTCTTTCAGCGTCTTCATGTTGTTCCAGCTGCTTTCTTTTTATTTCCAGACAAGGAAAGAAGGGGCGGGGGGAAAGACTCTGTTTCTGTTCACCAAGATTCAGAGTAAAATTCAACTAGTTTTTCTCCATTTTTATATTTTATATTCCAAAAAATACAGTCTTAGAGAAGATCTTTCTCTTTATTTTCTTTGCCCAAGAGGCTATTTGAGATATTGCTTTGAATTCTCTTTGTAGCCGCTGGAAAGAAAGGAGGGGGGCAGGAAGTGAATTCTTCACCCCTCCATTCCATTGTCTTTTTAAACTTTAAAGGGGCTTAACGATGGATAGTAGATTTTCTGATATTGTTGCTATAAGATGTACTCACGGTGTTATGCTTCATCAATGTTATGGATGAGGTCCCAGCTTTTCCCCTCTCCATTGGGGCAGTCACGACTGTGCGCAGCCATATCTGCATGGACGCTCTCAGCCGGCTCCTGCGTCAGGGCACATTCCGATCTCTGCTCACTGCCGCTTTCCGGGGAGTCCAAATCAAGCCCCTTGCAATGTGGTCCTCTACAGGGAACTTATTGGAGTTTGGGAGCCCCCGAACCCCTCTAAGGAAGCCGGCAATCTGGTCAACACTCAGGAGAGCTTCCTGATGCAACCGTTCTCGTTGTGCCAAAACCGGTAACTGCTTTTGTAAATCCCATTATTATATGCCCTCCCCTTCAGAGTGAGAAAGTTTCCTTCTGCTCTGAGGAAGAGAGGGCATCTTACTCCTTATGGATGGGGGGATTACAGTATTGTTGGACCTTTTTACTTTTTCTATAGTCCTCTGTCTAACTGAATCTATGATGCATCTCATGTTTAGCCTTTATTTGTTAGCTTTGTTATGGCTGTTGTTTAGTTTTGGCTTGGGAAGTTCCCAAACTGAGGATTTGGGTGAACCCACTGCCAGAGACTAGAAGTTTTGAGTTGGTTTGCCTCCTGACAGTTTGGTGGGACTCACCCATGATAAGATGCCCTCCCATCCTCAGAACAGAAAGAACCTTCATAGTATGTCTGATGTTCCTATCTGTTAACAACTCAGTTTCTCATCTAGTTTGGCTTTAAGAAATTATCTAAAGTCTTCCTTTTGTTTACTATGCAACAGATTTCACTAGCATGTATAATAGCATGGGGCCCAGGTGCAATAATCATGCCTTTTTATGAGTGAATAGTGAGAAGGAGAAGATGTTTTTATGGGATCCCAGCATGAAAATATTGCTACCTTTTTCCAGTGTATAGGCCATCACCCCAAAATCTACCTCTAGACTTCTGCTGAGAAATATGCTTGCATCCTTCATGTTCTCCCCTTTCCCTGCTTTCATCTGGTTTATTTTATTCTGAACAGGACTTTCTGTCATACTAACTAATCTATTTATAATATCAGGCGCTGTAGATGGATACACATGAGCTATATTAGTTTTCTATTTTTTTACCTTTATGTTGCCTGAACAAGAGCAAACAATGATGATTTATTTGTTGTGATCCGCCCTGATCCTGTTTGCAGAGAGGGCAGAATATAAATTTGAAAAACAAACAAACAAATAAAATGAACCTAGCAATCTTCTTCGTGGTCTCTGTGCATCACACCCATGGGATTCAATGCGCCTGCGCTGACCTGGTCGATACAAAGCTCACAACGGGATTTTCACGCCCTCCGCCCCCAGGCATGCGCAGGAACCCCACCGCGCATGCCCAAAGGGCGGGGGCACGGACATCCCGCCAGTTCTCTTCTGACCGCCTCGCTGTTAGCAGCCTGCGTTGGTGTCTCTGAGAACACTTTACCTCAGCTAGGATCCAACTTTTTTCCTCAAAATTTTTCTTTATCTTTTTTTCTCCGATCTTCTGAACTCCGTTCAGTTGATTTTTTCTTTCAATTCCACTCTTTTTCGTGGATTTTCTCCGGTCTCCGGACCTTTCTCCCCCCCCTCCCCCCTTCATCCTATCGGGTTGAAGGGCCCACTTCCATTGTTTATGGAAAGTCGAAAGTGGGGGTGCTTCAAGAGGTGCTCTTCCTGCGGGAGCAAATTAGCCTTGAGGGACGAGCACTCACTTTGTGTTTTTTGTTTGGGGGAGACTCACCGGCCTGACGCCTGTTCCATCTGCGCCCGTTTCTCCAACCAAACGAGAAAAAACAGGGCCGCTAGGCTGAAGGTCGCGTTGTGGGAGTCGGCACTCGCTCCTCCAGCGCCCGAGATGGAATCCGATCCGTCTTGACATCGAAGTTGTCCGTGTCGACACAGAGGGATCCCCCAACACTGAAGCCTCCCAAGGTAGGGAAATCTTCCTCGGATACCGGAGGGGCCCCTACGAAGAAGTCAAAGTCGAAGACGACTTCATCTGTGTCGACACCGGTAAAAAAGCCCAAGAAGGATAAGACGAAGACCCTGGGCTCAAGCAAGACGGGAGACACGCATAAGTCTCACGGCGTGAGCGGCGTTAAATCTCCTCGGGGCTCTGCTTTCCGTGCTGACGCACCTCAGCAAACCCCACCATCCGACACCGGAGCTGACGAACATCATGGTGGAGCCTCCGATACAGATCCTGGACTCTCCACCACGTCAGTCTGAACCCCCCATGTCGGAAGTTTCCCACCGTCGTAATCCTCCCCAGTCGATGTCGCCTCCTCCTGCCGACCTCGACCTGGCCTCCAACGTCCAAGTACTGGAGTCTCGATCCCCTTCTCCAGTCTCCTGGGCTAGTGGTCAGTCTGATCGCTCCCGGCATCGACCTCGAGACCATTCTAGGTCTCCATACCGTTCTGACCGTCGTGAGCAGGAGTCCTATGGTCCTTGCTACGACAGGTACCACGCACCATATCTGTATCGACCTCCGAAATTCTCCATCGAACATAAGCCTGAGATGCCATACTGGTTCTCTTCGCTCCCGTGGAACGTCCCTGGATATCCGGATCCTTGGGAACCTCGTCGATACCGCTCCCGCTCACCTCACCGCCAACCTTCGGCGACAGTGTCGAAACCTCCACCGTCTCCTCGTCCTTCCGCCCATCCCGACACTGCCACTGCTCCACCAATGCTGATGGCTGAGCCACCTCTACCGAGGCCTCAAGAGTTAACTTCCGACTCCGCCTCTTTGAAGGGTGACTCCGATGTCGATGATCCGGAGGACGCACTTTCCAATGTCGAAACCCCCCCCTCAACAACCAATCTCCGGGAGCAGCCCGATCTCTCCTTCGGAGGACATGTCCTCATACGGGGACTTGGTAAGGCGTATGGCACACTCTCTTGCCCTACCGATCATCCAACCCCAACCGTCTGCAGCTGATGAGGTGTACGACATCATCGAGATCGATGCATCTACACCGATAGCTTTACCGATGTCCAAACACCTTTTGAAAGCAGTCCAGTCCCCTTGGGCCAAACCATCATCGGCACCGGTCTCTACCAAGCGGTTAGACCACATGTACCAAGTTCAAGAAGAAGGAGCTTCCTTCCTCTACCTCCATCCCCGCCCGAATTCGTTGGTCGTTTCGACATCCTCGAAGAATAAAAGCTCTAATTCTACTCCATCCGACAAGGAGAGCAAAAAAATCGACGCCTACGGTCGTAGGGTGTACTCCTCCGCGGCCCTGGGGATAAAATCCTCCAATTATTTGGCCTGTTTCGGGAGGTATCAATATGCCTTATGGCAAAGAATGTCGGTGCTCCTCCCATCCATGCCGGATGACAAGTTGGCCGAGGCTAGAGCAATCCAGAAGGAAGGCCTGCTAGTGGCCAAACAACTTCTGAACACAACAAAACACTCGTTGGATGCCTTTTCAACATCGATGGCATCTGCAGTGTCGATTCGCCGTCATGCGTGGCTACGCACCACCTCTCTCCCCCAGGACACCAGGTCCTATGTCGAAGATCTCCCCTTCGATGGGGATGGTTTATTCCACTCCTCCACCGATGCCGCCTTGCAGGAGCTGGATAAAAATATCAAGGCTTCGAAATCGCTGGGAGTTTCGGCACCACAACGGTCTTACCGACAGAGGTCCTGGTCCAGGTACACTCCCCGTCGTCCGTACCCTACAAAACCGTCCCCAGACATGGCCTGGAGACCCCGTCAATCTCCGAACCATGGCAAGCAGTCATACCAGTCGAAACTGAGGTCGGGCACGCAACACCCACAGTCGAGACCAAAGTCCAACCGTGGACCCAAACAGGGTCTTTGACTCCACTCTCCCGATATCGACAGAAAGAACCCGCCTCCGTCCCTTCCTATCCATGTGGAAAACCATCACCTCGGATGCCTGGGTTTTATCCATCGTGACCGATGGTTATTTCATCGAGTTCCTCGACCTCCCACCTTTACCGACCTTCCGTTCCACCCCTCCCTCCTCCGTCCTCCTTCAGGAAGTCGACTCCTTACTGAAGAAGGGGGCGATAGAACCTGTCCCGAGAACTTCCGAACGGATGGGATTCTATTCTCGGTACTTCACCGTACCGAAACGCAACGGAGGGCTGCGCCCCATCTTGGATCTTCGAGATCTCAATATCTACATACGATATTGAAAATTCAAGATGACGACCCTACAGGCTATCCTCCCATTGATTCCACAAGGCGCCTGGATGGCTACCATCGACCTCCAGGATGCCTACTTCCACCTCAACATTCACCCGTCTCACAGGAGGTACCTCGATTCGCCATAGGAGAACATCATTATCAATATCGATGCCTCCCCTTCGGAATCTCTACGGCACCGAGGGTCTTCACCAAGACCATGGTAGTTGTCGCAGCCCACCTCCGCCTCCAGGGGATCACCATCTTCCCCTATATCGACGACTGGCTTCTGGTGGCCGATTCCCCGACCTCTATGAGCAGGGACATTGCGTTCACACTACACCGTCTTTCATCACTTGGTCTTCAGGTGAACCTACAAAAGTCCTGCCTTCAACCATCTCAGAGGGTTCAGTTCATCGGGGCCTTACTAGACGCCGTAGCCAGCAGAGCCTTCCTACCGTTGGACAGAGCCCAAACCTTGTCCAACCTAGCAACCTCGGTTCGCGACTCTCCATCCTCAACGGCGTACGATGTTCAGCGCCTCCTCGGGCACATGTCCGCCACGACCTCGGTCCTCCCCCTAGCGAAACTCCACATGAGGCCACTGCAACTTTGGTTTCTGAAGAGTTTCCGTCCAAACCGAATGCCTCAGTCGAAGGTCCTAACCCCTGTACAAACCGTACGGGACTCCCTCAACAGGTGGACTGCGGTTCCAAATATTACCCAGGGTGCTCCGTTTACCCCTCCCTCTCCTCATTACACCTTGACGACAGACGCGTCCTTATGGGGCTGGGGGGCCCACCTCAATGGCATCAGTGTGGGATACCGGTGGGATGCTGCCACTGCAAACAGGCACATCAACTACCTGGAACTACTGGCTATCTCGCTAGCTCTCAGAGCGTTTCAGCGCCTTTTATGAGGCCATTGTGTTGCCATCCTCACCGACAACAACACGGCACTCAGCTACGTGAATCGTCAGGGAGGAACGGTCTCCAGGAGCCTCTGTGTGCTTGCTCTCGACCTCTGGGACTGGTGCGTCTCCAACAAAATTGTTCCCATGGCCACCCACATCCCCGGGGTCCAAAACGTGGAAGCGGTTCTGATCAGCAGAGGCCACGCTCACCACCACGAGTGGGAACTGAACCAGGTCTACCTCCAACCGCTCTTCGACCGCTGGGGGACCCCATCAGTCGACGTGTTCGCCTCTCGGGTGAACACGAAATGCGAACAGTTCTGCTCCCAAGGAGGGTGGGATCCTCTCTCCTTAGGGGATGGCCTTCTCCTACCCTGGACCGGCTCATTCCTGTACATGTTCCCCCCACTGCCCCTACTCTTGAGAGTGGTGCACAAGGTGGCCAAATTTCGACCGGACTGCATCCTCGTAACTCCGTGGTGGCCCAGGCAACCCTGGTTCCCCATCCTACTCCGTTTGGCAGAGGGCAGATTCCACCACTTCCCCAACATGCAAGACCTCCTCACCACCGAAGGGGGCATGGTGCTGCACCCGCAGGTGAACAACCTAAAACTGACTGCCTGGAGGCTCCAACCGTGAACTTCTCCGCCCGGGTCTCAGAGGTGCTGTGTAATGCGAGGAAGGAATCTACCCGCTCATCCTACCACAGGAAGTGGCAAAAGTTCCTCTCGTACCTAGACACGTCTACGGATGCTCTGAATTCCGTGAGCCTGGACAAAATTCTGGACTTTCTCCTGTTTCTTAGAGACCAGGGTCTATCCCACTCGTCAGTAAAAGTTTACTTGGCGGCCATCTCCGCTTACCACCAGGGCTTGGATGGACACACAATTTTCTCCCATCCGACCTCAAAGCGATTCATGAAGGGTCTCCTTCGACTATACCCTCCTGTAGCTGCACCTACAGAACTGTGGGACCTACCACTGGTACTACGACATCTTACCAGACGACCGTTTGAACCGATGGCTACTTGTGACCTCAAGTATGCGACGTGGAAAACGGCTTTCCTAGTGGCTATCACCTCGGCCAGAAGGGTTAGCGAACTCATGGCACTCCGACATGATCCACCCTACCTGGTCTTCCTTCCAAATGGCGTACGCCTCGTACCGGACTTGACTTTCGTTCCAAAGATTGTTTCAGAGTTCCATCTCAATACTGAAATATTCTTACCTGATTTTTTCCCACATCCGGAAGATGACGGGCAACGCTTGCTCCATACCCTGGATGTCAAGAGGGCTCTCCTCTTTTACCTAAATTGGACTCAGTCAACCAGACGTGACAACTCACTGTTCCTGTCGTACAACTCGCCCTCCCTAGGGCTCCGCATCACATCTCAACGACTCTCTAAATGGATTGTCGAGACGATTCGATTGTGCTACTCTCTGGCAAAGCGGTTGCCTCCTTCTCGTCTGAGAGCGCACTCTACCAGGTCCATGGCGACCTCAACGGCCTTTCTGAAGGGCGCATCTCTCTCGTCCATCTGTAGAGCGGCTACGTGGTCCACACCAACCACGTTCATCAAACACTACGCTCTGGATGTCCGTGCCCAGCAGAAGGGTGACTTGGGTCGTCTGGTCCTCTCCTCTACGGCTCCCTGAGTCTGACAGCACCCACCTCCAGGTGAGCCACTGCTTTTTAATCTCCCATGGGTGTGATGCACAGAGACCACGAAGAAGATAAACAGGTTGCTTACCTGTAACTGATGATCTTCGAGTGGTCATCTGTGCATTCACACCGCCTGCCCGTCCTTCCCCACTGCTGTCATCCTCAGCTGTTCTCATCCATGGCTAGGCTTGATAGCGGTCAGAAGGAACTGGCGGGATGTCCGTGCCCCCGCCCTTTGGGCATGCGCGGTGGGGTTCCTGCGCATGCCTGGGGGCGGAGGGCGCGAAAATCCTGTTGTGAGCTTTGTATAGACACCAACCAGGTCAGCGCAGGCGCACTGAATCCCATGGGTGTGAATGCACAGATGACCACTCGAAGATCATCAGTTACAGGTAAGCAACCTGTTTTTCTAATTCTACACTTGGAATCAAATCTCACTTATGATAAAGAGTTGCTGAGCATCTCCAGCCAACAGGCTTGAAGGCCTACTAGCAGCTAGTTATAAACTCTGCCCAGGGGGCAGCTATCCAAAGCACTTTTCATTTGTATCTTGACCTAGACACATTGATTCATGCTTCTGCAACTTCTACACTGGAGTATTGTAACATGCTTGACATGGAGCTGCCCCTTAAACCACCTCAGAAACTTCAACATGCAAAAATGAGGCAGCCCGCCTGTCAACTGGAGTAGGGTGCTGGTTTTAACCTTTAAAGCCCTTCACACCCTAGGACTCAGATATTTATATAACTGTCTTTCCCTGTATAGGCACACCCATCAGCTTAGGTCAGCCCATTGCCTCTTGCTGGAAGTTCCATTCTCTCAGGGGCTGCTTTTGTCCTGACAAGGTCTATGGTGTTTTCTGTGACAGCACCCACCATTTGAAATGGCCCACCAGAGGATGTGGATAGGAGACCTTCTCTGGCAAACTTTCAAAGGCTACGTAACAAACCCCTGTGTGATAGCAGTATTAATGAACTCTGTTGCAGTTGTAGTTTGTTGTTGGGCATGTGGCTTCATGATGATGGTCTGGTTTTCCAGGGAGGGTTGCATATTTTTTGGTTTCTTATGGCTGCTGATTGTTCTGTTGTATTTGTTTTATGCTAGGATGTATTTTTTATTATTAATGGGAGCTGCTGCATGCATAGTAGAAATGGAGTATACATTTTGAAAACAAAAGTAAAGTAAAATCTCTTGGGACAGTGCCGGAGAGAAATGACAGGCAGAAATGTTTCCACCTTGTAATCATTAGACTGTCATTGTAATACAGCAATCATAGGTTCTTCCAAAGTCAATTTTTGTTTGTACTGAAGATTTTGTAGTACCCAGCCTATTGTTAATTTTCATTTTGAACGTGTTCCTATTAATTGTGTTGTGACCCCTCTGTTCATTCGAACGATTATATAAGAAAACTTAAATGGAGTGTTTTGAGACACAAGTCAATTACTGTGTTATTTAAGGCCCCTTTGAAAGATGATAGTGTTTTCCTGAAGTTTTCTTGTTATGTTTCTTTCTCATTGATTGAACAAAAACCATTCTGATTGTATTACATATATACTTGTTGCACAACTGAAGATCAGTACAATATGAGGGAAATATTTAAAAAAGTTTAAAATACAATAAAATAAACAAAAAATCCAGCTGAAAACAAGCTGTTAAATTCAAACAAACTGGTTCTCATTGTGTAAAATCATGTTTCCACGAGACTCAGATGGTATAATTCATTGGTATCTTAGCTAGAACAAAATGTTTTGGGTCCTCCTTTTAAAAAGTTAGTGATTAAGGTTTAGTAAACATGAATTGATGGGATTTTAGGGTTTTTAAAAAATTCTCTGAGTGTGCTATTCTGTATAGTGGATTAGGGAGAGGAACAAAATATATAGGCTATGCTCGCAGATGCAGTTACCCAGCTAAGAAGGGAAATTACTTCTTCACCCAAAGAATGATTAACACATGGAATTCATTGCCACAGGAGGTGGTGGCCAATGCTCCCTCTAAGCTGTGGAGTCTTGTGAGCAAAAATTCTACTTCGTGAGCTACTGGCATTAAAGTTGTGAGCAAGCGATTTGGCTCCTGCATAAATTAGTTTGCTCTGGAGCCATACTTCCTGAGCTAAGACAAAAACGTGTGAGCCAGAAGCTAAAAAACTGTGAGCTAGCTCACACTAACTCAGCTTAGATGGAACACTGGTGGCAGCTACAAGCATGGATGGCTTCAAGAGGGAATTGGATAAACATATGGAGCAGAGGTCCTTCAGTGGCTATTAGCCACAAGATATAGATAGGAACTCTTGGTCTGGGGCAAGTGATGTACTGTATTCTTGGTGCTTGGGGGAAGCAACAGTGGGAGGACTTCTAGTGTCCTGGCCCCACTGGTGGACCTCCGGATGGCACCTGGTATTTTTGGCCACTGTGTGACAGAGTGTTGGGCTGGATGGGCCATTGCTCTGATCCAATATTGGCTTCTCTTTAAGTTCTTGTGTTCTTATTGCATATTGAAACCTGCTACTCAGTTGGGGTGCTGTTCTATAACATTCAGAAATGTCTTTATAGAACATTCTAAATGGTAAGACCTGATGTGTTGGCTTTCAAGTAGGAACCAAAAACACTACAAATTGTGCATAAATACTGGCATTGGTATGAGCAGGTTCTCTGGTGGCATAGAAATTGCCTAGATGTGATGATGATATAATGATAATGATAATGATAATAATAATAGCTAGGGAGAAAATAGGCCACGTTGAAGTGGATATAAATTCATATATATCGAATCTCAGAATCTGTGATATTACATGTTCAATGTTCTTTTGAGCATTAGGTTCCAGGGTTTCTTTCCTTTGACAGCTACATTGAAAGGCTTTGGATGCATGCTGTCCCAGCTTAAATGGTTGGTTCTACCTTTGATGATAGTCCAAGTAGCAAGGTGGTCATTTGTCATCATGCCCATTGCTGCTTTGGCCTCTCTGCTGAAAATGCCATAAAGGATGCCAATTTCTTCTGTTACCTTGTTTGAGAGGGACTCAACTGAAATTGCCAACTCATTGCACATAGGTCCCTGAACAGCTGTCAGCTAGTTACAACTTTCAGCCATTTCCATCGTAGTCCAGATTCAAACTGCAGACTATAAATTGGACAACTGAGCCAGTTAACAAACACCAAACATGGGCAACGTAAATATATAACTTAACTTTGGTGGAAAATGGCCTTGATTTTGTTCCCATCTACACTGGTTAAAAAAGGAATATCTCTAGTGAAATAAATGGAACTGAGACAAAGCTAGAGTCAGAGGGAGAATCAAACAGTACTTGTATAAAAAATTAACTCAAGAATAACATATATGCATTGCCTCCAAATTCTTGCCCCCGTCAGATGGTTTGTCACCAGCTTTATCACTGATTACCTTTTAGAAGAACCTTGCATCTAATTTATTTATAAAGAGTCTTAGCAGTCTTTTTGTGAAAATTGAAAGAAACAATAAGTATTAAAAAGAAAACCATAATGATAATATATGACCTGACTAATAAAACATCATTATAAAACACATTAAAGGAGCTGGGTTTGTTTAGCCTGGTGAAGAGGTGACTGAGAGGTAATATGATAACCATCTTCAAGTCCTTGAAGGGCTGTCATATAGAGGATGGTGTGGAGTTGTTTTCTGTTGCACCAGAAGGTCGGACCAGAACCAAAGGTTGAATTAAATCAGCTAAACATTAGGAAGAACTTCCTGACAGTTCAAGCAGTTCCTCAGTGGAACAGGCTTCCTTGGGAGATGGTGGGCTCTCCTTCTTTGGAGGTTTTTAAACAGAGGCTAGATGGCCATCTGACAGCAATGCTGATTCTGTGAATTTAGGAAGATCATGAGAGGGAAGCCAGAAGGGTTGCATCAGTGCTTAGTTCTTGTGGCCCTTTCTTACATGCTCAGGGAAATGCTGATTGCCACTTTGGGGCCAGGAAGCAATTTTTCTCCAGGCCAGTTTGGTCAGGGATCCTGGAGGTTTTTTTTTTTTTGCCATCTTCTGGGCTTGGAGAAGAAGAAAAGAGAAGAGATTGGATTTATTCCCCAGCCTTCACTACCCAGAGGAGTCTCAGAGTGGCTTAAAATCTCCTTCCCCTTCCCCTTCCCCTTCCCATAACAGGCACCCTGTGAGGTAGTTGGGGCTGAGAGAGCTCTCTCAAGAACTGCCCTTGAGAGAACAGCTTTGAGAGAACTTGTAACTGACCCAATGTCACCCCAGCAGCTGCATGTGGAGGAATGGGGAATCAAACCCAGTTCTCCCAGATTAGAGTCCGCACCCCTAACCACTACACCAAACTGACTCTCCTACACCAAACAACAAGGCTTACTGGGGTGTGGGGGAGGTATTTGTGAATTTCCTGCATTGTGCAGGGGGTTGGACTAGATGACCCTGGAGATCCCTTCCAGCTCTATGATTCTATGATTCTAATAATAAAATAAAATAATTAAATTTAAATTAAATTAAATTAAATCACATATTTAGACATTGTTACAATAAGATAGCTTCTGTGGAATCGTATAGTAGTAGACTTGATACAGGGCACTTCCAGCAGTTGTTGGGATACAGAGTATTCACTCATGTGGATATTGTTGGTCCTGTTTGTTTATACCCTCATTCAATAGATGTACAATAAATACAACAGAAGTAGTGTAACTACAGCTCTATCCTAAGAAAGACAAATGTGGTAAATCTTCCCTGCTATAGTGCAAAAAAATTCCTTTTTTAAAAACAAAGAAAACAAAGTGGACAAGACTAATAAAAGGAGGAAGAAGGAAAGAGTATGTACAGAGGCCTACCTTGTAGCTCCTGTAGGGATTATAGGTGGTATAGTGTCTAGTAGGAGAGTGGCAGAATGTTCTACCCTCATGGTACAGAAAGAAGCTCCATATTTTCAGGAGCTGAAGTTCTATGTAAACTACTATTTTGTACAATAGAAGCTTGATATAATTACTTGTAACTGCATATAGAGAACTAAGCCTTGTTTACAGTCAGATCCTGAACTAATGATCATTCTGTTCTGGTTTATTCAAGAACTTGTTGGTCATCCATATTGCCATTCTAAAACAAAGTGATACTCTTCTGAGCCCACTGACTTCAACTAATTTAGAAGGAAGCAACTTTGCTTAGGATAGTGCTGTTAGAGCAGTTGATAAAGCTGTGAATTTCCAAGGAGTAACTGTCTATAGCCCAGACTAGCCCTATCTTGGAAACTAAGCAGGGTGGCCCTGGTTAGTATTTGGATGGGAGACCACCAAGGAATACCAGGGTCACTACATAGAGGCAGTCAATGGCAAACCACCTCTGAATGCCTCTTGCCTTGAAAACCCTATGGGGGTCACCATAAGTTGGCTGCAACTTGATGGTAATCAATCAATGAATCAATGAAATTGATTATGTTTATGAAACTTCTTATTTATTTATTTATTTATTTATTTATTTATTTATTTATTATTCAAATTTATATCCTGCCCTCCCGTTTTTATCAGGGCTCAGGGCGGCTAACAATAAGGGCACAGAGCCATGATAAAACAGTTAAAAACAGATAAAACAATACAAAATTATAATAAAGTGCTGGTGCTCTAAAAGTTCAAAGTTCCAAGATGGGTTCTGGAAGACGGACCCCGAACAACAAAGCAGATTCCAGGACAACACTGCCTTCCGATCTTTGGCCCAGGGCCATCATGCACCCCGATGGCATTCCCGCTCTTTGCGGTAGCGATGTAGTGGCGGCGGCGGCTCCTACTCAAAAGCCTGGTGGAAGAGCTCTGTCTTGCAGGCCCTGCGGAACTGCCAAAGCTTCTTCTGAGAGCTTTGACAGTTTCCTCTAAGTAAGGGCTAAACTCCAGGCAAAGAATCCTTCAGGGCATTAAGGCCAATTGTGGCTCGCAGTATCAGCCTCTAGGAATAGGTTGCTTGTGCAATTTGAGATGGAATTTGGCATTCAAAATTGGACCTGAGACATTTGGGCCAATGTTTGTAGTCATAGACTAGTAAGTCACACACACAGGCCAACACCTGTCAATTATAATTCTTTATAACAAGATTGCTGTATTGTACTCATGAAGTTGTGCCAAAAGGTCATTGGGAAATCTAATCAGAGAGCTGACTCCAGCTGCACTTTTGCCTCACCAGTACCATAACCCTACCCTGTTTTTTGTCTATATGTGTCTTGTGATGGTAATCATTTGCTGCATGGTTGTAGTGACCTGGAACATTTTGGGTTAGTTTGGCTGTCTGCCCAATGCCACAATTTATAACATTACATCAGCACAAAGATTTGTGTAGCTATTCCTAAAATCTATTTTCTTTCACAATGGCTTATAGGATTGGGCCTTGAATTCATATAGCAGTAATTAGAATGATCACATTCTACTAGATGGCAGATAAATTGTTAATGGAAGATTTAAAAAAAACCAAAGCTAATGGTTTAGCCACCAAATTCTTCTACTGTATTTCTTAAATGTAAAACCTAACAGTTATATACTATGGCCAACCACTAAAAATGTAGCTGCTCTTGTTCCTCAGTATCTACTTCTTTCTATTTATGTTCCTAAACTAGAGCATGTAGTTCACTTTCACTGTCCTGTCACTATGCACACTATCCTAGTGAACTGTTTGCTGTAGCTCATTTTCATATACACAGTGTCAAAATTTCAGCAACAAAGAAGGTTGTAATTTCCCTGGTGAGTACCAGCATCTTCCTTTTCTGTCTCTCTCTGCCAGGAAATACAGACATCCATGAGAAGTGAAATCTCCTGGATTCTGGAAACAGCTGATACTTCTTTTCAATGAGTTGTCATGTTCCCCTCAGGCCTAAGATGTTGTCATGAACATCATTCTGGGCCTAACTCATTTTGACAGTGGTTACATCTCTATATGATGGTCTTCAGTTCTTTGGGTTGAAATCTGTGCATTGAGGCACTAGTAATTATTATTATGTACTGATATGAACAACTTTTAATTAAGAGGACAACTAGCAGGTTCCTGGTGAACTTCATTACCACTCATTATGTTATTAAGGGAAACTATACAGAAATCTTGTCTTGATCTTATGAATAGAGTAGAATTTTACCTAAAAAGAAGGTAGAGGGTTGGATCCAACCAGTTTTTTCCCTTGGTGAAAAGGGAGTAGGGGTCTTCTTTGACCAGCAAGGCTGTGTTGGGGATCATGGGACCTGTATAGACAAAAGCTGCATAAGATGGGGGCTGTAATAAAGAGGGGAACTGAATGAGTGAGCAAACATTTTGGTTGCACCTAGTCCATAAGCTTGTTTTAGTTAAACTGATTTTAAGAGTTTAGGCTACATATAGTATGAACTTGAGGAGGTCTGATTTTCTAGCACTGTTAGTATATGTGTGGCTCACCTATTGTTGTTACTTCTATTCCTGGGCTTTTCTTTGCTAATATTTTCCTGTTTCCTTGAATCTGCTATTTTCCTTTACCTACTGTATTGTACCATTTTCTGATTCTATAGCTGTATAGCACAGGATAGGAAATGACCGTGATAGGAAAAGTGGAAGACCTCATGAAAACAGATTCACAGACAACATTTTTCTTTTGGAAATGGAGGAAGAGGCATTGGTTGATCCATGCTGTTCAATTATAGAGATTCCAATCATCTGATAAAGACATAATTCTAGATGCCAAAGTTGAAATGGACTCAATCCATGACTGGAAGAGATTTAAAGGGAGGATACTTTGAGGACTGTTCGTGTGGCATCTGGGGGGAGCTGTTTAATTACTAACCCCAATGGACTTTACTAACTGCATTAACAGAGTGACTTTGGACTTTGCAATAGTTAAAAAGAAGATCTTCTAACCATGATAGATGCCAAAATTGGTATTGGTTATTAACCTAAACTAACCCTCACTAACAGGAAAATTTCACTCCATCTTTTTCTTTCTCCATCTGTCTACCCTTCCCGTTTCTTATAAAAAGAATAAAATTCTCTCTTCTTTAAGAGAGTTTTACAAAAAAAAAAAAAAAGACATAATTCTAGATGCTGCTTTTTTAGATCAGAGGCAGATTTCTTCAGCAAAACTATTTGTTTTTTAAAAGGCAAAAGATGAACAGTGACCTCAATGAACAGTAAGTGTGTGTGGGTTGCTCCATTGGCAGGTCATGGTCTCTGAATGAGGGTTATCACTTATCATTATTATTATTATTAATAATAATATTATTAATATTATTTTGTTGTCATTGTCATCGTCATCATATGACATTGTGTGTAGAATAGCCAGGAGATCCTAAGATAGTCTAGCAGCCACAAGTTCTAGCTCTTTTTTTAGCATTATGCACCACTAGGTGGTGAGCTAGACTTGTTTTTAAGGCAAGAGACATTTCAGAGGTGGTTTGTCATAGCGTGCCTCTGTGTCACAACCCTAGTATTCCTTGGAGGTCACCCTTCCAAATACTAGCTGAGGCCGACCCTGCTTAGCTTCTGAGATCTGATGGGATTGGGCTAGCCTGGGCTATCCAGGTCAGGGCAAGGTTATCATTAACTGCAGACAAGCATGCTTCTTCCAGGTTTATTAAAAAGGGACTACTGCTTCTGTCATTAGAAATGTGAAGGCCCAGAGAAAACTGGAAAAATCTGGAGAAAAACTGGTTTTCTTCCCCTGTTCCCCTATCCCCCCGAGGCCTTTCCCCCCAATTTTTCTGACAAAAAAAATTGATATTTGGGGGAATACTGAAAAAAACTATTGTGAAATATTTTATCTTTTCACCTCTCCCTCAAACCACTGTGACAAATTTATCCATGGACTGGGTAAAAAGTAGCTTATTGCCCTACCTTGAAGGTGGGAGAAAAAAGATCTGAAGGAGGCAGGCAAACTGAAAGTTTCACTGAGAACTTAGCTTTCTCTACCTAGATAGCAAAACTACATGAACTAAGATAGTATAGGGTGCATCAATTCACAGTTTTCTTTCAAGTATTGGATATATTTGCAACTTTGCTTGTACAAAACTAAGGTATTTATGACTTTTAAATTCCATAAATGTCAAATACTGCAATTTTATATGCTAAGTAAGTTATAAATGATGCATGTTATGTTGTTAAAGCAGGAAAAGTAGTTTGGTTTGATAGGACACTAAGTATTGCATATATTTCGATTCCTCCCCCCCCCCCAATTTCCATCTTTTTCTGGAGTGGAAATAGTACCACTCCCGTGGGTTCAAAATTTCCAGAAATTTTACATCTTTTATCTGTCACAGAAGAAGCCATACCCAATGAATGTCTACCTGCCTTGCATCCATACTGGGCACAGTAGAATGCTACAAGGTCAGGTGTTGGCAGTCTTGTCCAGGGCTCTTTTTGTAGCAGGAACTTCTTTGCATATTAGGCGACACACCCCTAATGTAGCGACTCCTCCAAGAGCCTACAGAGCTACTGTAAGCTCTTGGAGGACTGGCTACATTAGGGGTGTGTCACCTAATATGCAAAGGAGTTCCTGCTACAAAAAGAGCCTTGCTTGTTACTAAAAATCTACACAGAGGAATGGTATCAGCCATTAATTGGCTGTAAACATAAGAAAGAAAATGGCAGTTTCCATTCACCATGTGATCTTGGCAGCCAAACTACCATAACATGCTTACCATGTTTATTTCCATTTGGTAATGCTATTGAAATACATTTCTTCTCAGCTGTCATTCTCAGCACCCAGTTTCAGCCTCTTGCTTTTAGATGCAAGAAACCACAGACTCAGCAATAAGAATGTCATCAGCATCCTTGAGATTACATCTCCTTCTGCCAATGCTAATACCACTATGGAAACCATCAACAGCAATACACATGATTATTTCTGTATAAATATTGAGCAGATGTGACAGCCTTGTCAAACTCCTTTTCTGGTGTCCAACCACTCTGTTATACTTTGTGCTGGCTTGACTACTCTGCTCTGGCTAGGAGAGGGAAACATGTAGAACATCTAAGCAGGAAAGCATTTTTATATGGTACACAGGACTGACCCATCTTGATGCAGAATCCTTTAATATTATTTTTGTATTGTCTCTTGAGTATATACAAGTGAAATAATTTGGTTTAGTTTTGTGCAAAGTGGTCTGTATTACTGGCTGAATGGTTCTTCTGTTTACCCAATAGCTTGTCATCTCTAACCCAAGTTTCTACTTGCCCCCTATGACCAACTTTCCTGCACAATATCTTTTAAGAGCAGATAGTGAGCTTCTTGCCTCTTCTGTCATTGTCATTCATGGGACATCTCTCAAAAATGGCCATAGTATAAGTAAATAACTTGGTGAAAAGCAAAATTACTGTGTAAACCAGAGGTAGGTAACCCCAACATGTGTGCCAAAGAGTAGTATGCCAGAACACTTCGTTTGGAATGCAGGTCCAGTTCTCCAATCGAGGAATCAAGATGGGTCCTTGAGGCTCTGGCAGTGCTCCCAGAGTGTCTGGGCAAGTATAGCTCTCATATCTCCTCCATACTTTTGTTTGCTGGCACTCTAAAATCACCCCAAGTCAATATTACAGTGTTTATAGCACCTGGGCCAAAAAGTTTGCGAATCCTTGTTGTAATCAATGAAAGTTTAAGTAATATAAAATTATTTACATTTTAAATTGTCTTGAGTTTTATGAGGTAGAAAGGAAACTAATAAATATTTTAAATAAATAAACAAAACAAATAAATTGCAGAGCAGAGTGCCTTTGGGGAGCAAAATTATTTACTAGCATGTTCCACTAATGTTATCAAATATGAAGTGTTACATTGGGGAAACATGTTGGTTTAGTGTGGTACACTAGGAACAGTAAATACACTGCATTGTCATTCAAAACTGATGTATAGCAATGAATACAGCAGACTGAAGGAACACCAAGTCAGAGTTCAGGCATACACGTAACTGGAAGCCATTTCAGATATCAGAGATCAACTTTAGCATAAACCATCATGCCTGTTGTTGTTCAGTCGCACAGTTGAGTCTGACTTTTCATGACCCCATGGACCACATCATGCTACATCTTCCTGTCTTCTGTCATCCTCTGGAGTTTGCTTAATTTCATGTTCATTGCATCGATAACACGGTCTAACCATCTCATCCTTTGCCATCCCCTTCTTTTTTTACCTTCAGTCTTTCCCAGCATCAGGGTTTTCTCCAGTGAGTGCTCCCTTCTCATTTGGTGGCCAAAGTATTTGAGCTGCAGCTTCAGTATCTGGCCTTCCAGGGAACAGTCAGGGTTGATTTCTTTTAGGATTGACTGATTTGATCTCCTTGCAGTCCAAGGGACTCTCAAGAGTCTTCTCCAGCACCATAATTCAAAAGGATCTATTCTTCGGTGCTCGGCCTTCCTTATGGTCCAACCCTCGCAGCCATACATTACTACTGGGAATACCATTGCTTTGACCATACGGAGTTTTGTTGGCAGGGTGATGTCTCTACTTTTTATTATGCTGTCTAGGTTTGCCATCGCTTTCCTCCCAAGGAACAGGCTTCTACAACCTCCCCTTCTATTTGCCAAGGAGTGACGGGGCCAGAGGCTATGAACTTAGTTTTTTTGATGTTCAGTTTCAAGCCAACTTTTGCGCTGTCCTCTTTGACCCTCAGCAAGAGGCTCTTGAGGTCCTCTTCACTTTCTGCCATTAGAGTGGTATCATCTGCATATCTGAGGTTGTTGATGTTTTTCCCGGCAAACTTAATTCCGGCTTGTGATTTAACCAGGCTGGCATTTTGCATGATGTACTCTGCATGTAAATTAAACAAGCAAGGTGACAATATACATCCTTGTTATACTCCTTTTCCTATGCTAAACCAATCAGCTGGTTCTGTCACTTCTTGACCGTTACACAGGTTTCTCAGGAGACATGTGAGGTAGTATGGTACTCCCATCTCTTTAAGGAAATGGCAACCCACTCCAATATCTTTGCCGAGAAACCTCATGGACAGTAACAAAAGACCTTCATGCCTACTATTGGATATTTCGAATTCCATTGTAACATATTTTGTGAACACACAGCAGAGCAGCACAGTCCCACTTTTCTCTTATAGGATGCCCTTGCCATAATGTCTGCACTTGTCACAAGGTTTGCTAGAGCAATTATTGCATAATGTTAGGCTCTTTATTATGTCCAAAATTGCAAGGCTTTTCTCAGTGCCTGTTTAGTTTTGATAGTATATTGTAAATTTTTCAGCAGTTGTTGATGGGAAATATATTGTAACTTTTTTATATAGGTGCATGAAAATTTTGAGGAATTGTGCTCTGTTCATCTCTAGAATCCTTCATAATTTTCAAACAGATAAGGGTTCCTATTTTAGAGGCAGTGGGAGCACTGGGAAGTGTTCAGCAATTGAGGAAACCAAGTAGTTAGACTGCTCACCCATAATATTTAAATAATAAAACAACATTGGGCATAATATTTGGTACGGACATGGCCCTCTCTGTGCTGGGCATGCTGAGACTGGGGGAGGGCACATCTGGAGAGATATGGCTTTCTATCTGTTCTGTGGCAAGGGTATGTGGGTTTCTCCTCTTTAGGGCTCAATTAGATGAGATGCAAGAGAGTCATGATAGGATTTCCAGGAATCTTTAGCTTTTGTTAAAAAGCTGCCCCAGAATGGCCTATTTAAATTTGGACCATGGTACTGGGAATGAGGGGATCCCCCACACACACACACATACACATTGCACCATTTCCTACATAGAAAACAATCCCCAATTGGTGATTGGCCATGGTGGGGGTGAGAAAGGCAGACTTTCAGAGGTTAGTTCTTCCCCACTGACATAGCCACAGGAGCTACAATTTCAAGGTGAAGACTGGTGTCAGGATTCAGGAGAGTTGCTTTTCATATGTTTTTCATGTGCCATTTTTTGCCATCCAAAGCTGCTTTTAGGGAAAATTTCCTTATAGTTGCCTCTCTATGTGTTACTGATTGCAATGTGCTATTGATAAGTTGCTGCCTGGAATCTCCAGGGAGCCAAGTGTAGCATTTGCCTCTTTCACTTCTCTTGTCCCCAGCAATTCCACAGTGTTGTCTGTGTTTCAAGGAATGCAAGCAAAATATTTGCCTTTGTTCCCAGCAAATAGCATCAGAGAACAGAATAGCTCTAAAAATCAGGAACCTCTGCTTATATAAAGTCAAAGCTCTCCCCAAGTCAACCATGTTATTGATGCTAGTGCTTGGAATCATGGCCCTATCAATGCACTCCTCTTTGAAGGCAAGATTTGTGTAACTTATTGATTGGAAAGCATCCCTATCACTTACATATCTGCTGTTTTTGCTTTGCCCTTCATCTGTCCTGTGTGATTTCAAAACCATATAGGCCATAAAAAGCCTTCTTCAGTGGTCAAAAATACAATCGTATCTAGACACACATTCATACAATAATATACAAATTCTTAAAAAACCCTTTGTATAAAAACCAGATGTGGTACCTGCAAATCAAAGAATCAAAAGAAGAAGAAAAAACCAATTATTATTAACCTTGTAAACCAAATTCTAATAAATTGAAAACTAGTGCTTTAAAAAAATTTTTTTTTACCTTCTATAGATGTAATTTAGTTACAGGTATGTAAAATGGGCCATACCAATGCCAATATGTATTCTAAATGAAAAATGAAGAAATGAAATAATTATATTAATAATACAAATAATATAGAATCCACATTAGAGATATGTACAATTATGTTTGTAATAACCAACCTGGTAATCAGGGTATCTACAATATGAATGTGTGTTTCTCCATCCATGCAAGAATACTGTTGTAAGCTACTGTGTTAGCCACCTAAAATAGTAGCTCCAAGATGATGTAATCACACCTTGCCATTGCCCTATGCTAATTGAGAGAGATACAGAAGGGGAGGGAATGGAGTTGCAAAAGAGAGAAGGTCAGGGCTTAATTAGGAAGGAGGGAGAATACCGGTCAGTAAGCAGCACTATACACATTAAAACATAGGCTCCAACCATTCACATGCAGCAAGTCCAGTCTACTTCCTCATTTAGTCCAAATGGAGCTGAAGTTTGTAGTGTATGGATCCAGAATAATTCTCTTCTTAGGCCCCGTTCACACTGAGCATTTGCCCCGCTGAAGGCACGGGAGCCCTGCGGACTTTCCGTGCGCGATCATACGAGCACATCTGGGAGGCGTAGTGCTCCCGTGGCCAACCCGCGGCTTCCGGTGGAAAACGCGGAGTAAAAAACTAGTAGGTCCGAAGTACTAGTTTCTGGAAACCCCGGGGCAAAGGCTGGCATCTGATCACGGGAGCACCAGTATCCCGCGGCTTCCGACGCCCGCCCATGTCCCCGGGGTTTCCAGATGTTGTAAGTGTCCATGGGATGCGCACCAACGCTGAACAGCGCATGCGCACACACAAGACACCGACAGCGACCCGCACCCCCCAATGGCGCATGCGCACTTCGCTGCTTTTTTGCCACGCTGCAGTAGCGCAGTGTGATCGGGGTGCAGAGCTGGATTGTGGCAACCCGGTGGCCCATGTGATCGGGCTACCGCGCCTTATTTAGCTCCAGGGCGAACTGCCACGCCTCTCCCCTGCGTTTTCTGGCCCGTATGACCGGGGCCTTAGAAGCACTTTGCACATGTTCTGATTTTTAGTCCGTACAACCTCGATGATCCAAAATTTTAGCTCTTTGTCCGTATGTCTTTTGTCCAGATAGTGACTCACTAGTGGGGCTGAGCTTTCTTCTTAAAACAGTGAGTCTTACTATCCATGGCTAGAATGAACCACTGGTCAGCACTTAAATGGAGATCAATTATTAAGCCATACTCTGAACACATACAAGACAAGCTGCAAAGCATTCATTGAGTAATACTTTCAAGGGATGGCTTCAAATGGTATCTTCAGTCTATGCTGGGCTAACCTGACATCTGGGGCTGGATCCAGCATAAAATTTCCACTTGTGCAAACAGAAATGATAGAAAGAGACTGTGGTAGTCACTTTCACTATGTCAGATTTACCATATCCCCATTTGTGCTTTCCATTTGCACAAGTTGTGCAACTAATTTCTGGGCATTATATTATATATGAGGAGAAAAAGATGTTACACAACACAACATTTTCACAAATGGAAGAGCATAAAATCCATTTGTGTTTCCTCTTGCACATTGTTGGATCCAAATCATTCACATGCAGCTGGTGACAGAGTTGCCAGATTATTACTGTAGGATTGTGTTAAACCCCTTGGAAGGATATAGATGTGGAGAATGAATTAATCACCCCAGGCATGGGCAGCCAGCCCACTAGGTAGAAGCAGGCAGCTCTGAGGTGGGCTTGGCCCCAGCACCACTGCCTGAGTTGCCAGGCCAGCCAAGTGGCTCAGTACATGCCTAGCTCACCAGACCAGTTCGTGCTTCAGGGCATGTCTGGGTAGCCAAGCTGGCTAGCCAGCTCAGTGGGCAGCTTGAGGCTCATTTGGCCACCAGAGTTTTGGCAGGAGAAAGTGGGAGGAAATTGCATCCAAACTTGTGACAGGCAGCACTCTAGGAACCTGCCCAAATCTCGATGGTCTTTACCATAGAGTTTTGGGGGTTCCTAGTACATCACCTGGAAGCAACATTACTTTAAGTTTGGGTGCAATTCCCCTCACTTTCTCCTGTTACAACAATCAGCTGCCCAAAGGGGAGGGGGACAGCAGGCATGCCTATGACAGTGGGAGCATCCCAGCCAGCCCATCTAGGATGTGAAAACCCCTTGGGCTAGCCCTGACCCCTGGTTTCACTGCAAGAGCAGCAAAACAGGGAAACACACACACTCCAGCCCGCTAGTACACTCTCACTGTTGTATAAGACTATCTGACTGCATAGGGGACTGCTGTATTGGCCAGATTCTCATATAGGCCTTGTATATATAGAAAAATTCTACCAAAACTGAAGCTATAGAACAACGTTAAAGTCCAGTGGCACCTTTAAAACCAACAAAGTTTTATTCAAGGAAGTGATAGAGTTAATGCTGCCTTTTTATTTTATTTATTTAGGAGATTTTTATGCCAATTCTCCAGAATCCTGCCCCCTGCAGATAAACTCTAGTACCTTCAGGGGCAAAGATTCCAGCTCAGCCTGCTCCCTGTTAGTTTTCTATCTGCAGATCCTTCTTTATGAAGGACAGTATTAAAAGTATGATCACCCACTTGAAGACTGAAGTGGTGCATTCCATCCTAGCACCTCAGGACTCTACCACTTTGTTCTACTGCAAGTGAAGCCCAGGCCTTAGACTTAATCTACAAACTTGCATACTAAGTGTATTTGGAGACTGGGATTCACTACTGCTGATCTTGCCTGAGGCTCATGTCCCCTCCAGTGAAGTCCTCTTGCTACAGGTTTTAATTTTATGCCTTGGTCTGTTCAGAAAAATAACCATTACTTTATTTATACATACATGGCTGCTGTCTAAATTTAAAATGGTGGTAAGAGTGGCCAGACAAAGAGCATTTTTGTCTCTCCAGCTCCATTTTTCCTCCTAAATCTGTCCCCTTTGTACAATTAATTGAAGATTGCTTGCTGCCCTAAGAAATATATTAAGTATGACAGAAGATAGCAAACCCAACAGACTGACTTCAAAGAGACATGAATGCATGCAAGGCAGTGTATAGCTTTTGAACACATTTTGTTCCTGGGCTGAAAGGACATTACATATTGAAAACAATAAAATAATAACTGTGATATACTGGAATATATCTATCATTGAAGTAACATAAAATAGCAAATAATAAACACATGGTTCTGGGATAATGCTTTAATTGCCATCACAATCAGTGGAAGTAAATAATTCCAAAGGTAGTACTTGACTTAGGGGAAAAAGGTGAAATGGCTCATGCAGTCAGATAATGGGCTTGTTAATTGTGTGCAGTTGTGTGGGATACTAATGAATTTTTAAATAGCATTTTACTGCAAGGAATGCTCTTAAAATCAAATTGTAAAGTAAATATTTTATATAACAAATGAACCACTAACTAGAGCAAGACTAATTACAAGTAAGTTATTTCCTAAGGTGCCAGCTTCTATCAGAAGGTAACCAGCAAACCTGCCCAGATGTATTAAATTGGCACAGGACTTTTAAGCCAAGGAAAAACAGCTGTTCATCTGTGCCTGTCACCCCTAGCACAGGACTAGGCTCTCAGCCCCAGTCTAGGCAGTACTAACTGGATGTGAAAAAATAGAAACTGAATCCACAGAATCTGCCCTCCAGTTGGCAGTCTTAGGTCTAAGACTCCAGGCTCTAGCTTCCCAAATGTGTAACTGAAAATGTGCCCCACCACAATGGCAGCAGCAATCAGTGCAAGAATAAGCACCCACACATTGCATTCTTGCCCCTACCTTGCACCCCTGTTCCTCCCTGTTGTGCCTATGCTTTGTAAAGGGACCCTAGCAACACACCAAAAGTGCTTTTTTATTATTCTTGGCCGTACTGTGTCACTACAGCATGGCTTGGTAAAGAATTGATAAAAGCCCTTTAAATGACTGAAAGCAGTGGGATGTGGAATTTAGCTTTGTCCCTTTCCCATGGTGGCTGTGGGGGAGTGTCCAAATGGATGGTCCATCTATAGGCACCTTTACTTTTGAGATAATGAGGTTTATATTGGAGTAAAGAAGAATAGTAGCTAGACATTGGGCACAATATCATCTGGATGTTCCCCTTTACTGTGGCCACTTCCTGCTGTCCATGATAAGGGGAAAAAATCCCTGTGTGGAACCAGCCATAGCTTTGCTTAAAAGAAAATCCCTCTAAAGTTCAGATAATTAAATGGTTTGAAATGAGGTAAAGTGAGTTTACCTCTTTCTGGATCCAAACCTGTTTTAAATGGTGGCAAAGAGAATACTGGATGATAGATTTCTCCAGTTATGTGCCTGAAATAATATCAACTTCATATTCGTGTTCTTTTTCTTGCCTTTTCATTTTTCAGCAGATAAAATGCTGGTAAATTCTTTTCCCTTCAGTGTTTGCAGCTCAGGATTCCATTAATACCTCCTTTCCCCCCTCTGCTATTCTGTGCCCTAGTTTGCAGTCAGTTCATACTGCACTGATGTATATTTCATTGCCCAAGGCTTAATTTTGATTTATTGTCCATCCATAAATTAGAAAAATATGCTCTGGAATTCCATCCCGCTGAAAAGCTGTGCCTGATGTCAGGGGACTGGGTGATATTTAAGATGTCAGAAATACATATTGGATTAGCGTGCTTTGTTTCCCCACAACAGCAGGTGTTTAATCATAGCTGATGGCTGAAGTTAAATGCATTAGGACAGCATCAGCCAAGAAGATGGAGTTTTTCTAAACCATACAAACTCCAGATAAATAACTCAAAACTAATTGTGTGGCCACATCTTAGATACATTTTTATTTACTTAATACATTAAACCATGAAAATAGCCTGTGGCACTTAACTTCCCATTTACGATCTTGCGCAAATGTCTTATATTATTGAGTGGATGCCTGTTCAAACAGTATCGCATTGTGCCTTTCTTGGTTAGCCAATGGATTTAGATATTTCTTAGAAGCTTTAAAAAGGAAGGAAAAGGGGGATTCATCACTTATACAAGGATGGTAGGTAGGATTTACTCTTCCAGGAACAGGGGCTCTGCGTTTAAAATTATATATCAAGTTTACTAATTTTAATAATATATCAAATGATATACTTAGAGTGTGTTCCCATCCAAGGACATTTGTTTAAAAATAAAATGTTGACTATTTTCTTTGTTGCTGTAATGGTAGCTGTTTTGCTTATGTTAATCAGCATTCTCTGTGTATAGAAAAATGATCAGGCCTGGTCTTGAGCAATTTAGCGGGAGGCCGGAGAGAAGACGCTTAGAAGAGCAAACATTTTCAAGGTCAACCGGTGAACTGTAACAAGCCAGTGAGATTCATGGCAAGAATTGTATATTTTGACACAACAGCGATTTGATTAAAAGAAAAAGTAATGGGTTTAAACAGTCGCTATGAGGATGTAGCTAGACTTTGTTAGCTTTTCGCAAATTACTTAACAGACCAGTGATGGAATGGGAAATAGGACTATTTTGTATAAAGGAAGGAGAAAGGGTTACATTTGGAACACTGCTAATAAAGGTTCTAGTTCTAGACTTTTTAGGTACATAACCTACAATAACCTCTCTCTGAGCACTACGGCATTATAGATGTAATCCTAAATATATCTATGTAAAAGCTCCTTTGTACTCAGTGACATTTCCAGAGTCTTTCTCAAGAGTAGATCTTTCAGTGAAACCATCTATGTTGTAACATAACTTCCCTATAGGAAATCCAGTCATTTCAACTAGTGAGTGTGGAGTGATGATTTGAAACCTTCGGGGGAGGGGCAGGGTAAGGCAGGCATTCTTGTCTTACTATGGGGTATGTACACAGCCCATACACACTTTCTAGAATGCATCAAAGTAACTACTCACTGTCACCATTTGCTTTTGTCCCTGCAGGGATTCAGATCCATGTTTGTGAGGCAACATGGCTCTGGAATGCTAATGGGTGGCATATCAAAGCAGAGGAAAAGTGATTTGCATAGGAAGGAAGGATTAAGTGTTGTCTTCTCTGTTATACTCTTGCGGGCTTTGTGCAGCCAAGAAGGGGCTGATGGTGGCTTTTACTGCAGTTCACCGTGTAGTCTACTCACATTTTTTATCCTTCCAGTGCGTCTGATGAAGTGGGCTATGGTGTTTTAAAAAATCAGTGCTCATGTCACAATATTTTGTGAAGATGGATCCTATGTCTGTTTTCATTCGTGCATGAAGTGTTTCTCTGTCACAGGAGCCTTCACTGATGGAACATAAGAAGAGCCCTGCTGAATCACACCAGTGGTTCATCTAGCCCAGCATACATAGTAGTCAACCAGTTGCCCTAGCCAATGAACAAGACACAGAGGATGATCTTTCCTTGATGTTGCCTCCTACCACTATTATTCAGAAGTTTACCTTTTCTGAATATAGAAGTTATCTTTACTCACCATAGTTAGTAGCCATTGATCTAGCACCCTTTAAAACCATCAGTGTTTGTGGACATCACTACCTCCACTGGCAGTGAATTCCAGAATTTAATTATTTGTTGAATAAATAATAATTTCCTTTTTGTCTGTCCTTTTTTAAAAAGATTTTATTTTTTTATAAAGACAAACATCACATAGACAAAACACACAAATACATAAGTGTGAGGGGTTCAGTTACATCATCAAATTACATGCTTAGATACTTCATACCACTTCATACCATATTTGTTTTCCATGTTCCACCTTACATTCTTACAAAAATATTTTGCATATTTTTAAATATGTTTTTGTATTCTATGAAAGGTTATATGTCTGTATAATTTATCTTTTGTATTCTTCAGTCCATTTCAAAATCTAAACCATGTAGTTTCATACAGACACAAGCATTTACATAGGTATCTAAATAGTAGGGGATTTCATTACCTCATCAAGTTACCTATTTAAATACCTCAGTACTTGTTTTCCATATTTCACCTTATATTCTTACAATGATCTTTCACATATGTTTCAAAAATAAAATTTTGATATATTTGGTATATTTTAGTATATATTGGTATACTCTTTTGGTATATTTTCCAGTGTTTCAACTCATTTATTTAGTTTTGAACAGTAATAAGTATTTTATTGAGACTTTTATAAAATCTTGAGGGACTGTGTTTTCTCCCTTATCCAAAAATTTGATGCTTGTGCGTTCTCTCTCATCCACAAAATTTTGGAGCTTTTCCATCGATTTTCATCATCTTCTTCATTCTCTGATTTCTCCTTTTTTATTTTTTATTTTTTTATAACTTTATTTTTATAACAATTTTAAAACACACAACTTTTTTAAATTAACCAATAAGAGTTCAAAATAGGTCACCAAACAACACACAATAGGTGACTTAAATAAAGAACTTACAAAACCAATCAAAAAAACACAAAGTCAACATATTTAGTAGGTAGTGCAGTCAAGCCGTCATTAACATTATTAATATATTCAAAGAACACAAACCATTTTTTCAAAAAATTGGATTTCTTTTCAGGGTAATCAGCTTCCAACAATTGTGTTGCTATTTTATCCATAGCTACTATATCCCATAATTTAGTAAACCATTGTTTAAAAGTAGGAATCTTGTCTAATTTCCAGACCTGAGCTATTAAAGTTTTTGCAGCAATTAACATAAGAGAAACCAGATTTTCCGTTAAAGGAGAAAAAAGCCCCCTATCCCAATAATTTAAAAGAATTGATTCAGGTGTGAAGGGTATCTGAATTCCCAATATGGTGTTCATTTTCTGATTTCTCCTTTTAAGTCTTAAAGTCTTAATGTTGTGCCTTTTCCCCTTGTAGATGTGACAAGTATCTTCTGGTGGTAACCATCTATAATCAATTTTTAAAGTAGTTTGAGTTTCCATATATTCTTCTTTTTTTCGGTCTTTGAGTAGATATTTCATTTGCTGGTTCAATAATTCCGTCTCTTGTCATTCTTTCATGGGGTCTCCAGTTCTTCAGTCAATTTGTCTCTTTTTGGATATGTTTTGTAAGTCATTTCAATTGGGTTACAGATTTCATCTGTATATTCTGTATCAATATGTTCCACAGAAGTAAATGTCATGTCAGTTTGCTCTTCCTTCTGATTGGTGCTCTGCTGTAAGAGTAGATCAAACTTAGGTTGCACATCCTTCATTACCTTTTCCACAGCTGTTCTTAACTGTTGTTATAATTGTTTCCTGTATTAATCATTTAAAGTCTGTAATCAATAATGTATCTTTGCCTATTAGACCAGCCATTTCCAAAATATCATGTTAAAAACAGGGAATCTTTCCAACTCTTTTTCAGTACAACCTCTACCATCACACAGCCTAAATTTACACAGCAAGTTTTATTATGATTACATTAAAGAAAAACAGGAGCATTCCCAAGTTAAAATACAGAGAGTCTTTCAGATTGCCTTTCAGTAAAAAACCTTACAGTCACCCCACTTCTATGTTTGCAAAACAATAACCATTATAGTTATAATAAAGACTGAAACAATTTCAATGAAGGCCAGCATTCTTATCAATTGTTAACAGTGCAGAGAAGGCAGAATGTACTTTTATAATCTCTTTTATTATTTATTTATTTATTTATTTATTTATTTAATTGGTTTTATAATACTATATCCTAAAGGGAAGGGAACAGAGGGAGTACACTACAACTAAAATATAAGACAAGATTGTCACATGAGATTACAGTTGTATATATCACTCTTGCAGTGGCAATAAGAAACAAAGAATTCAAACTTCTGTAAAATAAAATTTAGTTACACTAAGTTCAAGTGTTTTGTATATTGCATTTATTGCTTGCGCATCTTCTTCTTCGCTTTTTATATCTTGGGTGCTGCTGCTCCTTTCTCAGACTCTGAAGTTTCAGTTGTACTGCTAGAGGTATTGTCCAATTCTTCCTCGTTGGGTTCCCCTTCCTCTATGATTGTTTTATCATCTTTATCTAAGCTTAATTGTTGTTTCAATTTTAATTTTCTTATTGTTGTAGTTGAACACAAGTCCTTCTGGAAAGCTCCATCTGTAAGCAATTAATTTGTTTTGAAGGAAAAGAATTAAGTCTTTATATTGTCGTCTCCGTTTCTGGATCTCAAATGGAATGTCTTTTAGAATTTTAATTTCTTCCTCATTAACTTTTAATGTTTTCCCCACTGCAGCTTTCAAAACATTTTATCTCATAGTTCTCTTGGAGAAGTTCACATATATTTCGCCAGGTAGCTTATTTTTTCTTATAAAATCAGGATAGGTACGATAAATCAAGTCCATGTCGTTCTGGAGGTCCTCTTGCTTAAGATCCAAAATTGATGCTAGCGCTTCGCTTAAAATTGCTTTTAAGTTTTCCCTCTTCTGTTCAGGGACTCCTTGAAAATGTAGAACATGCATTAATTTTTCCAGTTGAAGTTGGAGTAATTGGCTTTTATTCATATTTCTTTCTTTTTTCACTTCTTCCAGCTTTTGTTCAATGTCTGTAGTCCTTGTTTCAACTTTCTTGATCATTTTATCTTTGTCGGCTCTTTCTTCCATATGTGCAAGCTGTTTTTGAACAGAATCCAGCTTACTGTTGATAGTTGACATCTGCTCCAGCAGAGGGCTCAATGCTGAGGCCAGCATGTTGGGAAAGTCTACAGCTGCTTCTTGTGCCTGGGTGGGAGTCGTTGGTATAGTATTTCCTTTTGGAGGTTTCTTTTCTGTCGCCGTTCTCCTCCCTCTACCAGCCATTGTTTACACAAGAGAAAAGTTTTTAGTTTTAAAGTCACGTTTATCTGAATTCAACATGTCTTGGATTAAATTATAGCTTTCAAGCTCAAAAAGAGTCTTGTATGGTTAGTTTCATTTCCCCTCTCTTTTCTATATCGCTTACAGACTGCTCCACTTCGGGGGGGGTGGAACTCCAGCCCTTCCCCACCCACTGCTCCTTCTCAGATTGATCTAGCAGTCTGAGACTTAATCACTTAGGCAGAAGTTTGCTTATCTCACTGTTTAGGCGAGTTTGTTCATTGCAGGTGTTATTTTTGCTTATTTTCTTGTCTGCTTGTCCAGGGGTTGGCTCTGGTCGCCATACTGGCTCCGCAGCGTCAGGATCTCTCCGGGATGGGCAAGCCTTGGTCCCTAAGCTGTTGCTTTGGAAGAGGCTTGTCCCAGCTCCCCAGGCTGGGAGTCTCCTACAAAGACTCCGGGGGGTGGGGTCTGGAACCAGCCAAGACCCCTCCCGATCGCCCCAGCTTGGCACGTCTCCATCAGAGGATTAATGAGACGCGTCCAAGTACAAGCCTCAAAAAAACGGAAAACCTGAGTGTACTTTTATAATTTCAACAAACCAAGACAAAGTATGTTATGAGAGTATAACATATAAAAAATTCAAATTAAGTTGCTAATAGTTCTTACTGATTCTTTTTCTTTTTAGTTGTGATACATATTAAAATATAATTATTTGCAATCCTTTAAAGGGTCTTCATATAGTTCATATAATTCCAGATAATTTATTTGTAATTCCAAACAGAGGAGCTCTTACTTCCCTGAAAGTCACAGCCAAATAAGATGAATATTTCCAAAGTTTTGTAATCCACTATACAATATTGAAATATCAATGTTTTTATTTGACAGTTTTGTTCTCAGATCACAACCTTCTTTTCTTTTGTCCAAGCCATTTTAGAGAACACTTTCAGATCTTTTCTTAGCCGGTTGAAGAAAGAGGGGGGGAAGGGAAGAAATTGTTCACCTCTCTAATCCTTTGTGTTTTCAATAGATTTAAAGGGGGCTTGATCAGTGGGGAGTCTCTGATATTGTTGCTTGTACATTTACTCATGGTCTTGATGTTTGTAGCAGTTCAGTTGAAGTTTTCTGCTTTCCCCCCTCGCTCGGGTGGTCACAGCTTCGCGCTCATGCCTGGCATGGGTGCTCTCGATCAGTTCTTGCTTCGAGGTGATCCAAGAACTCCCACCCACTTGCTTCCGCTTGCAGGGAGTCTTGATTGAGCCCCCTGCACTGTGCTCCTCTTCAGGGAGCTCAGTGAAGTTTGGGAGCCACCGAACTCCTCTAAAAAACCGTTGATCCAGCCAGCACATGGGAGAGCTTCCTGGTGTCAACCGTTCTTGCCATGCCGGCCCCCTCCTTCCTTTTTTTTGTCTGTCCTAATCCCATTGCCTATCAATTGCAGTGGGTGCCCCCAAGTTCTGAGAGCCAGTCTGGTGTAGTGGTTAGGAGTGTGGACTCTAATCTGGGATAACTGGGTTTGATTCTCTACTCCTCCACATGCAGCTGCTGGTGTGACCTTGGGTCAATCAAGTTCTTTCAGAGCTGTTCTCTCAAGGGCAGTTCTTGAAAGAGCTCTCAGCACAACATACCTCACAAGGGTGTCTGTTGTGGGAAGGGGAAGTGAAAGGGATTGTAAGCTGCTCTGAGACTCCTTTGGTTAGTGAAGGCCAGAATATAAATCCAATCTCCTCCTCTTCTTCCTCCTCCTCTTCTTCTTGGACATGGAGAAAAAAACTCCCTCTAACCACTTTCTTCATCCCATGCACAATTCTATAAACCTCTATCTTGTCCCCACTTAGCTGCCTTTTCTCTTCAGCCCTCCCTTCCATACCATTTTCTCTACCCTTTGGCACTTCAGACTTGAATTCCCACAGGGAACTCACAGTTGTAGTCTTGCTTCAAGTTCCCATAGTGACTACATAATGTTTGGTTTGGACCTCAGGTGCCACAAGGCTCTTTGTTATTTTGGCTACCACAGAGTAACGCAACTGTCCCTCTGGAATTTAACTCAGTACTGGAGATTATTTACTTAAAATGCTTCTGCGCTGTCTTTCCATCAAAGCAGTTCTCCAAGGCATTTTATGATGTCAGACAGTTATGAAACAGTTTTTTAAATAGATAATAAAACAGAGAGGTTGGTCATCTTTCATGGAGAGCAGAGAACTGGCCAAATGTTACCAAAAGCCCGGGCAGACAGAAAAATCTTTAATGGGCATTGAAAATTGCCATGGGAGGTGCCAGACAAGTAAAGCTGAGGGGGAGTTCCAATATCTGGGTGCTGCCAAAGAGAAGGCCCTTTTACTGTGGGCACCCACCTCTCAAGGTAAGGGTGCATGAAAAGGGCCTTTGCTGAAGATCTCACCATTTGGCCACAGCCAGGAAGGATAAATATGAGAACCAGCAGTCTGTAAGATTCCCTAATTTCTGGTTGCTCTAAGGTTAGCATCAGTGTTTTGGAAACAGATGTGTAGACAATATAAGCCCCAGTTAAACTGATGGGCATATTTTACATAAATTGGCATTTCTGAACATTCTTCAAAAGCAGCATGATGCATAATATATGGTAGTAATTCAATCTGAATGTAATCAATGCATGGATAAGTGTACTGAGATTAGAGATTGGACTGATGACTGAACAGTGAGGGGGCCAAATTGGGAGTCTGCAACAACGAGGGAATCAGCAACAATTGCCTTATCCTCCTCTGCAAATAGAAGTTTGTTCCACTAGAGGAGCTGCTGCTGTGCCAACAGAATGGCATGATAGGATCCAAATCATTAGTGTTCACCAGTCCATTTCTAGGCAACTTACTGATCTTGTGTCACTGCCCACTATAGCAAAGTGGACTCTGCCTTCACCTCAAAGGAACAGGAGAGATGGGTGTGCTTGATTATGTTGCTGCAGCCCTGGAGAGATGCCATTTGAACTATTATAGCACTGATGATAGTAAGAAAACTGGAAAAACTGACAAGGAATTAATGATCAGATATCGAAATATTACTTCCAAGCAGAGACAAAATCTGGAAAACATGGGTCAAACGTGCATTCTGTTTGATCACAGTTTAATCCATTTCTGTTTTTCATACACAGTAGAGAACAAAATCCTGCTGAAAGTGAGTAGATTGGTTCCTTTATCCCTAAACTGAACTGGGTATGGAACTTCATTCTATTATTTGTGTGCGTGTGCACACATGCGGGCAGAAGTTTAAAAAGGTCTGGCTTCAAGTGAGAGGAAGGCCCCTGTGCCCAATGTGTCTATGGCTCAGTGCAGCTGCTTTTCCCCTTTATTTATGTTTTTTACCATTACTCAGCTCAGCCATACAAGGCAAATTGTATTTAATAAATTAGCCTAATGGATTCCGCAAGTGGTTTGTGAGCGCTGTGCTTCCTCCAGTTAAGGAAAACATTTATATTCCTACTCCCTTTGGCTTTCTTGGCAATGAGGGTAACCAGAGGGCAGGGACAGACGTGGGGTGGGGGGAGGGAGAGCTATCTTCCTTTCGCCTAAGAGGGAAAGTCTACTTAAATCCCAGAGGGTGGGCTGTAGTGGGGAGTGAGAAGGGGCAGACTGTGCTGTGTTGCCCTTTGTTTCACTGTTGTGATCCTTGACAGCCCCAGGCTATGGTACCTACCACAGATTTCCCCCTAACAGAGCTGCTGCTGCTGCTGCTGCTGCTGCTGCTGCCGCCACCATCCCACCCCCTTTCCAGTGTTACACATTAAACTCTTCCAAAGGGGCCTCTTTAACAGCTCCCCATGAAATAATAATTCATTATGCTGCTAGGAGGGAAGAAAGGGAGTGTAAGTGTCTTGATGGGATTAGAGAAAACCCCTGCAGAGATGATTTAGTAGCCGTGATAATTCACTTAATAGGAGCCTGGGGTAAATTGCCAGACACTGAAATGTAACTGAACCAGCCTAGAAAGGACACACTACAGGGCTATGTAGGATAACTGGCTTCATTAGCAATATTTAAGAGATTTCATATAAGAACGAGTCATAAAAGGCAGAACTATTTAATCCAACCTGGTTTTGTGGCCTTTAGCCTGAATATCAAATTGGAAATGGCATGACAGCAACACATTTTTTAAACTGTTCTTTTGGCTGTTATTTGTATGGTTGGTTTAGTTTCTCATTTGTTAACCTTTCAAGATGAATATCAGTAAAAAAAAATTGTATAACTGCACAATGCGAACTCAGAAGGAGATAAAGGAGAGTGTAACAACCTAAACCAGGTTGTAACAAAACAGAAGGCTGGTTCATGCAATTACATTTGGCTACTTTTCTCATTCTTAAGAATAGGCTACTTAAGTAAGCCGTCATAAATGTTTGCTGCAGGAATCTGTGAATCTTAAGCACAGCTATTTCCTGACTTGTAGATACCAGATCATGTGTGCATTAAAGTAACAAAGATCTATTTTATATTGCTCCTAAGAAAGAGTTGTAAGTGAATATACTAGACCTAACTTAGATTCAAATGAAAAGTAAATTTTAGTGAGAAGTCTTTCATGGATCTAAACAGCAAGGAGTTTTAAAAGATCCAGAGCTAGACACTGTTTTTCTAAGCCATTGCACCAGGGGTGGACTGGTCATTTAACTTACAGAGAAATTTCCTGGTGATGACCTAGAGGGCTATTGATGATCAGATATGCACAACCAAGACACAGCAACTCTGCTAGCGACTCAGGGCCCACTTGGCTCAGCTCATTGGCAGCTCACCCATTGTCTCCTGTATTGCTGTCAGTTTCAAAGAGGAAGCAACGGATGAGCCCATTGCTGGAACTGGTGGGCTGAGTGGCCCCTGCGGCCCTGGAATGTAGAGCCACAAAGGCTGTTCCAGAGCCATTTTCACTTCCCAATCTGCTCCTGCGTTGCACATTTGGTTACAGAAACTGAAACCCTTGCGTCTGAAGCAATTAAAAGGCTTTCTGTTGTGTTTACCTAGTGGCCTTTGTTGAAGAAAGGGGCTGAGGAAA
This sequence comes from Gekko gecko, assembly GCA_029375565.1. Classification (NCBI taxonomy): domain Eukaryota; kingdom Metazoa; phylum Chordata; class Lepidosauria; order Squamata; family Gekkonidae; genus Gekko; species Gekko gecko. Next base: position 47,428,401 of record JAPDNY010000007.1, on the reverse strand, counting down.
TGGGAAATCAATAGACATAAACCCCATTTGAGGCTCTCCTAAGTTCTTGTTTTCTTAAACTGTTTTTTATTATTTTTTAAATTCTATTTCTGATATTTAAATAGTCTGAAATTTCTGCAAATTTGCTATAATGCTTTATTTGTACTCAGCAAAGAATTAATGGGCTAAAACTGAGAACTACTTGTGTGGCTTCATGAACTTCACTGTAATTTAGAGCTTATCTTCGTGGTCCAGCTAGGAATCAAACGGGTGTTTCTGATGCAGATTGCTGGGAGATTGAGAACTTGCCTCTGCAGTTCCCCAGTTTTGACCCAACAGCCAAGGCTGCATGAGCGTAGCTCCACCAGACAATAAACATTAACTCTGATAAGGTAGAATCATAGAATCGTAGAGTTGGAAGGGACCTCCAGGATCATCTAGTCCAACTCCCTGCAGAGTGCAGAAAATTCACAACTACCACTCCCCCTCACACACCCCAGTGACCCCTGCTCCAGGCCCAGAAGATGGCAAAAAAACCCTCCAGTATCCCTGGCCTGGAAAAAATTACTTCCTGACCCCAAAGTGGCGATCAGCATTTCCCTGGGCATGTAAGAAAGGGCCACAAGATCTAAGCATTGATGCAACCAGTGTTCCCTCTAAGGTGAGTTAGTGTGAGCTAGCTCACAGTTTTTTAGCTTCTGGCTCACATGTTTTTGTCTTAGCTCAGGAAGGATGGCTCCAGAGCAAACTAATTTATGCAGGAGCCAAATCGCTTGCTCACAACTTTAATGCCAGTAACTCACAAAGTAGAATTTTCGCTCACAAGACTCCACAGCTTAGAGGGAGCATTGGATGCAACCCATCCTGCCCTCCCTCTCATGATCAGCCTGAGTTCACAGAATCAGCATTGCTGTCAGATGACCATCTAGCTTCTGTTTAAAAATTTCCAAAGAAGGAGAGCCCACTACCTCCCAAGGAAGCCTGTTCCACTGAGGAACCACTCTTCCTAATGTTTAGCCAAAAATTCTTTTGATTTAATTTCAACCTTTGGACTTGAAGATGGTTTTCATATCACCTCTCAGTCATCTCCTTTCCAGGCTAAACATACCGAGCTCCTTCAACCTTTCTTCATAGGATGGTCTCCAGAACCATCACCATCTTCGTTGCCCTCCTCTGGACACGTTCCAGCTTGTTTATATGATATCCTTCTTAAATTCACAAGCCAGTTTGGTGTAGTGGTTAAGTGTGTGGATTCTAATCTGGGAGAACTGGGTTTGATTCCCCACTCCTCCACTTTCACCTGCTGATGTGACCTTGGGTCAGTCACAAGCTCTGGCACAGCTGTTCCTGAAAGAGCAGTTTGTGTTAGAGTACTCTCAGCCCCACTTACCTCACAGGGTGTCTGTTGTGGGGAGGGGAAGGAAAAGGAATTTGTAAGCCGCTCTGAGACTCCAAGTGAAGGGTGGGGTATAAATCCAATCTCTTCTTCTTCTAAATTGTGGTGCCCAAAACTGAAGGTCTAACCAGAGCAGAGTAAAGTGTGATCTGGACACTATACTTCTGCTGATATAGCCCAAAATCACATTTGCCTTTTTAGCTACCGCATCACACTGCTGACTCACGTACAGTGTATGGTCTACTAAGACCACTAGGTCCTTTTTGCATATACTACTGCCAAGACAAGTCTCCCCCATCCTATAATTATGCATTTGATTTTTCCTACCTAAATGCAGAACTTTACATTTATCCCCTTTGAAATTCATTTAATTTATTTTAGCCCAGTTTTCCAGCCTGTCAAGATCATCCTATATCCTGTCTTCTACCATATTTATTGTGTCCCCCCCATTTAGTATCATCTCCAAATTTAATAAGCATTCCCTTTATTCCTTCATCCAAATCATTTATAAAGATGTTGACATTATAAAGATGTCCCGGGACAGATCCCTGAGGCACTCCACTTGTCACTCCTCTCCAAGAGGGTGAGGAACCATTCACAAGCACTCTTTGGGTGCAATCTGTCAACCAGTTACAGATCCACCTAACAGTAATAGGATCCAAACCACATTTTACCAATTTGCCAATTTGCCAACAAGACTATTATGTGGAACCTTATCAAAAGCCTTACTGAAATCAAGATAAACTATGTCTACAACATTCCCCCGATCCAGCAACGTAGTAACTTTCTCAAAAAGAGATAAGGTTAGTCTGACATGACTTGTGTGTGGAAAGAAGAATGGATTAGATCCTTTCCACTTCCTGCCAAACATCTAACTGATGCACTTACCTCTTATGTGATGGGCTACGGATTGGCCTCTGGGAAAAACAGATTATTTCACTGCTCTAAGTTCTTACAGCTTTTAGCATTTAAAGCCAATTCAAACACTATATGGAAAACACAGGGTTGGGCCTGGAGTCTCCACTCTGTGACAGATGCAAATTGAGAGTTCTCCTCAATTCTTGCTTATGGAGTGCCTGATTCAGCTTCATAAGACAACATAAGAACATAAGAGAAGCCAATGTTGAATCAGGCCAATGGCCCATCTAGCCCAACACTCTGTCACACAGCGGCCAAAATATACCACGTGCCATCAGGAGGTCCAGCAGTGGGGCCAGGACACTAGAAGCCCTCCCACTGCTGCTCTCTCCAGCACCAAGAATAGAGTGCATCACCTGCCCCAGACTGAGAATTCCTATCTATACCCTGTGGCTAATAGCCACTGATGGACTTCTGCTCCATATGTTTATCTAATTCCCTCTTGAAACTGTCCATGCTTGTAGCTGCCACCACCTCCTGTGGCAGTGAATTCCATATGTTAATCACTCTTTGGGTGAAGAAGTATTTCCTTTTATCTGTTCTGACCCGACTGCTCAGCAATTTCATGGAATGCCTACAAGTTCTTGTATTGTGAGAAGGGGAGAAAAGTACTTCTTTCTCAACCTGCTCAATCCCATTCATAATCTTATAAACTTCGATCATGTCACCCCTCAGCCGTCGTTTCTCCAAGCTAAAGAGCCCCAAGCGTTTTAACCTTTCTTCATAGGGAAGGTGTTCCAACCCTTTTATCAGTCTTCCTCTCAAGCTATTTTTTTCAGTGGGCCAAGTAGCTTCTGTGAACCATTTCAGGTTGGGAAAAGAGGGATGGGTGAGGATGAAATCCCTTCACAAATGCTGTGGTCCCAATTTGAACTGAGCATCACTCACACTTACTGTAACTTGTGTCTGACTGTTACACAGGATGAGAATCCAAAATCTGGCCGGTTTACTTTCAGTAGAAAGGCAGGATACAAAAAACAAAACCTCTAAAATAAATAATGCAAATAGTTATAGAAAAAGTGAGTATATATATTCATTTTACATGTATCAGGAACTCAGACGGATAATGGCTCACTATTTAAGTCATTGAGGAGTGTTCATAGAGAAGTTTTCCTATGCATGCCTGTTGAAATGAATAGGAGCTGCACAAGAGAACCAGCTTTGCCCCAAATCTTATTTGCCTAATGGGTCTTCTCACAGTATTTGCTGTGTGAAGTTTTCATATTCTATTGAGCTACCCCTATATACCGTTTCTTAGCATTTTATGTTACAAATTATTGTAACTTGCTCTTTAAATGATTACTCAAAGTAATACAAGCACTTTCTGGCTGCTGCCATGAACCTGTCAAGCATTCAAGAGTCACTTCATGTCTGTAGAAGCCTAAACAAATATCCAGAAGTGCATCTTAGCTGAATAGCCTTTCATAGTCTTTTTAAAAGGTGCACTCTTAAATTGCTAGAAATAATGGAAAGGAGAAACAAACAAGCCCATTATTTGTAGGGGAAATGATGTATACTTCTCTGCATTAACACAAGCATTTGTGTTGCTTAACTGCTTTTCTGAAAAGTCAAAAAAACAAAATAGTTATATTTTAATGAATGACTGAAAAAACAAATGTTTTCAGCCACATATTCTGAATTTTGTTGTTCTCTGAAGGGCTCTATTTTTAAGCTCCATATGAGTAACTTTAATTGAAAATTAGAACAATAGTTGCTTAAGCAACAAAAGTTGCTTAAACATACACTTTTTATGCAATTTCACACAGATATGCTCATTTGTGTCTGTTCTGGAAAAGGTATCCAACAAATATGTAAGGTTAAGCCATATTTTATCTTCGTAATACTGGAGACCCACATACTGGAAAGAGCATGTGACAGACTGCACTTAAAAACCAGGTTCCTAGTGCAGCAGAATCAGAGATATGGGAGGTGAAGGGTTAACACATCACTGGAATGGAGAGCTTGAGTGAAAGGCTGCTCCTTGTCTCTGGCTGGCCAGCACCAGCTGAGAAAAACTATATGATCAGCCGAGTGCTGAAGAGAATTCAGCTTGGTTAATTCCATTCCAGAAGCTCTGTCAGTTGGAACCATTCTGAAGGCAGAAGTTGGTTTATGACAGAGTTTGGAGTCAGTGAGTCTGACAGGAAAAGTCAGACAGATTCACCTTAGAGTGAAGGAAAAAAGACTCCTTTGCCTTAACTGTAGTATTCCTGTCCTGAGGAAGAGTTCATTAACAGACTTCAGAGTCTAAGTGTCAGCTTAAGCTGAAGGAACAGTTCACACAGATACCAGAACTAGGATGGTGATTTAGTGAGAGTGATTGGGTAGTGTGCTGAAACTCTCTTCCAAGCCAAAAGGAACAGGGTTATATCTTCTATAGAGAAGATTAATTCCTGCCCAGTTTCTCTGGATTTGGCCCTGAGAAAGACTCCAGTTCTGATGTGAAGGGAAAACAGTTTTAGACAACTCAGGAGACAAAAATAACCTGTAGTTTCAAGAAAGGAGCAGGTTAGGTGCTCAAAGAAAAAGACAAGAGAATCGAGAAGACACGGGGGAAATCAGGTGAAGCTGCGGGGCAAAAAGCAGCTGCGCAGCAAGTAGTGGGAAATTGACACATAGAATCGGGGGGGGAGAGCGAGGACGGAGCAGCAGCTAGTGGGAAATCGGTCCCACACTGTCATAGAAAACTCTCTGAAGAAACATTCTTGCTGTAACTAAAATACTAAATAAAACATCTCGCACTGTTAAGATCCTAGAATATATGCAAACAAGCTTCAAGATCATGATTTTGCATGTTAAAAGAACTTTGAGATACCAACAAGTTTTATCTCAGCTTTTCCAACTCCTGACTACACCTATTCATCCCCTACCTGTTAAATAAATTTTAAGATTTTTGTTTGAATGTCATACTGTCTCAAGTGCCATTTCAAAGGATAAAACTAGAGGCCTTCTGTTTTCCCCATCAAGTTCCTGGGCTGAGCTAAAAGCCAAATTATACTCTGTGTGACAGGGTGGGACAAATAGACTATCAAAAACGTATGTTAACACGCTACTTGGAGCTGCTTAGTCACAGCAAGGAACACAACTTTTGGCAGGAAAATCTTCCTCGTAGTGGGGGAGTGCCAGGGGTCTGTCATAGACCCCTTCTCCCATATGAGCTGAGGCACCAATTAAGCATTACCCAACAGCTCCCCTTGCTATAATTACATTTCTAAAGAAGTATGCATGCACAAGAAATCTTATACCCAGAATAAAACCTCGTTGGTCTTAAAAGTGCCACTGGACTCAAAATTAGTCCTAAGCAGAGTTACACCCTTCTAAACCCATTGACTTCAATGTTCTTGGAAGGTTGTAACTCTCTTTAGGATGGCACTGCAAGATATAACATTTTAAATAAATAAACAGGTATGGCAATCGCAGGATCAGTTTCTTTGTTATAATCCAGTTGAAATTGCTGTAGTTATCTCAGATCATGTGGACTTGCAATTTAGAATAGATTCTAAATGCTGGAACTTATTTTACTGGCCTGTCATCCTCTTTATGGCATTGCGGCCAGCCTGGAGCAAATGGGTTTAGAACTGCAGATTTAGTAAATGTTCCATGTACATTATACAAAACAAGTTTATATTAGCATTGGTCTTTTTATTTCCACTGTGTCACAGTGGAGATGTTGTATATTTGATATACACCAGTAAACCAATTTGAAATATCGCAAGGAGTCTCTTCTTCAAATAAAACTAATGATATTAATAACCACAACTGTCAATGCTAGGAACAAGACAAGTGTTTTAATAAATCTTCACTAATACTCCATACAAATATAAAAGAATGACTAGCTTTTCCTAGGCCTGTTCCCCAGTGACCACCGCCTATTATGACTTTGAATAATTCCCTCTAGTGGAAGGCAGCCAACACTGTCCATTATTCCAGATGGCCAACTCCAATTCGAAGTTCTGCTAATGGTTCTCAGCATCCAGAAAGGTCCCTTCATTTTTATTTCTTTCCATAAAAGGACAGAAAAAGATCAACCAACAAATCAGATATGGAATATCACACCTTATTGAATCATACACTTACTTATCTATAAGTTATAAAATTTATATACACTTTCTCCCCCCTCAACAGATATATAAAAGGAAGAGAAATCACTACATTAAAATCCCAGCTATGAAAAAGAAAAAATCCTCAGGTAAGTGGCTGCCTCAGAATCCACTCTCTGTTATATCCAGCCATCTTTGTGCGTGTGCTAATATTGTTCAAAAATATTTGCCACCACCACATTTCTTATGTTACACATGTATATGATCTTTCCAAGTGCCGCAGCTATAGAATGCAATCTCTCTGATCAGCTAATCTTTCCTTATAATAATTATCTTTTGGTTTCCTAAGATTCCATGCGCTCCCATTGGCTGTAAAACGCCCTCCCTCAGCCATTGGCCCATCAGCCACCACTCAAGAGTACTTGTGTGCCATTGGCCGGGTGCTGGGTCTGCTCCTCTTCCCCACCCACTCCCCCTGGCAGACAGCTCTGTCTCCTGAGGAAGACAGTTCTCTTGACTCCTGTGAGGGACTGTCCCCTCAGTGGCTGTTGGTAGGCAGCCAAGCTTGGTTCTGTGAGTAAAAAAACAAAGGACTTTCAGCATAACCCCCTCCCCAATGGCCACTTTCCTGTCAGAATAAATGGAAAAAGGCTCTTTCTCCTGCTTAGCTTCAGCATGGCTGGCTGGCTAACGAGGTGGGCCAGCGACCATCAGACCATTTTCTTCAACTCCCCGCTGTGCGGCTGACTTTCCCCTAGGGCTGCCAATCTCCAGGTGGGACCTGGAGATCTCCCACTGTTACAATTGACCTCCAGATGACAGAGATCAGTTCCCCTGGAGAAAATGGTTGCTTTGGAGGGTAGACTCTATGGCATTATACCCTGCTGAGTCCTTCCACCCCCCCCAAAATGCTGCCCTCCACAGGATCCACCCCCCAAATCTCCAGGTATTTCCCTAATCAGAGTTGGCACCTGTACTTTCTCCTCTGTAAGTAAAAGGCCCTTTCCACACCTATGTTGGCCTTTGGGAGAAAACTCATTGGGCCCAGTCCTGATCAGGTTGCCAACTCCAGGTGGGCAATTCCTGGAGATTTGAGGGATGGAGCCTGGAGAGGGTGAGGTTTGAGGAGGGGTGGCACCTCAGACAGATACGATGCCATAGATTCCACCCTCCAATCCAGCCATTCCCTGATGGGGAACCAATGTTGCCAATCTCCAGGTGGGGGCTGGAGACCACTCAAAATTACAACTGCTCTCTAGGAGGGAGGGGGGAGGAGATGGAAAACTAAAGGTAGGTTGATGGTTGGCTGGGAGGGAGATAGGGTTGTCAACTCCAGGTTGGGAAATTCCTGGAGATTTGAGGGGTCGAACCTAGAGAGGGTGAGTGTTGAGGAGGGGTGGGACCTCAGACAGTACAATGCCATAGACATACAATGCCATAGACCCCGCCCTCCAAACCACCACTCCCTCCTGGGGAACCACTGTTACCAATCTTGGGGGTGGGCTGGAGATCACTCAAAATTACTACTGCTCTTCAGGTAGCAAAGATCATTTCCTGTGGAGAAAATGGTGGACTCTGTCATTATACCCTGCTGAGATTGCCACAGAAAATTGTCACTGAGTGCCCAAAGCTGGGGCACTCTCCCAGAGCCTCTTTTTAGAGCCCGTTGTATTTATTTCCACAACGGGCCTTATTCCTAGTACTATATATTCACAAATCCCTTCTCATACAAGTACTAACAGGTGTGCTGTGTTTATTATGTTCCAAGCTGACATGCCCCATCCAGGAGGCTGGGGTTATGCTCAAGCAACTGTAGTCAGACTAGTGGTGATAGCACCAATATTTTGTTTGAGGGGGGGAAAGAAAGGGAGACTGAATCCAGGCCTCTATTCTCCTTTTCAAATATGCATGTAGTTTGCTCATGGCTAATAATAAAACACAAACTTTGAGAGAGAACGATATAATTTTTAGACACATACAATACAATTCTTACTTTTTTTTTTTTGCCAAACATAGCTTAGGTCTGGGTCACTAATAACCTACTTGAACAATGATAGCCCTTGAATGTCCTACATAAAAATGAATATAAAAGACAACTGACATAATTCTATTTTTATAAACTTATAGAGATGCAAACAAATGCAGAAGGCCGCTTTAATAAAAGTTAGTAACAAAATCTGAACATATCCTGGATTTTAGTATTAAAATCTCTGCATTCAGTCATCTGTGTGCTCATTACCAGAACCACCCACCTATCAATTTTGATGGAAATGCATCAGGAAAAGGAAGGAGAGAGCTATACAGTACATTAATAAAACTAATAAATATTGTCTGTTTAACTGTTCACCATGTAAGTGGTGTGTGCTGCATTCAAACATGTTCTACATAATCATTCCTAATCATGCAAGTCAGGTATCAGAATGGTTGTAGAACTAGTGAATTCAGATCTGGGTATCTGATACTAGATCATAAGGTATCTTCTGAAGGAGTTGTTTCAAACATAACTGATTCCAGGCATGGGCTATCTACACCCTCTTATGCTGCAGGCACAATAACATAGAGGATCCCAACAAGGCTAAAAAAAAGTACTGTTTCTCTCATTATATGTGGTAAGGTGTGTAAGATATACGCACAAGTAGTGCAGTGGAATATTGAAGGAGATCTTTGTATGACTGTCATATCTGTATTGAGCCCTTCCTTTTTTGCTCAATATAAGCCAGAAGGAGGAAAATACGAGACTTATCAAGCCTTATATCCATGTTGCAAATGAATTATCACCAGTATTTTCAACCTGTTTGAATTAGTCCATAGTGACTAGCTATCAGATCCCGTCCAGTCCGGTTTCTGACCAGGTCACGGGATAGAGACGGTCTTGGTCGCCCTCTCAGATGACCTCTGGAGGCATCTGGATCGAGGTGGCACGGCAGTGTTGTTGTTGTTAGACCTGTTGGCAGTGTTCGACACAGTCGACCATCAACTATTGACCCAACCGCCTTGCTGACGCTGGAATTCAGGGGTTTGCCTTGCAGTGGCTCTCCTCATTCCTGCAGGTTCAGGGACAAAGGGTGGCACAGGGGGTACAGCTATCCCGAAGGCACCTGCTAGACTGTGGAGTGCCACAAGGGGTGGTACTTTCCCCAATGCTATTTAACATCTACATGCGCCCCCTTGCACAGATTGCCTGGAGGCATGGGCTGGGTTGTCACCAGTAGGCGGATGACACCCAGCTCTATCTGTTGTTGGGCGGCCAGTCAGACTCTAGTCCAGGAGATCTGGACCTGGCATTGAAAGCCGTGGCTGGTTGGCTTAGACTGAGTCAATTGAAATTGAATCCGACAAAGACGGAGGTCCTTTGCCTGAGTCAGAGTGGACCAAGGTTAGGGATCCCACTCCCAATTTTCGATGGGGCGTCCCTGGTGCCAGCGACAGATGTTAGGGGTTTGGAAGTGCTCCTGGGTGCCTCCTTGATGATGGAGGCCCAGGAAGCAGCCATTGCAAAATTGGCCTTTTACTACCTACGGCTGATTAGACAGTTGGTTCCCTTCCTTGAACGCAATGTCCTGGCGAAATGACTGTGAGCCGCCCTGAGCCTTCCTTCATGGGGAGGGCGGGATATAAATTAAACAAACAAACAAGCAAACAAACAAATGAATAGCTATGTGAATACCCAACATGCCCAATTTACCAGAACACTCATCAACTGGGGAGTAAAGCTACAAAGGCCAGATTATTCAACTGTTGGTCTCAGTGTATGATGAATGTATATACATTGGGGATAGATCAAGATGGGCAGGTGTGTTAGTCTATAACAGTAGAAAACAGTAAGAGTCCAGTAGCATGAGCTTTTGTGAGTCACTACTCACTTCAGATATGAAAAAGTGAGCAGTGACGCACAAAAGCTCATACCCTGCCACAATTTTTTTTTGTATTTAAGGTGATACTGGACTCTTGCTCTTTTCTATATACATATTAGGATGACATAAAATACAAAGTCAGTTTGAAATGAGCTAAAAATGTCTCATGAATGAGCTTTTGCTCCACTTTTGATATGGTTTAAGAACTAAATTAGGTTAATTATACATTTTACTGTGCATAGTCATGTGTCTATATAACTAACAATCTCTGTCATTAGTTGTATTTTTATCAAGACCACGGATGAATCAAAATGATCAAAAACGTCAAAACTGTAAGCTTGGATTGGACAGACAAAAGTATTAGATTATTTTCAAGGCAAAACCAGCTTTAAATTTTACTTCTTGACTTTTTTTTAAAGGGAGAAAGTGGGTCAAGTGAATGTCCCTGTAGAACTATCAGTAAGTTCAATAAAATCAAATCTGTGTTTGAAACATACATTATAAATAGATGTATAGATGGACTGGATATTGAGAAAAGGGATGTTAAAGATTATGAATATTAAGATTTATATTAATCTATAAGCCTATTAAAGTACAGTAAAACCTGTCCTTCAGACCACCTTTTTAAAGATATCACCTCCCTGATGGGACCACTAAATTTCGGGCCAAATTATTTTCCCATAAAGAACAATGAAAAGAAAATGATTATATTAAATCTACTTCTACTATGGTTTCTTTTCATTGTTCTGCCAAAAATGATTCCAAATAGTAAGATAACATTGATTTTGACCTTGTTAATGAACCTGAAGAACTTCAAGAAATATCTGACCATATAGCTCCCTTTGAGAGAGCGTGCCATCCATTCTGCGTCAACATTAGCAGAAGAACCGTAATTTCATTGGTGTCCAGAAAAGGCAGCATATCTTCATATTGTTAATGAGTTATAGTGAACATTTTTCTTAGTACCAAAAATCTTTGCATGTGATTGAGTAATTTGTATAAGGTATTAAGATCACAATGGTTTTTTTGGCTCCTGAGTAGTCTCTTTGAAGACTATGGGTCCATTATGAAATAAGGGTTTTAAGGAGTGCAATGTTAACCACCTAGAAGTTAATACTTTTAGATTGGGTCTCCCCCATGCCAACCCAAGGTGACCATTTCCTTAGGGTATGATACATATTCTGCAACTCTAAAAACTTCAGTGAGTGTTTTTTTCTACAAAGACCTCACCTACAGCTCCCTATTACACGCAAAAGGCAATAGTAATTTGCAGCAAAGAGTCAGACACCTGCTGCACCTAGAATTTTCAGGTCCAGAGCTTCTGAAAGTGGAGGGACTATCACAATGAAACAATATCTAGCTGTAAGCAAATATTTGCATGATTTGGCATGTAACATTATATTGTCACATGATTCCTTGATGAAAATGAGGATCCTCTTTAGCATCTAAAAACTTCCCAAGAATCTTAATTTCTGCTTCCTGTTCAGGAACTTTCCTGTCCCTCACTGGGGAGAAAAGATCCAAAATGGAGAAATGTGGAGTCAGGAAGCCTGAGACATTCTTTACCTCCACATCTCTGTGAGTTCTGTGAACTATGAACTGTGAAGGTATTATAAGATTCCCTGGTATGGATGTGTGATTGGGCACACCATTACTCCAGTGTTACAAATCAGGAGAAGTGCACAAGGGGAAAAAAAACCTGTCAGCAAATAAAGTGTACATATCCAGCCATGCAGTTCTTCCAATAGAATGGTGTTTCATTGCTTTTGAGGACAAGGGTGTGGTGATTTCCACTGATTCTCCCCTCACACTTCAGAACCCTATCCCCTCCCCATGTTGTTCCTTCTATGACAACCAAGAATAAAAATGTCATGGGGCTCAGTGGGCTGCAGTAGGAGGAGAAAGTAGGGAAGTCCTGCTCTGCAAATGGATGGATGCGCACCATGGTGAAAAACTGAACAATTGTGGAAATGAAGAATATGGCTACAAGGCAATCTTACTGGTTTAGACATGGACAGCTACAGGTACCCCCAGAGAGAAAATCCAATGCAGTATATCTTTTGTAACACATTACTATTGTTGTCATTACTATTTATTATGGCATCAGTGTAAATGGAACTTTTGGGCATAAACCAAAGGTGAGCATTGCAGCATTGCTGTGTCCTGAAAATTACTGGAATCCTAACAGAGCAAAATTTTCAAAGGCCACAGGGTTAGTTTTGCTCTTTTTTTCTAATCTGATTGTTCCATAGAAAGGCTGATCCTAACATACTGGCAATGGAAGTGGAATTTATTTGCTGATACATTGAACAATGTGGTCATTTTAATGTACATCTGTGGTAATCATTACAAAGCTTTGTTTTTAAACCACAATAATGTAGAGATACGTTTAGCATTTGGTCACCTACAGGGAGCTGCACTAATTATGATTTGTGAATTACTTTCTCCATGAAATCACAATTTTTACAATAACTATATATAGATTATGAATTTTGCAGAAGGCTTATTACCTGGGGTGAGACTTTGGTTGTTTAAGTACTGTCATTCTGGCAGAATATTCATTTAGATTTTCATGCTCTAGTCAGCACCTTGGCTGTCCTTAGAGTTTTACACTTGGATTAAAAATACATTGGATTCATCAAGCATATTGTTAGTAAAATGAACCTGGGACTTCCCTACTGCATACCACATTCTCTGATTTTCTGGCAGCAAATGAATTAGAGACTAAACAGATGTGTTCAAAACTTCAACAGCCACCTTTGCTTTGAACAAAAATTGACCCATAATCACTCATATAAGTAACCATTGTGGTTGCTGTTAAGGAGAGCTGCTTTCTAGTTTGCAGGTACTGAGATAACTCTTTCCTAGATGCATGTTAACAGCATTGCTCCCAACTCAAAGAGGCTTTGGCTTTAGTGTAGAAATCCTCAATGTAGCCTCTTTACAGAAGTTGATTAAGATCATGCATGGCACCCTGAAGTCTACCTTGAGTCTTGGTGAGAAAGGCAGGCTATATATTAATAAGCAAATAAAGTCTATTTACTTACTTAACATCATGAAGTTGTGAATTAGATAATCCATAGTTAGCTTCAAATAATAAATTCAGGAGATGGATTCAGGTCAGCCACTGTCTCTTTCAACCTCAGTGCCCCATCTGTATTATGAAGATAACTAGAAATCCTAAAGATTGCTCATGGGTGTGAAACCCTCTAAGACTTTAGGAAGTTATATATGTACTGAAGGTTACATTACCAAGTACACCCTATTTTTGTAGGGTCACAAAATCCTTGTGTTGGCACATTGATAACACACCAAAACATATCACATGATCAAACATCAACATATTTGTACTTAAAATGCCACAGTCAGTATACTTTCAGGGTGGAGATCTTGGATGCTTTTCCCTATTGCCTAATAAAAGTTATATTGCACAATCCCTTGGGACCAGCTTGGTTTTATATTTAGGCAGTAGCTATAGAGAGCCAGCTCTGAAGTAGAGGGACAGAGACAGCTTTTCATTCAAGGATGGAGTGTTGATGTTTCTCTGTGGTGGGGATGGCAACCAGTGGAGTGAGAATGTTCACTTTCAATTCTATCTAAGTTCACTGGAAAAGGATAACATTGTCTACCAGATCATACAAAAGTAATGATCATGTTCCAGATATTTAAAAGCAAATTGAAAATAACTTCTCTGTGTTTAATTTTTTTAAAAACTATTTGCTGTAGTAGTCATAACCATTAGTCGTGTCCCTGCCATTACTGGCACGATGAGACTCAGAATTCTATTGCTTGGTGAGGCAGGCGAGCTGTCCAGCAGGACAAGGAGTAAGACCCAATCTAAAGCACAGTTGCAGAAGCAGCAAGGAACTATCCAGGTAGGTAATAAGAGCTGAGGCAAGAATACACAGACGTGCCAGAGACAGATGCCGCAGCAGCAAGGTCTATGGCTGAGGTGTCAAACTCAATTGTTACAAGGGCCGGATCTCACATAAATGTCACTTTGTTGGGCTAGGCCATGGGTGCCATAAAATGTAATGCCAGGTACGGGAGATATAAACTTTATAAAGGACACAGGCAAATCCAATTGATGATATTATTGTTTACTCAAAATACAAACATGTTTAAAGCATTAACACTCTTACAGTGTTTCCTTACAGGATCTCCCTGATGCCCACCCATTACTCATTAGCCCTCTGTCCACTTAGCGCTTTGACAGTATACAGGAACTTAGCACTTTGACAGTATACAGGAACATAAAGCGCAGCCTCTGTCATCTGGCAATAAAGCTGATGACCAGTTGCTTGTGGGCCAGATAAGAGCCCTGGATGGGCTGGTTCCTGTCCACGGAGTGTATGCTTAACCCCCCTGGTCTACAGCTACAAGTGGAAGGCTTTATTGTTGGCTGTACAATTTTATCCCTTCATGGAGCACTGCTGGAGCCTATCCTTGTCAGACTTACATACAGGGGCTTTCCTTGAAAGTTCCTCTAAGAGCAACAGGGACTTTTGCTGTAAAATGGTCACTGTGCCCTCTAGAGTGGGTTTCTTTGAGGCTTGTCATTGTCTTTATTCCTGGTGGTCTGAGGGTGATCTCAGGCAGTCATGTATTGATGGGCATAATAGAATATGTGGTTAGGAGGGGTTCCTCTGGACCCTATGATAAAAGGATACTGGTGATTCTACTTCTCTCTCAGAGGATGGATTTTCTAAATCAGGCTATGGGATGTCTTGGAACATGATACCAGTACAGAGCCACTGTATGCCAAAAGGTGGAAGGTGGTGGATCAGGTAAAAACCAAGCATGAAATCTAGCAAATTGGGGTGAAGTTAGGACAGAGATGTATGGGTGCAGGGCAAAGCGTGGCAAAATCTGGAAGGAAATGAGATGAGATGAGCTTGGGGACCTGGGGTGAGTTGGTTCAATGGCAAAAAAACTTTGTTGTACTACCTATTGCTTATCTAAGCCTATCAGTTTCATTGGTCTTAGATTACAGTAACTCTGCATAGGACTGTATTGCCCGTCTCTTTCTTCCCATCCATCACACACCTCTAATAATTCTGGATATTAATTTGGATCGCTTGCACAATAGACTTAGAGGATCGTTTCCCCTACTGAGAGGATCGTTTCCCCTAGTTTTTGAGGGGAAATAATTATTATAAAACCAGATAACTACTCATACAGGCATATATGTGAAGGCCAGGTATCATACTGTACATTATAGGGTGTGCATGATGGGGGGAGGGGAGAGGCATGTGTCTGTTTCTCTAACATGGGAAGGGATTTCCAGCGCCATCCTAAGCAGAGTTATACCCTTCTAATCCCATCAAAGTCAATGTGCTTAGAAGAGTGAAACTCCACTTAGGATGGCACTTTTCATGTCCTGGTTATACATGAACTGTCTCCCTGTTATTGTAACTCTGCATACATTCCTATATACTTTAGATACATTCATTATTCACACAACTTTGCCCACCCACCCAATCCCAGGCCATTCTGAAGAGAGAAGCTAGACAAATTGCCATGACCCCTCTGACCAGTCCAGTGACTTGGATTTGGAGTCCTCAAGGGAAGAGCCCAAGGAGCCAAGGCTGGAGGCCAAGGAGGACCAGAGGGACCAGGGAAGGTCCTGCCCTACAGAGGTGCCTGCTGACAATGTTCCAGCAGTGTGAGAAGACACCCTGCTGGAGCCTACACCGGAGACCTCAGCACCAGCCCCTGAAATAGCCACCATAGCTCTGCTGAGCAGAACACGAACCCAAGCCCATACCCACCCCCACTCTGCAGGAATGGTGGCGGCAAAAGGCCTGAGTCAAGATAGTTTGTGCAGAGGAGGCAGAGTTCCAAACTGGCTGTGTGCAGCCCCACTGTGGATCTTGAGAGTACATCACACAATTCTGGCCAGAGCACAATCTCAGGCGCTCCAGCACCTGCTGGCAGTATAGTACAGCTGGGCAAAATCACCATCTAACCTATTTAAGCTGAGCTCTAGGCAGATTGCTTTTCTGGATCAGCTAGACTAGTAGGTACAAGCCTCATAGCTCCAGCTCTTGCTCTGCAAGGTCAGCTACCCCCCAGGGTCCAGTATCCCTGCAAAGGCAACCTGACTGCAGAAAGCAGGACACAAATCATGGGGCTGTTTTTTTTTTATTGTGCCATGCTCCAACACTGACACCACAAAAGTCATAGATCCTAAGAAAGAAAAGGTTCAGGAATGCTTGAGAAAGAAATAGAATCTGTGCTGAGGTACCTTATATTGCCATAGAAAAAGAAATCACATGTGTATGAAAAATCATAAACCTGAAGCTTTGGAGAGAGTTGTACAATTGACAATCAAATGGAGCTTAAAAGGAATTATGAGGTTTTCAACTAAAAGGCCTGAAATAAAGAAAAGTAATATTTTACTGCAAAAAATTGCAAATGTCAAGAGTAAATCATAAGACTTTGCACCATTGAGCTACTAGCCAGCTCTATAGCTTCTCGAGTTCTTACCACAGGGAAAGACCAACTTTCATGCTCAATAAAACTTAAGAACTTTAGAAATACATTTAGAGATGTAAATCATATATTTGTGACTTTTTCTCCCTAAATGGCTAATTATAAAAGACAAATGATGGAATGTATGAGTTCCTTGGCAGGTAACCTATTCCTTCATTTGTTTTAGAACATGCTATTATCATTCTGTTTGTTCCGTGAGATGCACACCAATTTCCTCCATTTAGCAGAAAATGGAGTTGGAAGGAATAAGATATTCTTCTTGTCTTCCACCTCCCAGTCCCTGAATTTGAAGTGTTTCCTAGGAATGCTAAGAAACATCTTGGAGCAAACTAACATCTACAAAGGAAAGGCTAGCACTTGGCTCTCCAAATGGCTTGCAGTGGTCCAAAGCCGGACAGATGGTGCCCCAGATTGAATCTGTTGTTGTAGGAATGATTTGATTCACAAATAGGGTGATAAAATTTTATCGCAAGGAGCAAGGGGAAGTTGTAAGATCCTAGAGTAAAAGGCGTTCCCTTCACATAAATCTATCTTAATAGCTCTGAATTGTGAAGCATAAAGCAGAAAAATAAATTGAATGATATCCTAAATATAAGTTTACGCACACATTACTATCCATGTTCTAGTAGCGATAGACATTTATTTATGTTATGCATTTGCAGAGAGTTAAAGGTTCTTATTTGCATAAGATTGTAGATCTGCCTACTCAGAGATATATATGTTGTATTGTGCAGTATACTATTACTTCTAAACATGTACATTATCTGCAGAGATGCACAGAATGCACTGAATTATAATGAGGTTATATTTTGTCATATTCACATGAAATGGTGTCTTTTGCATATCCAAGATTTGTATTCTAAACTCCGGTCAGGGAAAGGGTGTGGCAGGCCTGCCTGGCAACTTTAGAAGAGATTCTGGATTACATAATCTCAGATTGCACACAGTTTTGTTGGCCCCTATCAGTTTTGCTGTCAGGCCATCCCTGGCTCATGCCCTTGTTCTGAATGGTCTCCACATGTTCATGCAATGTGTGTTAAGATTTTGCCAAGAAGGTGTGAAAACTATTAGGCCAATTTAAAAATTCTTTATCTTGAGAGATGTATTGCTCATTTGGTTAAAATAAGACAGTTAAATTTGACTGTAAAACATTAAAACAGTTTACACTTGGTATGTGGGGGAACACAATTTCTCAATCCACCATGTGTTTGCAGTATGCAGATTTCAAGAAAACAAACACCACTGGTGCCATATTTCCAGTTCAGGTGATGCATTGATCTTGGCAGATTTTGAGATATAAACTTCAATTTGGCCCCCAGTCATTTAGTGGACAGTGCCACCAAGAGCTCTGACACTGGGTTATTTGTTGTGGCTGTTTTGCTGTCCCTGTTTGCACATTAATCCAGTGACAATTAGGTGTCAGCGAACGTTGATTCTGCTTGCTGATAGCCTTGGGCTGTGCACTTGAAGCCCTAATCAGGAGTGTAAACTCTGCTATATTTCAATTTGGAGAAGCGCTCTTCCGCTAAGAGGCCCCTGGCACTGCGATAAATAAAACGCCTATTTACTCTATTGCCACACTTAGACATCTAATGCACTTACTACCAGCCCCCTAATCATAGCCTCCAGTTAAATCCGCCTATAAATCACTCCATTTTCATCCAGCAGATTAGCGAAGCCATTTTCCCCAAACCCCACAATGAACACTGTTTCCTTTTCTTGTTAGTCAAAAGCTAGATGATTTTTATTAGGTTAAAGACGAGCTCACAGATGGTAAATCGCATGGAGAGAAATGAGCTGGAGAGTTACACGGTGGAGTGCGGGCCACGCCAAGGAGGGGGGAAACCAACCAGCCTCCAGCAAATCCAGACGTGTGTGAGCCCCCCCCCAATCCTTCCTTTCTTTTTCCCACTCTGTCTGTTAATTTCCTTTCAATGACGGTGGCATTTGTTTGGCACGAGGGGGCAAGCTTCAGCAAACTGGATGAGAGACGAATTTGTCAGGATTCAGAGGCTTTTCTGGGAGGAAAACAGAGGGAGAAAGAAAGAGGGAGGGTTTTGCCTATATTATGAGATTATTTCAGTGAATGCAGAGTTAAGGATGACATCATGCAGCTCAGGATCTATACTGAAAACATTTGGGAAGTTGCATTCATACTGTGCAAATTAGGGAGGGCAGGGGGTTTAAGAGTGACACAGGTTTTAGTACTTCACACTTCTACTGCATGAAACCCTGCTAAAGAACCATGTACAAAGCATACATTTTATTGGAGTTGGAAGGATTTATTTTATTTGGTTGTTTGGGAAGGAAGCTCCTGGCCTTTTCCTTCTGCAGTCATAGCCCCTTGGGTTTGCATGGAAACGTATTTTATGTGAAAGGGTTTAGGGAGCTTTTAACATCCTCCAATCTTGCAATGTAAATATAATTTATATGTTACTTAGTGACCTGGAGGCTTCTACAGCATAGCTACTGCCAGTGCCATTGTCAACAGTGTTTACAGAAAGCCAGTCCGATGTTGGTAAGGATTCTTCTGCATAAAAGATAAACATGTTGAGTATTCATAGCAGCAGTAATCACAGCTGGTGTGAATGGTCTTGTGTAGAAATGTCATAGACCAGCATTTTCTAAAACTTGGACATGAGGTTCTCCAAGGATCTATGAGAACCTCCTTTGTAAGGACAGCGGGATACTCATTCGCATGACCATCTAATGTGAATACAGAGCCCTTTCAGTTTTCTAGGAATGGGTCTAGGACTCTCCATCTCAGGGGAAGGGGCCAGATTGAGCTTCCACCTCCTTTAAAGCATGGGAGCTCAAAGAGTTGTTGCCAACAGCAGTCACCTACCTTCCAGATTACCTAGGAGAATTAGCCAGGAAATGTACTGATTCATTGCTGGGATCTAGTAGCTTAGCCCAGGAGATTTTAATTGAATGAGTGACACCATGGGGATAGTGTAGAAACACAGTCATCACAATTACTTCAAATATAATACTGAACTGGTTTTCACCTTTTTTTAATGAAAATATTTTTTCCATAAAGACATCCACTCTGTGTCATTAGACAATAACAGCCAATAGTACTTTTCAGCTGAATACTGGAATTTCAGGTTTTGTGTGTGTTGGATTCTCTGGACTTGGTACTGCCAGGGAACCACGGAATGTAGCAGAGTGCTCAAAGGCTTTAATGCAGCAGAGCTGGGGCTAGGTGTGGCAACAGTTCTAAATCTAACAAGCAACTTTTATTAAAGGAAATACATGTTTGAGAGTGCAGGTAAGAGATAGATATAGATTACCTATTTTAACTAGCTAGATGGTATTGGATGCTGGATGCATGTCCAGCCTCCATGGTGCAAGATGGATATCATGCACCTTCTTTGTGTGCGTGCAAGAGAGGAGAGTGAGAGTGCGGAAGCAGAAGAAATTGCCCCTAAGAGTAGCATTCTACTTCAAAGGAAAGGATCAGATAGCAGCAAAGAAAGAATGCTCTATGTGTCCTGACCTCTCTGTCTAAACCATTTGGTGCCATCTTCTCAAGTTTGAGACAGGAGGCAGCACAAAGCACTTCTAACAGTGTGATGCTATTGTGGTTCTATATGCAGCACTGAACATTTTTTCCAGGTCCCTTCCCACCCTGTTTAGCCAGCCTCTGACTGTAAGTTACTAACTAATTATGAAGTAATAGTAATAAGTTACTAACTAATGATGAACTGACGATGAAGTGCAAAGTCCATTCCACTCAAGGGGCCAGATTGATTAGAATTTAGGTCAGATCCTTTTGAGTTGTGGCCCTATAAGATCAGCTACCATCTGTGGCCTGACCTTGTAGGACAGAATAGAACAACTTATACTTTCTTCTTTAAAGTGTAGTTGATGTGGTTCTCACTGTACTGTTTTGAGGACACTAGAGAATAAGGACACTTTGAAAGGAGACAATCTAGTATGTTGTGGGCAACTCATGCGGCAGAAGGGGGTCTGTAAACAGTTTTAAATCATAATGACTGTTCGCAGGCTCCTAAAGTTTGAGAGCTACCGCCACATACTGTGGTGGCAGTTCTCACATCTTGCCTTTCTTTGCCAATCTTTACAATGCTTACAGTTTTTTTCTCTTCGCCTGTGTGTGTATGTTGGTCGACTGAGGAAACACTTCATACATCTGTTTGAAATGCCTTCTGTAAAAAAAACCCAGTTCCCTCACCTGCATCAAGAGGGCTCAGGAACGGATGCTCAGGGCGGTGGAAGACTACCTGATGGGCATCCTGGGCACTGTGGCTCAGTTGGTGCAAACAGAACTATGACTACAGCTGCCATAGCAGCTGCCTACCCAATCACCTGCTCAGCAACCACCCGCGCAACAGCTGTCACTACCTGGAGGTCAACCGGTGCCGGTCTCAGTGCCCATGGAACTCAGTTCCCAGGGCGCCAGAGATTCTACCCAAGGGGCTGCTGGATGCCAAGTTTGATGGTATCCCTGAGAAGCTGGGCTTTTTCATAGTCCAGGTAGAGAAGTTCATCCAAACGTGGGGCCATCTCTTCCCTAATGAGGTTCGGTGGGTTGACTAAATTGCGGTACAACTGAGAGGAGGGGCGGCCGATTGGTATGTGAGCCTGCATAATGCCTGTGGCCCAGAACTACAAGAGGTAGCTGCCTTTATGTGGGCTCTCCGGGAGAAGTATGAAGACCCCCTCGAGAGCATGTGTGCGCAGAACCACCTCCGCACCCTGAAGCAAGGCCGCCACATGGTCCGCGAGTACATCGAGGAATTTGAAAGGTATGCAACTAAAGTGCGGGGTAGCCCGATGGGGTGGGCCTGCACCCAGAAATTTGTGAGACTGTTTTGACAAGTGTGTGGCCCTACTTGTTCAATGCTTGGGTGTGGGAAGCAGCAGATGCCGAGGCTCGTCTACAAATGATCAAGATTGATGGCCCGGTCCAGGCTTCACGACCTGGGTCCACTGGGTCAAAACCTAAGGCTCCGAAGCCAAAAGATAGCACCAGGGAGGCGCGGATGAAGCAAAGCTTATGCCTCCAGTGTGGAGAAACTGGGCATTTCACCACAGAGTGTTCCGAGACGATGGGAACGCCCACTCCAGTGAAGCCCCAAGGGAAGAAGAAGCTGGATCAGCAGCCGAAGAAGGGGACTGCGAAAGCCAAGGTGCAACAGGCCCTTCAGTTCAGGGTTGATGAGGAGCCTTCCAGCTCGACCAGCAGCAAGGATGTTGGGCCAGCGGGAAAAGGCCAGGACCTGCTGTAAGTGGCACTGAGCAGCAGGTCCAACAACCCCCTGCGCTGTGTACGGTGAGCAGTTACCTTCCCCTTTTTTGTTACTGTGACTGTGATGAACCCAGAACTGGGCACGCATGTCGGAGTCCATGCCCTTATTGACTCCGGATGTGCAAGAGACTTGATAAAACCTTCTTTAATAACAGTGTTGGGGGCTGCTGTGGAGAGACTACCAGACCTTATTGTGTTTACTCAGATGGATGGTTCCTCTCTGAGGGAGTCATGTACCAGACTGTCCCGTTGCATATGGGGGCCGGAGCTCACTGGGAACACCACACCTTTTTCATTACATGAGCAGCATGGTTCCCTCTGATATTGGGGAGCCCCTGGCTACATGATTGCGACCCCTGTATTTTATGGGATGAAGGGAGGGTACAGTTTATTTCCCCCAAGTGCCAAAGCCATGGATGGGACATGAACTGGGGGGGGGTCTCCCCCCTGGATGAGCCAGTGCGGGTGTGCCTAGCGGCGGAGGAGCTGCAAGCCATTCCCCTCCCCCTTACCGGGAGCTGGCCAAAGTATTTGAGGAGGAGGAAGCTGATGAATTACCTCCTCACTGTAATACTGATTGTACAATCGAACTCTTGCCTGGCCATAAGCTACTGAAGAGGAAACTGTATGCAGTGAGTCCAATGGAAAAGGAAGAATTACGCAGGTTCATTGATAAAAACCTAGCCCGAGGTTTCATACACCCTGCCTCCTTCCCCTTTGCGGCTCCAGTGTTGTTCTGGAAAAAGAAGGATGGGGGGTTGCGCTTGTATACTGACTACCAGGGGCTCAATGCAGTCTCGTCTATGAACGCCTACCCCCTGCCCCTCATAAAAGACCTCATGGCTGAAGCGGCAAAAGAGAAAGTATTTTCCAAACTGGATTTGAGGGATGCCTACTTCAGAGTGCGCATAAGGGAGGGGGATGAATATAAGACTGCCTTCAATACCCCCCTGGAGCAATTTAAATATAGAGTTATGTCATTTGGCCTCCAGGGGGTGCCTGGGGTGTTTATGACCCTCATCAATGAAATGTTGCACAAGCACCTGTTCAAGGTGGTCATTGTTTACTTAGATGATGTGTTACTGTACTCCCCTGATGAACAATTTCATATCAAACTGGTGAGGGAAGTTTTACAGATTTTATACAAGCACAAGCTGTTTGCAAAGCTATCCAAATGTGAGTTCCATAAGGAGGAGATAGCCTTCCTGGGCTATCGCATCTCCCCACAGGGGCTGGAAATGGACCCAGCTAAGGTGCGTGACATTCTGGGGTGGGAGGTCCCCCGCACGTGGAGACAACTCTAATCCTAGGATTTGTGAACTTTTACAGAAATTGTATTGCTAATTTTGCCCAGGTGAGCCTCCCCCTAACTGACTTGTTAAAGACTAAAGGGAAAGGGCCAGAAAGTTCTAAGCCGAGCACAAAGTTGGTGTGGAGTAATGAATGTTAGGTGGATTTTGACAAGCTTAAAGAACTGTTTACATCTAAGCTCGTCCTGGCCCACCCTGACGAAAATAAAAAAATTGTGGTACAAGTTGATGTGTCGGATGTGGCCATGGGCAGGGCCATCTTGCAAATGGGTGCCGATGAAAAGCTGGCCTATATGTTCCATAAGTTCACTGCCACTGAGTGAAATTGGTTTGGGATAAGGAAGCAGGGATTATATGACTTGCCCTATCCACTTGGAGACATTGGTTGGAGAGCGCATGGGTCCCATTCAAGGTCTGGACCGATCATAAAAATCTCGAAGTTCTCTGCATCCCCCGCAATTTGAATGCTAAACAACTCAGTTGGGCTGACTTCTTCTCTAAGTTTCAGTTCAGCTTGAATCATTTCCCTGGGACTGCCAGTTCTCTAGCTGATGCTCTTTCGCGCCTCGCACAGCATAACAGTCAACAGGAGGGCGTGGTTGACTCAATGTTTACTCCGGCCCAACTGGGAGGGGCGACGGTGACGTGTAGTCAGCCGTAGAGTGCAAACGTCACTGGGGGGAGGGACTGGGCAACCGAGTTCACCTCCACTTTTTCTGATTCTGATTGTGTGGAAATTGACTCTGATGGTGGACTCGAGCAAAGGCAAGATGGCTGTTGGTACAAAAATCATCATCTGTTTGTCCTAGCTGCTCTTAGAGGGCGAGTGATGGAAATGGGCCATGGTTCTAAGCTAGCGGGACATCTCGGCTATTTGAAAACCCTCTACCTTCTGCAGTGGCAATTTTGGTGGGCGAGAATGTGTAAGGACATTTCGTTGTATGTGCAATTATGTCACGCTTGCCTGATGTGCAAACCCCAACTTGGAAAGCCCCCAGATCTGTTGAAACCCCTCCCTACCACAGAAAGACCATGGGAGGTGATTTCCATGGATTTTTATCACGGACCTACCCCCTAGCAGGGGGAAAACAGTGATCTGGGTGGTTGTGGACTTGTTTTCCAAGCAGGCACACTTTTCTCCCCTCAGACAACTGCCAACGGCCAAACGTTTGGCCAAATTGTTTATGCATAACATTGTGAAACTCCATTCCCTTCCAAAGAAGGTGATCAGTGACAGGGCCCCCAATTCATGGCCAGGTTTGGGGGTGAACTTATGAAAACGATGGGCATTCAACAAGGATTAAGCAGTGCATATCACCCGGAGACTGATGGACAAACGGAAAGGGTGAACCAAACCCTCGAACAGTATTTGCATTGTTTTTCCAACTTTTAGCAGGACAATTGGGCTGATTTGCTGCCATTCTCTGAATATTGTTACAATAATGCAGTGCATTCCTCTACAGGAGTGTCCTCGTTTCATTCTGTTTGTGGCTACAAGGGATCCCCCCTCGCTTGGCTGCCCTCTGCTCCACAGGGTGGGGGGGATGTTGACACTTGGTGGTGACAGATTAAAGAGGCATGGCCGTTGCTCCAACAAACCCTTGACAAGGCTAAGGTGACCTATAAACTGTATGCGGACCGTACATGCCTCCCGGCCTGGGAGGTGCACGTGGGAGACACCATGTACGTGTCTACAAAAAAACCTACATGGATTGCAACCCACTCGAAAACTGGGTTGGAAATTCGCAGGTCCTTTTCCTGTTGTGCATAAAATCAGTGATCCTGGCCTGCTTGCTCTGGAAATAATCTGGGCTGGTGGCCCCCTTGTAATAATCATGCAGGATTAGCTGGTTGCCTGTTCAGGGGCTGAGCAGGATTTTTTTGGCCCATTCTTGTATTGGCTCTGAGGAGGTCCTTTTTTGCCTGCTCCACATGATTTGTCCAGGAGGGTTTAAATAAGCCTGGTTATTCTGGTTAGGCCCTAACTAAGATGGCAAGAAAGGCACAGGTCCAGGGAATTCCATTTGGCAAACACCCTGATATATCTAAATAGGGGGTGCTCAAGCTGGGTACCTATTGGCTTTGTAGTCTGGATGGTCCGGCAGGTGCTCCAGAGGGGTTGGGGGGGGGCGTAGGACAGGCCCTAAGGCTGGGGATTTGTGGGCCTGGGCTGTGCTCCTCCCCTTTCCCGCTATGCACACTTGATGAAGGGAAAGACTCAGATGAATTCCAGATCTGGATCAGAGCAGGGATGGTGTTGCCCAGTTAGGAGGCTTGCGTTGCGAGCTGGAAGGAACCCAGGCTTTAAATGTTAATACAGTTGCAGATCAGCTGGTTTAAATAGATTCTTTGCTAAACCCAGCATTGGTGTTGTGTTTTCATTCAAGGGGTGGGTAGCAATACCATCTTATGCACATGTGACAGACTGCACTTTTTAAGAGGCTTAGAAGTGCTGTATCAACAACTAAAGGACAGGCTGCTCCAGGCAATCTGATTGGTTGGCATCAGCTGAGCAGAAAAAAAAGGCTTGAGAAATCTGGATGCTGAGGAAAAGTGTGTCAAATTCCTGCCTTTATTGTGAAGAGACATATACTGAGACCCTCTATGAACAGCCCTGGCAAAAAAGGGTTTAGTGCTGACAAAGTCAGATTTCTACCTTGACTGGATGCAGTCTGAATTCAGCATTAGGTGAGAGCAGTTTGAACATTGACAGGAGTACTGGGGGGAGAGTTTGGCAAGGAAGTGGGTAGTAGAGAACTCTCCCATTCAGGCCAAAGGAAAGAGGATAGATCTAGAGAGAGAAAAAGGTTCCCTATCCAGTCAAACAGAGTTCTCTTTGAGGAGTAGAGAGATCCCTGGTCTGGTGTGATTAGGAACTGCCTTTAGAGATGTTAAAAGTCAGTCAAACACTCTAGAAAAGTACTGGTGCTTGAAAGAGAAGGGGTTTGGGTACTGGGACGAGGGTACCAGCCTTCTGGGCACCAAAAAAGAGTCAGTGATTGATATATATATATATATATATATATATATAGAGAGAGAGAGAGAGAGAGAGAGAGAGAGAGAGAGAGAGAGAGAGAGAGAGAGAGAGAGAGAGAGAGAGAGAGAGTGAGTGAGTGTTTGGGAAAACATTGGAACAAAAGCCTCTCAACATAAAGATCTAAGTAACTGAATAATTTAAAAACCTCTCATTAGCTTGATATATAAGAACAAAAATCTGTGCTTGTACTAGTTTTACCTCAGTAATTTCAGCCCCTAATTTCATCTGACCTTTCCATTTGAAGTTAAAATAAAACCTTTTGGTATTTTTAGATTTTAAAAGCATCTCAAATCCCATTTTCAAGGGTTTAAGTTAAAGGGCAAACCTGTCCCTTCCCTCAAGTTCCTGGGCTGAGTAAATAGCCAAAATATATCTTACTGACAAGGTGGGACATACAAGGTTTCTTAAAGGGAAGAATAAATACGTTACGAGGGCTGCTCAGTCAGTGAAGGGAAATAGAAACCAAGGGCAAATCTTGCCTCTAAGGGAGGGAAGTGGACTGGAGTCCATCATAGTACAACAAATCTAAGGAGCTACAAGCCTCCTTTTTAATCTTTTTATTATAGATTTAAGATTATTTGGTAGTCACAGCAATAGTTTTGTGTCTTGGTGTCCCAGAATGGAAAACCCTGCCTTTCATCATCTCTATCCTTCAAAAGTCTTCATTAGTTGGCTACTTTCTGACAAAAGCAAACTTCACAGTATAAATATACCATGGGACAGATATGAAGAATTCATACTGGGACATTTGACCGATTTTTGATCCCAGTATTTGTGCACTCAAGTGTTACTCTGGAGATTGTGATATTATTTAATGCATTTTCCTTATTAGAAATAATTGATGTGAGTAATTATTAGACACTGTTTATAGGGTGGTTTCTCTAGCAAAATACAAGCTTTTGCTTTTTAAGCTGAAGAAACAAGTAGGACACTGTTGCTGTGTCACATGATTAGGTGGAAATAATGGGTGGAGACCTGGAAAAATGTGGGAAAAATAAATCTGACTCACCTCCCTTTCTAAGCGTTTTAGAATGTGTATTTATGGTCTTAGCCAACTATGCATGCCCATTGACCCTTCTATCTGGAATATTTTAAAAAAGTGAATCTATTACAAAAGGAAATTAGCCACAATTAAAAGACGTTAAGTTTTTCAAGAAAGACTGTAGAATTTCTTATTGTTCTTTCCATTTTTGAAACAAAAAACAAATCTGTGTCTTCAGTCTCTCACTCCTTTCATACACATGCGTATATAAATACTTAGCTATATTGTTTTTATATATGCTTACTTTTATAACAAAAAATTAAATATAATGAGAATTAAAATTAGATGCATCAGACCTTAGCTGTACAGAGTGGACTCAGGCATTACACTGGTAATGAAAACAGGAGGAGCATGCATGCCGGTGCTTTCAGTTTTTGAGCTCCAGGATAACCTTTAAAGAAGGAGTTCATGCATTTAGTCCTTGGGATGGTGTTAGCAATGGCTCCTGGTTTTGGAGGGCTGTCAGCAGGATGCTATTAGACTCCTCTCCCTCTTGGTGGACATGGAGTGGTTGCTGCTAAGAGTAGAAACTGTGTCACTTGATTGCCTGCTCACCTTCCTCTGGTTAGCTGTAACAGCTTGGGCATGCCCCCTAAAGGGGTTGGCAGCTGCTGCCTTAAGGGAGACAAGCGACTGGGCAGGCAAGTGAACAGTGGCTAGGCATTGCTGCTGTTTGCTCATGTGCTTGGGTGTGCAAATGGCAGTGCCACCGCTGCTGCTGACCTGCCTACCATTTATTTGTTCATCATCCAGTGGGCAGCAGCCCTGGATGCCAGTACCCAAGGGAGGGGCAAGAATCTCCAAGCTGCCAGAGGCCCTTACTTGCTCACTCGGGTGCAGGAAAATGCTGGTTTACTCTATTCTGACAGAGGTAGGAAGAGGAGGAGCCTACATGATGCCACACAGGCTGAGGGACCACATGCACCCCAGAAGCCCTGTGCCTGAAAGAAGAGGGTAGCCAGGAATGGAAAGAGAATGATTCCCTTGGGGAAATCCTATCCAGCCCCCTTCCTATCACAGAGAGATGGAGGGGGCAGGCAATGATGCTGCATGGTTATGAGTCTGATGGTGGGCCCTTGTAGGATCCCAGGGCCCTAGTAGTTGCCCAGTTATTCCAGGCCTTGATGCTGGCCCTGTGTAATGTGCATGCTTTTTGCCATTTTATTAATTTATTAAAGTATTTATATCTCACCTTTCCTCTTGGCTCAGAAGCCATGTGTAAAGCATAGGAAAGATGCACCATTGGCATTACCTATTCTCTGTGAGAATTCATTTGTACCTCTGGTTTCCTCTGCTTGTTGAATTGCAAAGGCTGCCATAAGTACAAGTTAATGAGAGTGTTAATGCTAAAGGGGAACTGGCACTTCGGGATACTAATTCTCATTGCTACATGTCTGACACATGCAGATTTACCATTGAACATTATTTCTATTGGCTGTGGTTCTGCTGAGGTAAATTATGATTAAATCCCATTGAAAGAAAAAGGACTTGAGTTAATCAGACTTAACTTATTGTGTTGGTGGATGAGACTTGGTAATGAATGGCTAAATTTAGCTGCATTGGGGTCACATTTTAACCCAACTTATCTACAAACACAGAGTAGAAAACAGCTGTTTAGAAGAGTTTAATAAAAAAGGAAGTTAAAATGTAAACAATAGTTCTAACATCTTCTGCATCTCTTTCCTTGAATAATGGGGAATTCAGGACAGTCTTTACTGAATAATTTGCATTGTAATATTCTGTTTACTTACAAGTGTACATGTTGAACAGGTATTGTATGGTAGCAAATCAAACACATAGGCCCTATCAGCATCCATAAATTAAGCAACCTAAGTGAGTTCCACAGTCAAATCCAAATTATGTTTCTATTGAAGTGCCTGGTCTATATTCTGCCTTGTGAAGCAAAAATGGTCTCAATCACCCTTTGGCAGGTGTATGTGGTTCACATTTCAGCACTTGAAAATAAGCAAGTGCCCCGTGGTCTCCAGTCATTGACTAGGCTGTGTCCTGCTCAGGAGGGAGCCAGAGCTTCACTTTCTACAGCTCAACTGCATCACTCAGAGCAACATAGTAACATCCCAGTAAAAGCCTACTTTTATATAATGTTGGCTATAAAATGCTAGCCCTAATATTAAGATCATGCAGTTACAGAAAGCACATCCACATCATAGTAAGCAAATGGAGAAAGAAGATTCAACTTTTGGAATGCAACCATTCCAGCCATCTGTAAGACACCCTCACTTGCACCTGACTCAAGGAGAGAGCCATAAAGAAGGTGGCCTTGGCTTACCATAATGTTTGATAATTATTGGAAATGTTTGGGGAAATCAAGTGCAGGGATGGAAGCAATCTCTCTGCTACAGGATCCAAGCTGGGTCAATACTGCTTGTTTGGTTTCCACACAGGTTATGAGAAACCTGTAAAATGATATATGCTAAGCACATGCACACAAAGATTCCATATTGCATTCATGAAGCACTTTCTAGCTCTTAGAACAGAGAAACTTTCTGTGCATAGAGAATCATGGGTAGGATCCAAACAATTGTATCCTCCGTCTCTGAAGTTGCTCCTGAGTGTCATAGGATGTTTGGGAATGGTGTGGGATATGGTGCAGAGTGCTGCAGTTGGAAGGGGGAGTCTGCAGAAATGGAAGACTTCTTGTGCAAGTAGAAATGTCTGCCACTCACGCAAGCAAGCGGTTGCATTCAGCCACTAGATCAGAGCCACTAGATTTCAACTGGTTTATGCTGGAGTGGTTCCAACCATTTTAACTGGGCTGTCGCAAAGTCGCAAAGTCATAGTACATATTAGTTACTTATATAACTCTTAAATATTCTTGTTATTTTGTAAAGAAGGATTTGTATGAGG
This sequence comes from Gekko gecko, assembly GCA_029375565.1. NCBI lineage: Eukaryota > Metazoa > Chordata > Lepidosauria > Squamata > Gekkonidae > Gekko > Gekko gecko. The sequence goes on along the minus strand of JAPDNY010000007.1, from coordinate 47,398,190 downwards.
GGTAAGTGAAAGGAAAGCAGCAGCTGTGTGTTAAGATGCAGTTCCTGCTCTTTAGCAACCAAACACTTTTCTTACTGCTACTGAGCACTCTACAACTCACATTCTCCTCTCTCAACCCCTGCCTGCCCCATCCTTTGCCTTTCCTAAAAGGGTGGATTGCTGTGAAGTGTCCCTCCCATAATCTCTGTTTAACTATTTCCATATGATAGCTGCTTTGAAACCTTACAGCCCAATGACAAGGCCAGAAGCCACAGCTCTGTAGTAGTGGGTCCCCAAGGGAAAAAGTATGTAAACAAAGCCCAGCTCGACAGCCTTTACACCTCGCCTTCCTCCTCCTTTCTTGCCCGGATCTCAGGTGGAATTAAAGGGATTAAAGCGGAGAGTAAATGAGGCGAGTGTGCAAAATGACTCCTTTCTGAACCAAACGGCATGTTCCGTGCTGGGGAAATGAGATACACATTTAAATCTCATCCATCCACCGCCTGTGGCCACCACCGTGTACCTGCCTACTTAGCCCAAGGGTTAATTAATTGAGGCTTCAATGCACTATTGCAAGAGCATTATTGCATTTGATACTCTACATCTGTGATTTAAAACTCTTTCAGTCCCTTGTCAGCAAGGGAGGATTTTAACTAGGAAATTAGCATTCAGATAAGGGTACGCTCTATTTGCTTCTGAAAGGAAGGAAATATTAAGGATGCTAGTGCATAAACCAGGCTATAATATTCTGTCCCATCATGGATAGGACTCCTGAGCCCAGCCTCCTGGGGGTGGGTGGGGACATGTAGGGATCAAGGGGCATCTAAAATAACTGTGTGACATCCAGAAGAAATCATTACTGGGCAAGAAAAAAAACTACCAAACACATTTAAGACAAAGATGGTGGTGCAATTTATATATTACTAATAATGAGACACTACCTATGCTTTTAAATGCATAATTATTTAAGTGCAACTTTTTGCATTATGTTGATGTGTTAAATACAAGTTAGTTATTAGCAGAATTAGAATACTACAAACAGTGTAGTTAGCTGTATTGTCTCTTGGCAAATAGAAAAAAAACGGTTTTTATATTCTTCGTGCTTTTTATGCTAAGATAAGAACATACAGTCCTCAATCACTGAAACAGTTTCAAGCAGCACTGAACAGTATTAAAGAAATACAGTAAATCAGAATCCTTGGAAAAATTAATGCATGCAGTTTAGCAATTACTCTTGTTTTACTTTAAGAAGTAAATCAATCATTTCTCCAATAAATCTAGCAAAGATTATAGAGAGAACAGCAGTTTAGCATTGTTTCCTGCATTAGAGTTTTCCAGTGTTGAGATACTCCTCTGCAGGAACACAAATGTTTACCATAACATATAAAAAGTGGCACATGCTCTTGTAATGGACCAACCATTACCTGGTGAGGCTTAGACTTATGGAAGCTTGGAGCCTCCACCAGATTGAGGGGCCAGTTAAGAAGGTCTGCCCCAGGAGACTGATGAATCAAGAGGGTTTTCTGATGTCTCCTTTGGATTTTCCGGTAAGCAAGATTGATGCTCCTGTCACAGTCCTAGTTGTCCAGGGCAATGGAATGTTGAGATGTCCTCTTCCCTTCTGTGAAGTCTAGGATATCCGTTGGTTTACTGAAGAACTTGGGGCAATGGTCGCTCAGAGCGCAATGGAGGAAAGCTCAAAGTAAATGTGAGAAAACGTGGGTGAGAATGCAATATTGGGAATACTCCATGGCAGTGAAGCAAATTCACTTTTCTGCTGCCTTTGTTTTCTGGGTTGTGAAGGAGCTATCTCAGGCCCCTGAGGAGGTTAATTTGGAAAACATGCAAACCCACTATGAATGTTTTGTGTTGCCATTTTCAGATAAAATAATTTGCATCAACTGTGATGAATGCCATGATTGATTTGACTAAATTTTAGGATGCTATAGGAGTGCAGACTGTTGTCCTCCTTGCTATTTAACATCTACATAAAAACTGCTGGGAGGGATTGTTCAGGAATTTGGAATGATGGGTCACCAATATGCAGATGACACCCAGCTCTATTTCTGCTAAACAGCTGACTTGGGTGTGTTTGTAGAAATCCTGAACAGGTGCCTGGAAAAGGTAATGAAATCAATGTGGAGGGGGCAGTAAAATGAATCTTAATCTAGACAGGATTAAGGTACTGTTGGTCAATAACAAAGCCACATGAGGACTGAGGAGTCAACCTGTCCTGGAAAGAGTTGCATCCCCCCTGAAGGAGCAGATGAGTTGCTGGGGGGGGAGGGGTGTTACTGGATTCTGGCCTATAGTTGGAAGCTCAGGTCTACCCTGGGGCACTTTTGCCATCTTTGGCTGTGACTGATATGCCAGCTGCAACCTTCCTTCAAAAAGTGTGATCTGGGCCACAGTGGTCCATGCTCTGATCACATTCAGGTTATGCTCTCTGTGGGGTTGCCTTTGATAAGTATTCAGAAACTTCCATTGGCACAGAATACGGCAGTTAGGTTATTATCAGTGTGGCTGTATCACTGTGACAGGTTATCGTGGAACGACCCATCTGGCGGGGTAGGACACAACCCTGGGCCCAGCAGCAAGACTCACCTGGGTGGAGCAGGGGTGGAGCCAGGGTCAGGTGGATAGAGTCATGATAGCCCCAGCAACAAAGTGGGCCAGGTGTGAAGCTGGGGCTATAAAAAGGGAGGAAAGGGGAATGGGATGAGACTGGCTAGAGGAAGAAGGCACAGGAGCAGAAAGGAAAGCCAAGCCAGCCAGGAGGAGAAGGGGAAGAAAGAATCAGCAGCAGTCAGCAGCAGCAGCAGCAGCAGCAGCAGCAGCAGAAGTGAGAGAGGAAGGAGAATGATCTCAGGCAAGTTCCTAGGCAAAGAGGCAGGCTAGAGTGTTGTGGCTGTTTTCCTTTGTAATGTATTGTAACCCTGAGGTGGGTGAAGATAACACACCTTCAGGTACCTGGAGCAGTCAACTGGAAATAAAAGCATCTGTGCAAAGAAGCAGTGACTGGGCTGGTGCTTTCAAGACCTCAGGGTCTCCAGGGATGATGTTCCTTTTTCGCCAGAGGGCATCACAATCACCCCTTGGTTGAAAAAGCTACATTAGCTGTCCATCTGTTTCTGACCATAATTCACAGTGGGTTCTTACCTAAAAGGCCCTAAATGGCTTGGGGTTGGAGTACTTCCTCCTATGCTGCCCAGTTTGCCAGCTGAGGTCCTCCTCTGAAGACCTGCTCTCAGTTCTCCCATCTGCAGATATAGGGTTTTCCCACATTCTCATTTTCTGCACTTCTAATTTCCTTTTTCTTTGGGTTGTTTTTCTGTTCTCCACCCATTTTGCTCCCTCTAGTGGTCAATTGGATATTAAAGGTAAAGGTTTCCATTGCTCGAAAGTCAGTCGAATCCGACTCTAGGGGACGGTGCTCATCTCCTTTTCCAAGCCGAAGAGCCAGCACTGTCCGAAGACTTTTCTGTGGTCATGTGGCTGGTATGACTAAACGCCAAGGCATATGGAACACTGTTACCTTCCCACCAAAATGGTACCTATTTATCTACACCAGTTTGGTGTAGTGGTTAAGTGCGCAGAGTCTTATCTGGGAGAACTAGGTTTGATTCCCCACTCCTCCACTTGCACCTGCTGATGTGACCTTGGGTCAGTCACAAGCTCTGGCACAGCTGTTCTCTCAAGGACAGTTTGTGTTAGAGTTCTCTCAGCCCCACCTACCTCACAGGGTGTCTGTTGTGGGGAGGGGAAGGGAAAGGAGTTTGTAAGCCGCTCTGAGACGCCTTTGGGCAGTGAAGGGCGGGGTATAAATCCAAACTCTTCTTCTTCTACTTGCAATTTGTTGCTTTTGAACTGCTAGGTTGGCAGGAACTGGGGCCAGAGATGGGAGCTCACTCTGTCATGCAGCACTAGGGTCTTGAACTGCTGAGCTACCGACCTTATGGTCTGCAACTCAGATTTAAACTGCAGGTTTTTATGCTGGAAATACTGTTGTAATATCAAATCAACTACTAGAGGGAGCAAAACAGGAGCAGAATAGACCCCCCCACCAAGAAACAGGAAATTAGAAGGGAGGAAAATGAGAGCCCCTAAGATGAGTTGCAACAATAGACAGGGCATTTTTGGTGGTAGCACCTTGCTTTTGGAATGGCTTCATCCTTGTGACTCACCTACTGCATATTTTCCTTTAGGTGCCTGGCCAAAACATTTGTCTTTACCCAGGCTTTTAACTTAGGGGTTCAGTCTTTTAAAACTGTTTTATGGTTTGCCTAGCCTGAGGACTGTTTTGTTAACATAATTTTAGACCTCTGTATTATTCCTTTTATTCCTGGATGTGCTTTTAGTGATGATTTTTGCTGGCACATTTTTACTGTTGTTATTATTGGCTTGGATGGTTTTATTAGATTTTTATTGTAATTGATTTTATCCTGTTTTATTTATTTATTTATATATTTATTTTATCAAATTTATACCCCACTCTCCCTGCCGAGGCCGTCTCAGGACTGCTTACAGCATATATATAAATATGAACATTAAAAACTCCAATATGTACAAAACAACATCACTTTAAGAATACAATATAAAATCATAGTTACACAGCACTTAACTATAATTCAAAATTGTGACATTCTGTCATCGTTTGAGTTGCTCCCTTCAGGCTCCTGCCAGGCTATTAATCATCCGGCTGGTGGTAATGTTAATATTAAGGCCAAGCTGGTATGATGTTGATGTTAGGGCCAGGGCCATGGTGTCGAGGTGGCACCCTACTTGAAAACCTGGGGGAAGAGCTCCATTTTACAGGCCCTGCAGAACTGCAAAAGGTCCCACAAGGCCCTGATGTCATCCGGGAGCTCATTCCACCAGTGAGGGGCTGCCACAGAAAAAGCCCTGGCCCTCGTTGTGGCCAACCTGGCCTCTTTCGGGCCTGGAAGGGATCCAGACCATAGTGCTCTCTGGGGCACATGTGGAGAAAGGCAGTCCCTTAGGTAAGTAGGTCCTGACCATATAGGGCTTTAAAGGTAAGAACCAGCACCTTGAACCGTATCTGGTATGCTATAGGCAGCCAGTGCAGCACTTTTAGGGCAGGCTGGATGTGTTCCTGCATGGGAAGACACAGCAACAGCCTTGCCGCTGCATTCTGCGCCAGCTGCAGCTTCTAGATCTGGGACAAGGGCAGCCCCATGTAAAGAGCATTGCAGTAATCCAATCTTGAGGTGATGATTACGTGGATCACTTTTGCCAGGTCATTGCGTTCAAGGAAGGGAACCAACTGCTTAATCAGCTGTAGATGGTAAAAGGCAGACTTTGTGGTGGCTGCTACCTGGGCCTCCATCATTAAGGAGGTGTCCAGGAGCACTCCCAAACTCCCAACCTCTGGTGCTGGCACCAACGGCACCCCATCAAAGGTCGGGAGAGGGATCCCTAACCTTGGACCGCTCCAACTCAGGCACAGGACCTCTGTCTTTGTTGGATTCGATTTCAGTCTAAGCCAGCCAGCCACAGCTTTCCACGTCAGGTCCAGATCTCCCGGACTAGAGTCTGACTGGCCGTCCAACAACAGATAGAGCTGGGTGTCATCCGCATATTGGTGACAACCCAGCCCATGCCTCCAGGCAATCTGGGCAAGGGAGCACATATAGATGTTAAACAGCATTGGGGAAATCACTGCTCCTTGGGGCAATCCTTCTGGATAGCTGTTCCCCAACTGCCACCCTCTGTCCCTGACCCTGGAGAAATGAGGAGGGCCACTGCATGGCAAACCCCTGAATCCTGGTGTTGGCAAGGTGGTTGATGGTTGACCATGTTGAACACCTCCAACAGGTCCAACAACATCAACACCGCCATACCGCCTTGATCCAGATGCCTCCAGAGATCACCTGTGAGGGCGACAGGGACCATCTCTGTCCCATGGCCTGGTCAGATGCCAGACTGGAAAGGATCTAATATGGAGGCGTCATCCAAAAAACCCTGTAGCTGATTCACCACCGCCTTCTTGATTAGTTTGCCCAAATAGGGCAGGTTGGATAGCTAATTCAGCCAGATCCAAAGATAGCTTTTTTTAGGAAGGGGTGAACCACTGCCTCCTTTAGGGCACTAGGGAACAGTCCCTCCATGAGGGACTTGTTGATGATCTCCCTTAGTGCCCCTCACAGCTCATCACTGCTGGCTTTAATTAGCCATGATGGGCACAGATCAAGGCTACAGGGGGTTGGGCGAACCGATAAGAATAATTTGTCAACCTCCTTTAGGCTGAGTGGACCAAAATAATCCAGAACTTGACCAGAAGATGAGTATGGAGACTTGAGTTCTGTTACTGTCTCAACTGTGGCGGGGAGATCGTGGCGAAGTGACAAGACTTTATCTGCAGAATAGCTCGCAAAAGCCTCACAGCTGATTTCCAATTCCCTATCGAATTGTTCGAATTGTTCTAAGTAATTGGGCTGGGCGAGAGCTAGCAGACGCAATCATGGTCGCGTAGTATTCTTTCTTTGTGGCCTTGACTGCCATCTCATAGGATCTCATAAATGTCCCATAGGATGCTCTTAACACCTTGTCTCGAGTACCTCTCCACCGTCTCTCTAGTTGTCTAAGCTCCCGCTTCATCAACCTCAGCTCCGGTGTATACCATGGAGTGAGTTTTTTTTGTTTTTGTTTTTTGTAAAACTCTCTTAAAAAAGAGAGAATTTTATTCTTTTTATAAGAAACGGGAAGGGTAGACAGATGGAGAAAGAAAAAGATGGAGTGAAATTTTTCCTGTTAGTGAGGGTTAGTTTAGGTTAATAACCAATACCAATTTTGGCATCTATCATGGTTAGAAGATCTTCTTTTTAACTATTGCAAAGTCCAAAGTCACTCTGTTAATGCAGTTAGTAAAGTCCATTGGGGTTAGTAATTAAACAGCTCCTTCCAGATGTTACACGAACAGTCCTCAAAGTATCTTCTTTTTAAATCTCTTCCAGTTATGGATTGAGTCCATTTTAACTTTGAAGTCTTCCGTTCCATCACCACTTTCCCCTGGGCTGCTGTCTTCTTCGCTTGTCCCAGTTTTGAATACTGCATCTTCCTCCCTGCTGGCGTGTCTCTTCAGAAGTTTCTGTATTTTAAAGATGAAATCCTTCTTCTTTCTTTTCTCTTTTTCCTTAAACTTCTGGCCTTCAAGCTTCCTGGGCTCCATAAACTCTTCAGATGAAATTAGATCTCCAGTTTGTCGCTTGCTATGCTCAACATCCCCTTCTACTGGCAGAGTATTCTCTTTTATAAAAGCGGAATAGGCTTTGGGAGCCTCATCCACCTCTTCTTTTAATTTTATCGCTTCACTGCCAGTTAGGGGTGCCAAGACATTTGTCAAGGTAAATCCGAGATCTTCTTTCTCTTCTTCTTTAACGCCCTGGAAACCTAGAATCAGATTCGATTTCTGTTCGATCTCCATCATCTTTCTAGTTGTTTCCGATATCTGTTTCTGTCGACTGATGAGAACACTATCCATTTTAAACAGAGTTTCGTTGATTTTCTGCAATTGTTCCAGCAGGGGGCACAGCATCTCCTTTTCCTGTTGATTGACAGCAAGCTCTTGGGGGGGCTGTCTGGACCGGAAGTCCCTCCTCTCTTCTCTTCCGGTGTCTGCAGGACTTTTTCCAGTATCGACATTTTGTTTTTTTGTTTACTTTTAAAAAGTTCGTGCCGCATCCCCCAGGAAGCTAAGATGATCACAGTCTTCCATGCAACCCCAACGGTACTTTCACCAACACTTTTTTTCTCTCAGCCCCCTTCGCGCTCCCTTTGTAGATCTTGCTTCTCAAAGGGGGTGGGAACTCCTCCCTTCTCCCAACGCTTATACGCATGCAGGGGGCTCCGATTTACGCTTCAAAATAGATCTTCAACTCATGATTCGATGCTGCTACTTCTTTTTATTTTAAACCATAGTGCTGTCTTCACTCCTGGAAATCGGTGGCGCCGCTAAGTCCCATTACGGGCACGCCGCAGCGGGGCCAATTGGGGCGGGGAGAAAGCCTCAATTTCCCGGCTGTCTGCCGGCAAAGAGGCTACTCCCCAAGCGCCCCCGGTTCGGAGCCTTTGCCTAAGGCTCACTAGGGTCTTTCGCACATGCGAAGACCCCCCCTAACTGCACGTGGGCTAACCGCCTCCGGGAGCGTCCCGAGAAGCAGCTGCCATTCGTGACGCCGAAACCGAAACCACCATGGAGTGAGTTTTGAGCAGGGGCGCAGAGGGCACTGGGGAGCGATCTCGTCGATGGCTGCCAAGAGTTGGTTTTGCCAGTCCTCGACAAGCTCATCTAGCGAGTTGCCAGGGGGCATTGGATCCCGCAGGGCCATTTGGAACCACACCAGGTCCATTTGGCTCCGTGGGCTTGTTAAAATATGCTCGCCACCCACACAGGGTCAGGATGGCATGTGCACATGGGCCTTCAGAACATGGTGGTCCGACCATGGAATGGCTGTAGCTATAATCTGGTCCACTGTGACCCCCGCCGCAAAGCTCAAATTGAGAGTATGCCCTACTCAGTGAGTGGGGGCCATAACATATTGGGAGAGTCCTAGTGCCACCATGGACAACACTAGATCCATTGCTTGCGTGTGTCATCGGCATGGACATTGAAGTCACCCAAGACTAACAGTCTAGGGTGCTCCAGTTCCCAGCCTGATACAGCCTCCAGCAGGGATGGCAGGCTATTTGCCAGTGCATTGGGCGGACGTTACACCAGCCAAACAGCCAAACTCTCCCCGGCTTCCCATACAAAGCCAGCACACTCTAAGCCCGTGAGCTTCGGTGGTGGAAGTGCTCTGAAGGTGTAAACCTCCCGAATGAACAAAGCCACTCCTCCCCCCCCGCCCCCTAGTCTGGGATTGGTGAAGGACCGAGAACCTGGGAGGGGCCAACTGGGAGAGAGCTACAGTCTCCCCATCTCGCACCCAGATCTGCGTCACACATGCCAGGTCCGCGTCCTGTTCTGACAAAAAGTCCTGAAGGATCATGGTCTTATTATTTATGGACCTGGCATTGCACAACACCAATGTCGGAAAGGGGTCAATAATCCTAGCCTCACTACTTTCATGATGGGACCCAGGCTGGAAGGGGACCAAGCCCTTCTACATCTCCATCCCCTTCCCTTGCAATTTTGCCTGGTCCCACTGCAATACTTTCCCCTCCCCAGGAGCACTGGTATCCCTTGACTGGTCATTGCCCATTAGCAGCCTTCGCTCGTTAGCCTTGGCCACCACTGGGTCACTATCTGGTCATTAAGTCACCTGTTTTATTGTTTAAAGACACCTTAAGCAGGTCTTTTTTAAAAATTGTTTTATTGTATTTTCAATATTAACACATATAATAACAACTTAGACAATTAACAACAACAAGCAACAAACAACAAAACAGTATCAAGTATGGATTGTACAAGCAAAGAGCGAACAAATAGATCGAATTGATTATTCTTGCGTAACACACCATTATAGAATCCAGTTTCTATGTATGAAGTTATAATATTGTAATTGTTGATTAGGCTTAATCTTTTCAAGGATATATTCCAATTTTTCCAGTATTGGGTGCCATCTTCCATGGAAAGTGCGGGAGTTAAGTGATGGATCAAGATTAGCTATTCTATCTGAAATCTTATCCATGAGAAGATGGTCCCATGCTTTGGAGTATCATGTACCTATATTCAGTGGAGTATCATTATTCCAACTCAAAGGAATTGTCGTTTTTGCTGTGGAAAGGAGGGTAATCAGTTCTTTGCTATACTGAGGAATGGGAACATCCTTCCAACAGTTCAAAACTATGACCTCTGGACTCTCAGGAACCGCATATCCTGTTAATATTTCAATCCGAGACAAAACATTATGCCAAAATAGTGCACTCCCACAAACAATGGATGTAAGAACCGATGCTGCCACAATTTTTCCAGCACAGGGGAGAAAGTTTATTATTTATTTTATATAATTTTAAGGGTGTTAAGTACCATCTGGTCAATATTTTAAAATTCTGCTATTGTACATTCATTGATTTTGTAGTGGAGGCGTACGAAGACCAGACTGCTTCTCAAAAAGATTCAGGAAGATCCGCACTGAGATCTGCTGACCAGGAGGAGGCATATGAAGGTAAGTTGGACGGGATGGGTTCAAGTAGTATTTTGTATATTTTTGAGATTAACCCTTTTCCGGTTCCTGTTGAAGATGCCAAAAGCTTCTCAAACTCAGTAAGGGGTATTTTGCAAGCTTGTTTTAACTTAGGAGTAGAAAAGAGATGTTGTAATTGGAAATATTCAAACCAAGGAAGCATGGTGTTAGCAAGAGTATCTAGTTTGGATTTCTTCAAGAGGTGTTTTTTGTGGGTTATGTCGTACAGTGTGAATATGCGGGCCATTTTCCAATGCTAGTAAGTACTGAACTTTTGAGCTGGGGGGAACCAGGTTTGTCCCATATAAGTAGACATTAAGTAAATATCTGGGGCTAAAATGTTGCGTTTAAGTCTCCACGTTTTAAATAAAGCTTGCGTAAGAGGATGATTGGGAATCAAGTAAGAGTGCTCTGATATTTTGTCCCAGATAGCAACCTGATATTGAAAAGAAGCTAAAAAGTGTTCCTCTAATTTGACCCATTCTGGCGGGGGGTCTGACCTCAGAATTTTGATTAGCATAGAGAGTATAGCGGCATCATAATACATTTTTATGTCCAGGAGGGCAAGGCCTCCAAGTTTGATAGGTCTTCTTAGTGTGGTAAAAGGAGTCATCAGCTTGTGATAGCTCCAAATGAATTTGTTCCAACTGTTCTGCTACAGTTTGAATTGGGAGGCTGAAATAGGTAAGTGGAGTGCTTGAAAGAGGTAAAGAAGTTTTGGAAAGACAAATGACTTTACAGAGTATATTCTTTCCAGACATGATAAAATCTGATTATGCCATTGCTCTAATAAAGTTTTGGTTTTATCTACTGTGTCTAAATAATTGGTTTTGAAGAGTTTTCCATAATATTGATCGGATACAGTACAGTTTTGGACTGGTTAACTTGAAGACCTGAAACTGAGGCAAATTCTAATAGAGTGGATTCTATTGCAGGTATTGAGGTTTGAGGCTGTGTAACATAAAGTACATAGTCATCAGCAAATAAACTGATTTTATAATTGGTTTGATTAATAACTATGCTAGGAATCGCATCTGGATGTCTAATTCTATTAGCAAGAGGTTCGATGGCCATAGCGAACATCAGGGGCAACAATGGGCACCCTTAAAATACCTTAAGCAGGTCTGAAGAGGCAGCAGACACATTTTCTAAATAAATAAATGTTTGTTCTGAGAACACTGATTGGGTTACTAATCTACTGGCCAGTCTGAAGGCTGGAGCTTTGTGCTGTGGAAATAGTTGTCCTGCCTAATAATGACAATAGATATTGTTTCATACGTGAATCTTACCCATCTATGAAGTGGCACTTATATAGTCTACTCTAGGCCAAATCCTGGTCATCAGTGTTTTAGCAAATTTGTCTTGTTTATATGGAAGAATAAGAAAAATAAGGCTTAATCAAAACTCTATTCTCTGCATCTTCAAAAAAAAAATCAACTTCCCTCCTTACCGGTAAATTAAAATAAAACACATAGGTAGGCCTAGTCAAGATTTTGGTGGGCTTGAACTCTAGGAATTGCCAGGAAAAACAGGTTGCTTACCTTTAACTGATGATCTTCGAGTGGTCATCTGTGTATTCACACCCATGGGAAACAGTGCGCCTGTGCTGACCTGGTCGGTGTTGTACAAAGCTCACAACAGGATTTTCACGCCCTCGCTTCGGGCCTGCGTGAGGACCCCTCAGCGTGCATGCCCAGAAAGGCGGGGCACGAATATCCCGCCATTTCCTTCTGACCGCTACCAACCAAAGCCATGTATGAAAACAGCTGAGGATGACAGCAGAGGGAAAGGATGGGTGGGCGGTGTGAATGCACGGATGACCACTCGAAGATCATCAGTTACATGTAAGCAACCTGTTTATCTTCTTCGTGGTCTCTGTGCATCACACCCATGGGAGATTAAAAAGCAGTGGCTCACCTGGAGGTGGGTGCTGTCAGACTCAGCGAGCCGCAGCGGAAAGGACCAGATGACCCAGATCACCCTTCTGTTGCGCACGAACGTCCAAAGCGTAGTGTTTGATAAATGTGGTTGGTGTGGACCACGTAGTAGCTCTGCAGATGGACGATAAGGATGCGCCCTTTAGAAAGGCCGTAGAGGTCGCCATGGACCTTGTGGAGTGAGCCCGTAGAGAGGGAGGATGTGACTGTTTTGCTAGGGCATAACATAGTCTAATAGTCCCAACAATCCACTTGGACAGGCGCTGGGATGATATGCGTAATCCCAAGGAAGCCTGGCTATAAGGTTACTGTCCCGTCTGGTAGGTTGAGTCCTATTAAGATAGAACAGAAGTGCCCTTTTGACATCTAGGGTGTGCAGTAGGCGCTGCTCATCCCCATCAGGATGCGGAAAAAAGTCTGGTAGAAAAATCTCTGTATTAACATGGAATTCAGAAACAACTTTCGGAACAAACGTAATGTCTGGCACTAAACGAACTCCATTAGGGAAAAATACTAGATACGGAGGGTCATGTCATAATGCTGAGAGTTCACTGACCCTCCTAGCCGAGGTGATGGCCACCAGGAAGGCTGTCTTCCAGGCGGCATATTGAAGTTCGCATGTTGCCATCAGTTCAAACGGGCGTCTCGTGAGATGGTGGAATACGAGAGGTAGGTCCCAAAGTTCCGTGGGTGTAGCCACAGGGGGATGCAAGCGGAGGAGACCTTTCAGGAACTGTTTAGAGGTCAGATGGGAAAAAATGGTATGGCCATCTACACGCTCATGGTATGCAGATATAACTGCCAGGTAGACTCGGATGGACGAGTGGGAAAGACCTTGATCTTTAAGGGAGACGAGAAAATCTAGAACCCTGTCAAGCCCAACAGAAGTAGGTGATGCAACAGGGGGGTTGAGGTAAGAAAGGAACCTGCACCATTTTCCCTTGTATGATGAATGCGTGGATTCTTTCCTTGCGTTGGAAAGCACTTCTGCAACTCTCGCAGAGAAAACTAAGGTTGGATCCTCCAGGCTGTCAGTTTGAGCTTGTTCACTTCTGGGTGGAACAGTGTGCCCCCTTCTGCCGTGAGAAGATCTGGAACCTTGGGAAAGTGGTGGTACTTTCCTCGCGCCAGCCGAAGTAGAACTGGGAACCAGGGTTGCCTGGGCCACCATGGAGTTATTAGGATGCAATCCGGACGAAGACTGGCTAGCTTGTGCACTACTCTTAGGAGTAGGGGCAAGGGAGGGAACATATAAAGAAGTGCTCTGTCCCATGGAAAGAGAAGGCCGTCTCCTAGGGAAAGAGGATCTCTTCCTCCCTGGGTGCAGAAGTGCCTGCATTTCTTGTTTTCTCTGGAGGTGAACACATTGATCGCCGGAGTTCCCCACCGTTGGAAGAGAGGTTGGAGGTAAGTTAGGTTCAGCTCCCACTCGTGGTGATGAGTGGCACCTCTGCTGAGCAGGTCCGCCTCGATGTTGAGGACACCGGGGATGTGTGTGGCTATTGGAGTGATCTGGGAGGCAATGCACCAATCCCACATTTCGATTGCAAAGCGACAAAGGCTCCGTGACACCATTCCCCCCTGACGGTTCACATAGCTCATGGCTGTTGTATTGTCAGTGAGGATAGCCACAGAATTGCCTCGGAGGAGAGGCTGGAAGGCTCGAAGGGCCAATCTTATCGACAGCAGCTCCAGGAAATTGATATGGCGAGATGTGGTGGAAGCATCCCAATGGAACCCGATACTGATGCCATTGAGGTGGGCCTCCCAACCCCATAGAGAGGCATCTGTGGTCAGTGTGTAGCGAGGAACAGGAAGGGTGAAAGGTGCACCTTCTGCGATGTTCGGGATGACAGTCCACCAAAAAAGGCAGTCGCGCACGGCCTGAGGTGGAGTGAGGGGTTTGGATTGTGGCATGAGTGTTGGACGAAAGTTCCTTAAGAACCAGAGTTGGAATGGCCTCATCCGCAGTTTGGCTAGTGGGAGGACAGAAGTTGTTGTGGACATGTGTCCCAAAAGGCGATGTATCTGGTACGCCGTTGAGGATGGAGAAGAGTGAATTGCTATTGCTAGAGAGGCCAGGATTTGAGCCCTGTCTGCCGGAAGGTAGGCTCTGCAGGTGATAGTGTCCAGTAGAGCTCCAATAAAGTGCACCTTCTGAGACGGTTCCAGGTGAGATTTTGAGTGGTTTACCTGAAGTCCCAGAGATGACAGGAGGTGCAGTGTCAGAGCAATATCCCTTCTCAGGAGTGCTGGGTTGTCCGCCACCAGAAGCCAGTCATCTATATAAGGGAAGATGGTGATTCCCTGGAGACGAAGGTGGGCCACCGCCACCACCATGGTTTTGGTGAAGATTCTCGGTGCGGTAGAGAGACCGAAGGGGAGGCATTTGTATTGGTAATGACACTCCCCTATGGCAAAGCGGAGGTATCTCCTGTGAGAAGGGTGGATGTTGATGTGGAAGTAGGCGTCCTGGAGGTTGATAGTGGCCATCCAGGCACCTCGGGAAAGAAGGGGAAGTATAACCTGCAGAGTTGTCATTTTGAATTTTCGGTATCGGATGTAAACATTGAGATCCCGAAGATCCAAGATGGGCCGCAACCCGCCGTTGCGCTTCGGCACCGCAAAGTACCGGGAGTAGAAACCTCTCTGCCTGGAAGAAATCGGTACAGGTTCTATCGCCTCCTTCCTGAGGAGGGAGTCGACTTCCTGAAGAAGAATGGCGGAAGGAGAGGTGGGACGGAAGACAGGGAGGGAAGGACAGTTGATAAATTTGATGTAATAGCCCTCGGTTATGATAGAAAGGACCCAGTTATCTGAAGTGACGGTTCTCCACATGGAGAGGAATGGATGGAGACGAGTTGTCTCTGACGGTATCGATGGTAGAGAGTCAAAGATTCTGCTTTGGGCCTCGGTTGGACTTCGACCTCTGTTGCTGTTGCTGCATTCCCAACCTCGACTTGAATTGATATGAGGGGCGATGTGGAATTGGAGACTGGCGTGGTTTCCAGGTGTTATCTGGAGAAGGTTTGGACGGATATGGACGCCGTGCAGCATACCGGGGCCAGGAGCGTTGTCGGTAGGATCGTTGTGGAGTGGATACTCCTAGCGACTTCGAAGCCTTGATATTTTTGTCTAGCTCCTGCAAGGCAGTGTTGGTGGATGAATGGAAGAGGCCTTCTCCATCGAAGGGGAGGTCTTCGATATAGGATCTAGTATCCAACGGTAAGGAAGTAGTACGGAGCCATGTATGGCGTCGAAGTGATACTGATGAAGCCATTGACGTCAAAAAAGCATCCAAGGAGTGCTTAGCAGTGTTTAATATTTGTTTAGAAACCAGAAGACCTTTTTTCTGGATGGTTCGGGCTTCGGCTAATTTTTCTTCCGGTATGGAAGGGAATAAGGCAGACATTCTTTGCCAAAGGGAGTATTCATATCTCCTGAAACAAGGCAGGTAATTTGAGGATTTTACGCCCAGGGCGGCGGAAGAGTAGATCCTACGGCCATAAGCATCGATTTTCTTGCTCTCCCTATCGGAAGGGATGGCGCTAGATCTTTTATTTTTTGAGGAGGTAGAGACGACGAGGATGAAGATAAAGGAAAGAGGCCCCTGACGCGCAGACTGCGTAAGCAAGGTGTAGCCACCTAGAGCCACCAGGATTGTGCAGCAACTCCAGCACTTTAGCAAAGTAACTGCTATATAGCACCACACAGAGTCAGAGCTGTGGAAAACTATATACAGTGTTTATTCACAATATATTCCAACAAACTGCTCTGCCAGACACACACTTTGAGAGAAGAAGAACTGTACAGTACAAGACATTTACATTTATACATATGACAACCAATCAGCATCATGCTGAGTCATTGCCCACTGACCTCATACCTGGGCCGGTCTGAACAGGTCAGGACTTGTTCCAAGCAGCTTGCCAGCTGTCAGTTAGATCATGCTGATCTAGCTGCTGGATATTAACAACCAACACTCCCCCTTAATATACAGCAAAGTCAGATCAGATGCAATTGCTTCCTAAGGGTCAGGAATTTGGTTTCATCAATACTCTTCGTAAACATATCAGCAATGTTTTCTTTTGAAGAACACTGTTGCAAACTAACAAGTTTCCTCTGAACAGTATCTCTCACATTTTGATATCTGATGTTTATATGCCTGGACCTAGGCTTAATCCCTTGGGAATCAGCTATTTGTGTTGCAGCCGCATTATCACACATTACAGTCATTGGCATATTACATTTCACATCAAAGTCATCCAATAATTATTTTAGCCATTCCAATTGAATAACACATTCGTTAATGGCTGCAATTCCAGATTCACATGTGTTAGTGGAAATAAAATATTGTTTCACTGATTTCCACATAACCAAGGATCCATTCACAAATATGACATAGCCAGTAGTAGACTTGGCATCATTGTTTATACCCCAGTTGGAGTCACTGTAGGCCAGAACCTGTTGAGAATGGTTCCCTTCCAGTACCAACTTGAATTTGGATGTGCCCCTTAAGTATTTTAAGACTCTTTTGGCAGCATTCCAGTCTCTTACATAGGGCTTTGAACTCTTTTGGCACAGTAAATGGACTGCATTGCTAATATCAGGGCGAGACCATGTGGCAAGATAGGTCAACGAACCCACAAGCGATTGGTACAATTGTTTTTGCTCAAACAGCTTATCATCTGGCTCCCTAACATAGCCAGTAGACATAGGCGTTGAGACAGGATTTGCATTAGCCATCTTATATTTTTCTAACAAGGCTTCAATTTTGTTTTCCTGGCTAATGGTAAAGTAGCCCTTTTCATTTCTGGTAATCTCCATATCCAAATAGTACTTGATTTCACCCAGATTTTTCATTTTAAAGTGCTGTTTTGTAGTTTCCTCGAACCAAACCAACTGTACATTTTGTTTGTACATAAAGCAGATATCGTCCACAAACACCATTAGGTAGCATTTATCTCCATTAATTGTCTTGTGGAACATGCATGGGTCAGCAACGCTTTGTTTAAACCCCATGTTGGTTAAAGTACCAGTGAGACATACATTCCATAAATGCCCACTCTGTTTCAAACCATATAATCCCTTTTTCAACCTCAATACCAGGTTGGGATTTGTACTTTCAAAACCAGGTATTTGTTTCATGTATAGTTGCTCATCCAGAGCTGCATTCAGATATGCAGTTGTGAAGTCAAAATGCTGAACCTTCAATCCTTCTGCACCTGCCTTTGACAATGCTACATTCAAAGTATTACTTTTTACTGTAGGAGCAAACGTTTCATCATAGTCCACCCCTAACTCCTGAGTATACCCCTGTGCTATTAATCTAGCCTTCCTCTGTGGCATTTCACCTTGCACAGGTTTCAGTTTGTACAACCATCTGCATCCTATGACCTTTTTCCCCTCAGGCAATTCAGACAGTTCAAACACTTCATTTGTGCATAGAGAATCATACTCCACCTGCATTGCTTTTAGCCATGCTTGCTTTTCAGTTTCCTGCATCATAGTTACATCATTGTAACAAGTATGTTCTTTTACACAAAAAAAATTTGCCACTTGTGTATCATACCCATATCTTTGTGGCGGAACACCTTTTGTACTTCTCTCAGACCTCCTGGGTGTGGTGCTTTCTGTTTTAACACCACCTGTTACACTAGGCTGAGAAGAACTTGCCTCTGGAACCTCAGAACTTACATCAGTATCTGTTTCACCAGTAACAGGCAACACTGTTTGTTCAGGTAGAGAGTTTGCATGAACATTGTGCCAATTCTTGCCCTCAGAAAAATTGGCAGACCTGCTGAAAGTGATTTGATGGTGGTCATTAGAGAACCTGTAGGTTTTCATACTTGATTGATATCCCAAAAAGAGCATCTGCTTTGATCTGGGACCACCTTTTCTGCGCTGATCTACAGGTATGTTAACCCACGCTTTAGACCCAAACACACGCAGATAATTTAACTTTGGCATTTTTCCATAAAGCAGATAGAAAGTATGCTATTCAAAACTCTTGACCAAGTCCTATTTGATACATACACTGCACATTTCAAACCTTCAGCCCAAAATGACTTTGGTAACTGAGCATCAGCCAACATTGCATACATAATGGTCTGTAAGGTGGAGTTCTTTCGTTCTGCAACCCCATTCTCGGGTGATGCCGCTGGGTTAGCAACCCTGTGTTTAACCCCTATTTTTTGCAACCATTGTTTCATTGCATTTGACATAAATTCTCCCCCCATATCAGTTTGCATGGCTTTTAACTCACCCAATTGGTTTCTTACTTTCTTGTGCCAGTATTTCAAGGTTTGGCAAGTATCAGCCTTACTCTTTAAGATATATACCCATGAATAATGAGAAAAATCATCTGTTATAATCAACGCATAATGATTATGAGATAAACTAGGAGGAAACGGTCCCATTAGATCCACATGCACTAATTGCAAAGCATGCGTTGATACTCTGTCACTTTTACAAGCTACAGGAAATGCCTGTGACTTAACTTGTTTACAGACCTGACAGTCAAGGAATGTTTTACAATCCTTCACTCCTTTCCTGCCTGTTAGGGCTAAGGTTTGATTTATACAATGGAAGGAGGCGTGGCCTAGACGACGATGAAGAAGATGTAAACATTCATGGTGTGGATTCTTATTCCCAGGCACGCTTGCTGACGCTGCCGTTTCAGGGCAATTAAAACATACACACCATTTTTCAAATTAGCTGTAGCCCTCACTTTCCCACCTTTGCTAATGCTGCAAGACTCATTTGCAAACACTAATTCAAACTGAGCTCTGTCCAACGCCAGGACACTGAGCAAATTATTCTCAAGGGAGGGGACACAGAGAACGTTTTGAAAAGTATGGTTTAGACAAGAAATAGTTAACTCTCCACAGCAAGATACAGTAGCCACGTGACCATCAGCAAGGGTCACATGTGGTAGTTGTGCTTTTCGTTGATTCTGGAACATATCTGGAGTCTTACAGAATATTTGACTCGCCCCACTATCGATTATCCAATCATGTGTTAAATCAGTACCTGTCAACACAAGCGAGGCATTAGAACGTTTAAACAACACGTCCTGCTGTCTGCTGACGGGTTTCTTCTTCTGTTGCAAGGGACAGGTTTTCCGAAGATGAGATACAGACCCACATAGGAAGCATTTTTTCACGCGCAGAGCTCTTGCCGGCTCACATTTCACGTTGAGTTGCTCTCTCTGCCTGCTGCTAGTCTCTTTGCATTCCACAGGCTGGGCATGCTGCCAGGAAACAGATAAGGGCTTCGTGTTGATTTTAGCTTCATACTCCAGTGCACGTCCAACAATCATTTGTAGATTTAATTGTTCAACAGGTAAACCTTCCAGGGAGGTGACTAAAGTGTCAAAGTTTTCATTTAAAGAACTTAATAAACAATAACACCTGTCCTCCTGGCATATCGTTTTCCCTCTTCCCTGCAACTGCTGAAACAGCTCTGTCAGAGTGTTCACATGCTCCCGGACAGACTCTGTTGGGGCCTGATGCTTTCTGTACAGACGCCGCATCAAAGACATAATAGTACCTGCTGATGTTTGCACGTAGACGGTTTTAAGCGAATCCCACGCTGCCTTTGCATTAATTGCAGACGAAATATGAATTAATTGGTCATTACTCACGGCCAGAATGATGCACGCCAGAGCTTTCTCGACCTTTGCCACATCTGCAGCCGGAACTGGATCAGGAGGGTCATTAACGTACACCCAGAGCCCTTCCCTGATGAGATAGTGTTTCATCCGAAACGCCCACGTATCATAATTCGTGGAGGTCAGCTTGTCCACCACCTGCGTTGTTGGCACCAAAGCCATGCTTTCTCCGGCTTTCTCAACACGCTCGGGCTGGAACTGTTATCAGTCTCTCTCTCACACACAGCGTGACTCACCACAGTCAAGGCTTTCCCGGGCAGGCTTGTTTACTCCCCCACTCCTGGAAGAAGTCAGCACCCTCAGCTCCTTGTCCACTGCGGCACGCTCACTCTCGGTCTGGCTCACCGACGTTGTTCAGATAGCAGTGCTGGCTGTCAGACTCACCGGTCCCCGACAGGCACGAATCCCCACTGGGCTGGTAGGCTCACCGTTGCTCTGGACGGTCCTCCCGCGAGGCTGGGCCCATAACCCTGACGCGCAGACTGCGTAAGCAAGGTGTAGCCACCTAGAGCCACCAGGATTGTGCAGCAACTCCAGCACTTTAGCAAAGTAACTGCTATATAGCACCAAACAGAGTCAGAGCTGTGGAAAACTATATACAGTGTTTATTCACAATATACTCCAACAAACTGCTCCGCCAGACACACACTTTGAGAGAAGAAGAACTGTACAGTACAAGACATTTACATTTATACATATGACAACCAATCAGCATCATGCTGAGTCATTGCCCACTGACCTCATACCTGGGCCGGTCTGAACAGGTCGTACACCTCATCAGCAGCAGATGGTTGTCGCTGCACTATGGTGAGTCCAAGGGAATGGGCCATGCACTTAACCAGTTCCCCGTACGAGGACATCTCCTCCGACGGTGATATCGGACTGTACCCAGAGATGGGTTGCTTCGGAGGCGGGTCAACGGGAGAGAAATCATCCTCCATGCGTTCTTCATCGGAATCATCATGAGAGGGTTCGGAATTGGATTCAATTTCCTGCGTTGGCATCGACATTGGGGGCTGTTGTAGAGGCATCGATATCGATGGCTGATGCACAGGAGATTGAGCAGGAAGCGGTGGAGGAGACTGTGGCGCTTTCGACAGCGACGCCGAGAGCGGAGGACGGCACGGGGAGCGCGATCTGCGGTGGTGGGATTCCCAAGGACCCGGTCCCCATGGATACTGCCATGGGCCGGAAGAAAACCAATACTGCATGTCTTGGCCATGGTCATACTGGTATCTAGATGGGCTGTAAGGATATCTCCCCTGGGGTTCATGTGGGTAGCTTGGACCATACCTTGGGTCGTAGTCTTCCCATTCATATCGATCTGGACGATGAGAAGACCGAGAGCGGCCTCTGGGACAGTGATGGGAGCATTCAGAATGGTCACTAGCCCAGGAGCCTGCAGATGGCGAGCGGGAACCCACGACTTGAGTATCAGAAATGAGGTCAACATCGGTGGGAAGGGGTGACGACAATGGGAGCGGTTTAACTTGGTGTCGGACATTCAACACCGGGGGGTCCAGCTGTCGAGGTGGGGAGTCCAAGATTTCTAGTGGAGGCTCCACAATAACCTTCGGCAGCTCCGGAGTTGAGCGTAGCATCTGAAGAGGTTGCTGCGATGCGTCGGCATGTAAAGCAGAGCCTCTTGGAGATTAAGCACTGCTCACACCGTGAGACTTACGTGTGTCTCCTAATGACTGGTCAGCGTGCCCTTTGGATTTGTCCTTTTTGGGCTTTTTCACTGGAGTCGACACTGAGGATGTCGTCTTCGAGCCCGCTTTCTTTTTAGGAGCCAGTCCTGTATCGGAGGAGGACTTTCCTACTCTGGGAGGCTTCGGTGTTGAAGGTTCCTTCAGGATCGACGTCGAGGCTGGCATAGACTTCGATCCTGACTGCTCGGTCTCCATGCTTGTAGTAGGGGGTGCAAGAGCTGACTCCCAGAGTGCCACCTTTAGCCTTGCGGCTCTGTTTTTTCTCATTTGGTTGGAAAAACGAACGCACAAAGTACAAAACACACAACAAATACTTGTCCTTGAGGGCTAACTTGCTGCCGCAAGAAGAGCACCGTTTGAAGCACCCCCACTTTCAGCTTTCCATAAACTGACGCGGGAGAGACAGTTCTAGGAAACTAGAGGAAGGGGGGGGTCGAAGGGACAAGGTCCGAAGACCACGAGAAACCTCGCAAGAGGACTTCCCGAACGTCCCGGAAAACCAAATAAAGACAAAGAGAGACAAAATAAAGAAAAAAGCTGAAGAAAAAATATCCCTGCTGTGAGGAAAATAAGCGCTCTCAGAGCAACCGACACAGGCTGTTAACAGCGAGCCGGTCAGAAGAGAACTGGCGGGATATTCGTGCCCCGCCTCTCTGGGCATGCGCGCTGAGGGGTCCTTGCGCAGGCCCAGAGCGAGGGCGCGAAAATCCTATTGTGAGCTTTGTACAACACCGACCAGGTCAGCGCAGGCGCACTATTTCCCATGGGTGTGATGCACAGAGACCACGAAGAAGATCTCTATGGTAAAAACTTCCTATAAGTAGACAAAGCCCTAGTTTTCTTTTTACTTTTTCTCCCAGGATGCTGCCCCTCCCACAACCCTCCAACTGGTTGCCAGGTACTGCCTGACACTATACAGATACTGTTTCCCTCTGGATGGTTGAAGGAAAAGATGGAAGATACCACTTAGGCCATTTTGTTACCAGTACTTTCATACCAATCCAAACCAGCTTACTTTCATCCTAGATGGTAACTGACAAAGAAGGGCAGTAAGGGTGGGAGGATGGATTAAGTGGTGCAGAAGGGGGTAGTAAGGGCCCGTAGCTACAGTGGTGTATTTTGGGGCCCAGCCCCCAACTTTCCACCAGGGCCCCTGTTATGTATGGGGATTGAACATCCCAGGACTGTTCTACCAGAGACTGGCTGAGCTTGGAGCAAAAGAACAATAGCCCACCAGGACTCTGGTAGTAACCAGTCAAGAAGTAATGTTATGTAAATAGCCTATCATTGGGAGTGGGGTGTGTTTGGGTGTGGCTATTGCATGCTATTTAAACAGGGCTGTGGCCCTGGAGTTGAGACTTGTTCTTGCTGAAATCACTAATAAAGTAGAGCTAGTCACTAGACTTGGGGTCTGCTCATCCATGGAATCCACTATTTAACAGCCCCCCAACTTACCACCCTGTTCAGGCAAGTCTCACGCTCCCTCCCCCAGCTCTCTGTATCTGTCTTCAGCAAGGAAGGCTGAAGTTGCCTCTTGCCAGCCAGCAAAGCAAGCCCCTCCTCCAGTCCCACGCTGCTAAAGATTAGCAGCGTGTTACTGGAGGTGGGGCTTGCTTACTTTGCCGGCTGGCAGGAGGCAAGCAAAAGAGAGGCAACAAGCTCTGCCTGCCCGCCTGCCTTGCAGTGGCACAAAGCGCCCTGCTGCAGCAGCGCAAACTGTTCCTCAGTGCCATGGCACTCCATGCCCAAAAGAACAGCAGAAGCGGTAATGGCAGTGGCAGGCTGCAGCTCAGGGGATTGGAGCACTGCTTCATCCTCCTCTGCTCCTTCTTCATACTTTTCCCCTTCTTGTGGAGTTCAAGGCAGTAGCTTAGAGAAAAACAGGTTTCGCTTTCCATAAACCGGGGGGGGAGGGGGGCTTTTGCTGTTCAGTCTCAGCTCCCTCCCTTCACCTCACACTATACCACTTATGTTTCTACTTGGTCTATTAATAGAGAGGGCGGTGGCAATACAGCTGCAGCCTACCTAGATGACACTTCCACGCTAGACCCGTTCCAGTCCGGCTTCCGCCCGGGCCATGAGACTGAAACAGCACTGGTCGCCTTCACAGATGACCTCCAAAGGCATCTGGATCAGGGCAGGATGGCGGTGGTCCTGTTGTTGGACCTGTCGGCAGCGTTTGACATGGTCGACCATCAGTTGCTTGCCCACCGCCTCGCTGACATGGGGATTTGGGGCCTTGCCTTGCAATGGCTCATCCCCTTTCTCCAAGGTTGGGGACAAAGGGTGGCACTTGGTGAGAAGCTGTCCTGAGGGCACCCACTGGTTTGTGGAGTGCCCCAAGGGGCAGTTCTCTCCCCGATGCTATTCAACATCTATATGCACCCCCTTGCCCAGATTGCCCGAAGGCCAATACGCAGATGACACCTGGCTCTATCTGTTGTTGGGTGGTCAGTCTGGCTCTAACCCGGAAGATCTGGACCAAGCGCTGTGGGACGTAGCAGGTTGGCTTAGGCTGAGTCGGCTGAAACTGAATCTGATGAAGATGGAGGTCCTGTGCCTGAATTGGAGTGGTACGGGGTTAGGGGTATACAGGATCTCGACTCTCCGCCCACAGGTCCAGAGGGTCCAGACGCTGCTGACAAGCACTGGGTCTTTGTTCCTTGCACCCCCCTTCAGGAGTGAGAGAACAGGCCAACCCCTCATGCTTTGTTAAGAGCACTGAAGCACCAGTGTTCTGCCACCAGGACCTATTGTTAAGAACGTTCCCAACCAGCCCGGAGGGTAGGTCCCCCCCTCCTTACTGATTCTTGGAACTGAGCAGCTTATCAGCTCTGAGGTAGAGCAGCAAATGAGTTAACACACACCAGTGGCTTTCAGACGAGCAGGTAAGGCTCTGGAATTTAGCCTTAGAGTTCAGGTACAATATTGATCCAAACCAGATCAGATTACTCTATATAAGATCTTTATTCAATACAGCACTATAAGACATAAGACTTACTCAGGGTGAAAATAATAAACAGACCTAGAGCTTTATAGCACTCTTAACTAAAACATATAAAAAGCATCATAGTTACCAATCCTTGGTGCAGATAACAGTTCAAGCGAAGTCCCTTCTCCAAGGGATTTTAAAGATGAAATCCATGCTTGCAATGGGCAATCACAGGCAGTGTGTCGCCCCCCTTGCAAAATTCAGTGTTGCCAGATTGTAATCCAAACAGAGACTAAGATTTAGAAAGGGGCCCTCTTTCCAAGAGAGTTCTGGGTGCCTTCTGATAGGCCAAAAGACACTCTCCTCCTCCTTTGTCATAATTGAGCATGGCCAGGTACCCAATTACGCCAAAGCAGAAAGGCGTGTCTACTTTGCAACTGCCCACCCTAGCTACATGCGATGGGTCACGTAGGCTAGGCTTTGAAGTGTGGGAGAGAGACTGAATGTCTACGCTGTCCCCTTAAAGTGTCAAAGTGTCCTTTGAAATGTAGAACCAGGCTTGCCATTTGTGCTTGCCATCTGGTCAGGTGTGAAAGTTTTATGGGGGTCTGTTCCCAGCTCAACCATTTGAGTTTAATCAATGAATCAGAGAAATATTTTTTCTATACAAGGGGTCCCTCTCCCGGCCTTCGGTGGGGCGCCATTGATGCCAGCGCTGAGGGTCAGGAGTTTGGGAGTGCTCCTGGATGCTTCCCTGTCAATGGAGGCCCAGGTAGCAGCCACTGCCAAAGCAGCCTTTTACCATCTTCAGCTAATTAGGCAGTTGGTCCCCTTCCTTGAACGCAATGATCTGGCATCAGTGATCCATTCGATGGTCACCTCGAGGCTGGATTACTGCAATGCTCTCTACATGGGGCTGCCCTTGGGGCAACTTTGGAAGCTGCAGCTGGTGCAGAATGCAGTGGCCAGGTTGTTGATGGGACTTCCCATGCAGGAGCACATCCAACCTGTGCTAAAGCTGTTGCACTGGCTGCCAATAGCATTCTAGATACGCTTCAAGGTGCTGGTTTTGACCTTTAAAGCCTTAAATGGTCTGGGGCCTGTCTACCTGAGGGACCGCCTTTCCCTTCATGTTCCCCTGAGGGCACTGCGTTCAGGGACTCAAAATCGTCTGGTCCCTCCTGGCCTAAAAGATGCCAAGTTAACAACAACAAGAACAAGGGCGTTCTCTCTAGCTGCACGCTTCAGTGGAATAAGCTCCCAGCTGAAATTTGAGCTCTACGGGATTTGCAACAGTTCCATAGAGCAGTAAAGACCGAGCTCTGTTGCCAAGCATTTTAATATGCTTGCCATACTGGCAGTACTGCAACAGCACTAGCATGTTATACAGCACTTTATACAGAATGCCACCATATTTTAATGTAACTCAGTATTTATTGTATTGTTTTAGATGTAGAAATATTGTGTTTTAAATTGTATACTGGTTTTAATTGTTTGTAAGCCGCCCTGAGCCACCTCGGTGGGAGGGCAGGATAAAAGTAAAATAAATAAATAAATAAATACTTGGAAGTAAATCCACTTTTATTCACCAGCACTTACTCCCAGGAAACAGTTCTTAAAAAAATTACGTCCCCTGAAATATTTAAATGCTCCCTGAAAAAATAAATCCTGGCTACAGGCCTGGGATAGTAAGAAGAAAAAAGAGGAAGGAGAGACTGAACGAGTAGGACAGAACAGACACTGAGGTCATGAAGGCACTGAAGGCCATATGAGATGATATTGGGGTAGAAACAGGGCCTGATCATGGTGGGAGGAATGGGGACACTTTACTGGAGGTCCTCCTGTGATGGTCCTGTTGTGGGTTGCAAGCCCATATCATAACAATATCATCTATATCATTTTAAAAATTAGATGAAAACAAGAAGTGGGCTCAAGAGACTTGCAAGGGCGGGGGGCATATACCCCTCCATTGCTGAATCAGTGAGACTCCACAACAAACACTAAGCCTGGGAGCTGGCATATGCTGTTGTCTCAGACCTGCAGCAGCTGCTGGCATCCACCACTGCATTTGGTCCTGGAGCGGCTGCTGGTGGCTGCATTTCTTGACGCCAGGCCCACAGTGGTTGCTGGCATCTGCTGCTGCGTCACCCGGACCCACAGTGGCTACCAGTCTCCACCATTGCGGCTGGGCCTGCAATGGCTGCCAGTATCCTCTGCTGCTGGGCCGGAGTGGCTGCTGGTGTCTACTGCTGCTGGGTCCTGAGCAGCAGCTGGAATCCTCCACCACAACAGCCGGTTAGAGCTGTTTCCTGAAGTTTGTTATCTGTGCATGCAATTGTATTTGGGGGCGGGGGGATTTAAACCCCTCTCTCTATTTTTTTTATTTAAGATTTTTCTGCACACTCGGGTGTTCTCCAAGTGTGCAGAAAAATCTCTTTAGCCTCTGTATGGCCCTGATCCACAGATTGGGGCCACGGGTGGCTATTAGAATATAAGATTTTTTAAAACTGTTTCCTTTATGAGATTCTGTGAATGTGATAAGATTGTATGGGTTTCTGGGGACATATTCCATGTTTGTAAAAGGCCTAGAGAAATGATTTTGGGTAGTGAGAAAGGAAACTCTTTAAGGGTACTTGAGCTCCTCTTGCCACAGCTCTTTTCTCCACTCTAATCTGGGTTAATGTGCAGTAGGGCCCTGTATTCTGGTAGAAGCCTGTCTTGGGTCCATAATGGTTGCAAAGGCCACGCAGTTGTTGATATCAGCCTTGTGACAAAAAACTGTGTCTAAGTAAAGATTTTTCCTCTAAGTATATAAGTATATAAAAGTATATAAGTATATATCTAAGTATAAAGGATCATGTATGCATTGAAAATATCTTGAATCCATAATTTTTCAGAAAAGAGTTTTTTGGCATTCTGTTTGTGGCTATGGATGTTAAACATCAGACTTTATAGGAGGTTCTTGGCCATTGAGGTCCTCGAAATATTAGGTACACAGTCATGCAGGAGAATTCAGGTGGAGGTGACTTACCATCCCTGCATGGTGGAATTGGGGAAAATAATTGAATGACTGCCCTCTCTAAAAATGCTAAAAGTCCCTCAAATGACAGTTCTAAATACAATGGGAACTTCAGGTACCACCAACCATCCAATCTGAAAAAAACATTTTTATGAGTCTGGTTAAATTGGTTCTCTGACTATGATGTTGCCTTGTGGCTTTAACAAGCACAAGGCACAGTGAAGAGTATCTAATCCTCTGGAGGAGGGATAATTTCATGAGAGCCACACCCCCAAAGTTGCCTATTTAGCAAATGTAATAGGACTTTTTCAGTTTCATAAAGTACCTTGATAACTGGAAAGTGCCAGTTAATGGCAGAATGTTCCAACTATGAATTTCACAGAGATTAATCTACCCCTTTAGAATCCTAAGAAGCCAATCAAGTGGCCTCCTCAGTCTTAGATGTTTTACAATCTCTGTGGGCACAAAGCTCAAACTGAAACTACCTTTCAACAGTCTAAACTGTCATCTTCATCTTCTTCTAGCATAAAAATACAAATTTTTCACCATATAAAGATTTTTTATAATAGCAATAAAGCAACTCTAGAGAACATGGTTGTCTTGAGATAGTTTAACTGTGCCTGGTACCTCATAATACCCGGGGGATGTGGTCGCCTCATAATAATCACTTTCTTTAGCATGCCTTGCTCAATTAAGGAATGAAGCTAAAAGGTCAGTGCAGGATAAAAATGTAAATCTCAAAAAGTTTTCATCTTGACCCTAACTCCTTCTCATAAAACCTAAATAATCTTCTCCTGCAATAGTAAATGTTCTAACACTTCAAGTTGGTACATCAAGCAGACAGCAACCAGAATATGTTTTGCACGCTACTGCGTAATATCTTTGCACAGTTTGTTCTGACTGGAGAGAGGGAGGAGGAGAGAGGCTTCCCCCCAAAGCCACCTCTTCTGACAAAAAAGGTGGTATGTATCTAATGGCAACTGCAATTAGAAACAGGTTGACTTTCACATTTGCATATATTTGGATTCTGTCCCTGTTTATCACACACAGCCCCTGGGTTGTGGTTCATCACTGTCCCTATTTTGTCCATATATTTATCTTCAGTTTATGTCTTGTTTAAAACATTGCTGTTGCCCTTCTTCAAAGTTCCATGACCACTCCCATTTCTCAGTGGGGGCTGGGATACATCTCTGGCGAAGGAACAACCATGTGCAATGCCTTGAGCACTTTGGAAGGAGGATAGGATAAAAATATGCTAGCTAACTAGCGTCCATGCTGCAAAGGCATGCACATGGACACTACAGCAATATACAAGGCACCATTTCTTACACTGCAGCTACCAAGATGTATTTTAAACTAGTCATAACCTAATTTACACAAAATAAGGTAAGTCCAAAGGCTGATGGGTACAGTAGGAAAATGGAAATGTATTCTATGAATGATCAAAAAGCTCCTATGCATTGCATTTCATATGCAGCTTGACTGGGCTATCTGAAACATGATATAGAAGGAACATTAAGAAGCTCATATTAAAACAAGATACATATTATTAAAAACAAATTTAGATGAAATACAAGAAAAGGGACCCACGATACTCGCCGGGGGGGGAGAGAAGAGCTCCATGCAGAGCAGGAGGAGGAGAAAGCAGCAGCAACAGCAGGTAAGCCTCGCCCCCCATCCCTGGACACCGGCAGCACGGCCTGAGTGGCTGCTAGCCACCAAGTCCGCCAATTCCCCCCTGCCCTCAGTCTCCTGCATCACCCCTCCACCACCACCCCTGGCTCCAGTGGCGAGGCCCGAGCGGCTGCCAGCGGCTGGGCCTTGCCAAACTCTTCTTCACCTCCCAGCTCTGGCAGCGAGGCCTAAGCAGTCTTGCCAATCTCCTCCACTCCCCCTCCCCTGACTCTGGCAGCAAGGCCCAAGCGGCTTCCAGCCTCTGGGCCTGCTGATCGCCCCTCCGGCGATCTCCTCCACTGCCGCCACCGATCTTCTCCCCCCCGCTCCTGCAGTGAGGCCTGAGCGACTTCCAACCACTGGCCCACTGCAGATTTCTCAGAGTGTTCCCTGCCCATGCACAGGGAACGCTCTTACTTTTTTTGGGATTTAAATATCCTCCTGTATTTTTTCAAAGTTTTCAGATTTTTCTGCACACCTGGGAACTGCCCCACGTGCACAGGAAAATCTCCCTGCCCCCCAGGTGCCCCCGATGTGCGGATTTAGATATCCACACGTAGGGGGCAACTTGGGAATTAGATATATAGATAAATGAAAGAGCATGAGTGAAAATGTTATATAAATTGAAAAATTCTCATACATGCTCTTTCATTTGTTTCTTCTAAATGTGTTTTTTTGTATTCAGTTTTAACATGATTTTATTAATGCTCTTCTAGATCATGTTTCAGATCCCCTGATGTAGCTGTGAGTGAAACATGTAGGAGCTTGAAAAAAATCATAAATGTTCACCTTGCCAATGCACATGGGAATGACTGGCACAGTCCTCTTGTTTTCTTGCATAGCCTTATTTAGGATAATTATGTTTTTCTACAGTGTCTTTAACCAAACCAACCAACTTTTTGGGGGGTCTTTTAAATGGGTTGCAGCATAAATGCCTACAGCAGGCTTTCAACAACATGGGACAGGACCAACAGGGTGGGTTCAAGCAGCAGTCCTTGCTATGAGAATCAGAGTGTTAAGAGCATCTCTGTTTTCATCTGTGAACTGGTAAGGGTGTATTTGGTTTCTTCCTACAGTAGCATTATCTTAGTTATCTCACCTTTGCTATTCCAGTGTTGAGGATTAGACACACTCTACACTAGCAGAATGACCTGCATTTAGGTAACCCAAGATTTCAGTCAAGGAGTGTGACTGGTTTGGCTTTGAATGCTTTTAATTAGGTGGAAGGCTTAAGCATGTGTTTAAATAATTAAGATCATGATTGAGTGTTTCTTCATATATTATAACTTACTCCAAGCTCTAAGGCAAGGACAGATTTATGTTGAATAAAAATTGGGAATTCCACTGTGGGGAAAGGTTTCTGTGAAGCTGGGGGTGCTGATGCATTTTTAAGTCATCTGAGAGCTCTGTGGAGATGGACATAGGCACTACTGGTATCTGTTGAGTCTAGGTCTGTACACATTGGATGCTTAATCCTTGTAATACAGGAAATCAGTTGCCCACAGAATCTTTCCTTTCCTTGCACAACTCTAAGTGTAAGATCAGTAGAATAAAGAAGGTGTGTATGGGCAACACATTGCAAACAGAGACATTATAGAGGGTTACTTATATATTTTTAACATAGTCAAATTCTGAGTGTTTTTCCAAATAATGTTTTAAATATATGCTCATTTGGTAATTGTTGGGAATCAAAATCCTTCTCATCCTACACTTTTATTATGGAGAAATTGCATTTATCTAAAACTCAAACAGCAGTATTTTGCTGCTGGGAAGATGAGATTCTTCCCTCCCAATTGAGTATGCTGTTCCATTAACAAGTGTGATGGGCACCAATTGGATATTGTTGACGTAGTCATTGGAGAAAAGTAAGACAACACCCCACCCAGCACCCTTTGGTGACCTTTTGACTGCTTTAGGTTGTTGCATACTCTTGAGAGGCTGATGTTGCCCAGCTGCGCAAACCCTCATTAAGTCTTCAAAACAAAACACCCTGGCCCAGCAAGGAAGACCCATGTACAGGTGCAGGCTCCCTTCAGTGCTACTAAGCTTATGACTATCTAGGTCAGGGGTGTCAAACATGTCCCAGGGACCAGAATTGGCCTGCCCAGAGCTGTTATCTGGCCCACAAGCAACTGGTACAAGAGAGGGAAGGCAGGAGGCAGATTTACACAGTGAGGTGTATCTGGTCAAAGCTGTCAAGAAATATAAAGGATATTGCTAGCGGGCAGGACTATGAGGCTGAGGTAAAATAGTGTGGGGGGAATGGCAGTAAAGGGGGAGAAAGAGGAGGTGTGGTGTTTTCCCCCTCCTCTGACTGCAGCAAGGATTAGAGAAATGACTACATTGGGCGAGTGCCACTGCTGCACCAAACAGCGACTGTGAGGAGGGTTGTTGAGAGCTGGCATGCAGAGTGGCGGTTTCTTGGTGAAGGGATGGGGCTGGCAGGGAAGACAGAAGAAGGAAGGCATGTAGAATGGGAGGCAACTGGGCTGTCTTGTGTGTGCCACTCTGAGGGGAAAGATGTCCTGGCCTTGGAAGCGATTGGAGGAGAAAGGAAAAAGGGGTGCCACTGTTGTGAGCTGGGAGGCAGAGTGAGTGTTGTGGCAGGTGAGGGACAGCAGCCTCCCTTCTTCCCCCAACTATTCTCAGCCCATGAATGAAAAGGAGTTGTGGGAGGAAGAAAAGTCCCCCTCAGAGGTTTCAGAAACAGCCTGTCAGGTCTTCCCTGCAGCTGCCACCATCTCCTATGGCAATGAATTCTATGTGTTAATCATTCTTTGGATGAAGAAGTACTTCCTTTTATCTGTTCTAACCTGATGTTCATCAAGTTTATATCTGAGGTACTTGGCATTACAATTTATGGTACACGTGTTGGAATATGCAAGGTCTATCATGCATAGATAAAGAAAATGACAAGAACATCCTGCAGGGAGCAGCAGAGGGGACAACTAGTTAGCAGGGTGAAATGGATGCAAGCCATTTCAGTGATCTCTTTTCTTCCCTCCCACTTGGAAACTTGCAGAAGCCATTTAAAGGGAACTTTCTCTTTAAATGGCTTTTGCAAGCGAGCTGAGTGACATCCAAGCGGTGAGTTCAACCGGAAGCAGTGAATTGGCTGCATGCTTGGACTTCATTCTGGACACAGTGCCCTCTGGAGGTGATACATAGTGATGTTTGTGGTCCAATGAAGACTGAGGCCCCTAATGGGAACAGATATATACTAACTTTTATTGATGATTTTTCAAAGTATACAGTAATCTACTTGATCAGAGAGAAAAGTCAAGTATTGGAGAAATTTAAGGCATGTGTTGCAATAGTCAGCTCCAGAGAAAGCCACTGGCAATTTTCACCGACAATGGAGGAGAATATGTGGCACATAACTCAAAAAACTATTACCTGAACAAGGAATAGAGCATCAGCTTCCAGTCCCATACACCCCAGAACAAAATGGTGTACACCCCTGAGATGTGCAGATGCATGCTGCTTGAAACAGAGCTACCTGAGAAATACTGGGGAGAAGCAATCAACACTGCTACTTATTTACAGAACAGGCTGCCTACAAAAGGTGCCAGAAGCACACCATATAAACTGTTGTATGGGCACAAGCCCAGCATGAACCACTTGAAAGTATTTGAGTCAAGTGCTTTCACCTACATCCCCAAAGAGAAATTAACTGAGAGGGATCTGAGAACTGAACAGGGTATTTTTGTAGGATATGCCCTGGGATGTAAAAGGTACAGAATTCTTAACCCAAGAACAGAAATGGTAAAAATCTGCAACATAGTCTACATTGATAAGAAAGAACAATCTACAAATATAGAAAAAGTGAACATCAGAGAATCCACACCAACAGAAGAAAATAGAACACAGCAGCCAGAAATAGTGCAATTGAGCACCATGGACCATACAGATGACACCTGCAGAGCCATAAGAACCAGAAGGGACCACAGCCTGATGTCAGACAATCAATTAGAACAAACAAGGAAGTGCCACCGAGAAGACTCTCCTATCTAACAAAGAAAGAGGCTGTAACTGAACCTTCCACATGGGAAGACATAAAAATAATGCCTACCAGCCAAGCAGAAAGTTGGAGAAAGGATGCAGAAGAGATTGAATCCTAATCAATAACCAAACATGGACATTCACAGAACTACCTCTGGGAAAGAAGGCAGTAGGATGCAAATGGGTCTTCAAAACCAAATATGATGCAGAAGGAAAAATACAGAGATACAAAGCCAGATTAGTTGCCAAAGGGTATTCTCAAAAGTATGGAGAAGACTATGATGAGACCTTTGCACCAGTAGTGAGACATACTTCAGTAAGGATGCTGCTAAGTATAGCAGCAGCAAGGAAAATGGATGTGAAACATCTGGGCGGAAAATGCCTTCCTACACGGAGAAATAAAGGAAGATGTTTACATGGAACAGCCACCAGGGTTTGAGCAATCCCAAGATCGGCATCTAGTTTGTAAACTACAAAAAAGCATATATGGACTAAACAAACTGCAAAGTGCTGGAATGAAAGACTTTGACAGATGCTAACAAAAGAGGGATTTGAGCAAGGCAAAGCTGAACAAAGCCAATATTCAAGATGCAGAGACAACAGGTGGATCTACATTCTTACTCTGTGGATGACTTAATTGCTTGTTACGAAAATGAGGAAGACTATAATGAAATAGTCCAACACCTAAATGAAGAAGTAGAAGTAAAGGAACTGGGAAACATTGATTACTACCTCAGAATACAAATAGAATGAGAGGAAGATGGAAGTTATCTCCTCAACCAAACCCAGAAAATTCTAGAATTCCTGGACTATATGCAAATAAGACTTGCCATGTATCTTCATGGAACTCCTTTTTTTTTTTTAAACAAAATTTTTTATTGGAAAAACAATCAACATTTTCAATAACGGTACCAATACAATTTCAGAAAAAGAAAGTTCCCAACCCTTCCCCCCACCCCCCTAATAGGCTTCCAACACTGCTGATAACAAACAAAAATATATGTTAGACGGTAATCAAATTTAAACTTATATGTATTGACAAACCAGGTAACACACTATGTAGAACCTCTACCATTGCAACATATTCTCAAATAACAGTATAATACAATTCCAAATTCATTTCACTTCTCGTTCAATAACCATACGTATCCAAGTTATATATTTTCCCCTTCATTCTATATTCAGTTTCTAGATACAGTTTCAAGTCTTCCCAATCTTTTGTATACTGTTCAGCCATTTGTCCATTTAACTTCTTTGTCATTTTGTCCATTTCCGCTAAAAATAGCAGTTTTCTCAACCAGTCATGTATATCTGGCACCTTCTCCATTTTCCATTGCTGAGCAAAGGCCATTCTCGCCGACGTAATCATGTACCATAACAGTGTCCTTTTTTCTTGTGGAATTTTTTCCATTGTCAAACCGAGGAGAAGAAGTTCTGGCTTTCTCTCAATTGAGATTTTTAATATTTTCTGCATCACACAATGTATATTAGACCAATATGTTTTCGCTTTATCACATGACCACCACATATGGTAAAAAGAACCCTCTATTTTTTTACATTTCCAACATTTGTTACTCAAGTTCTTATCCATACTAATATTAGCAATCTTTTTTGGTGTCATGTACCATCTATACATCATCTTATTACAGTTCTCTTTTACATTGGTACAAGTAGACATTTTAAAAGATCTTTTCCACAAAAATTCCCATGATTCCATAGAGATTTCTTTGTTCATATTTATGGCCCACTTTATCATTTGCTCTTTTACAGTCTCGTCCAGTGTATATACAAACAACAAAATTTTATACATAAGAGAACATAAGAACATAAGAGAAGCCAATGTTGAATCAGGCCAATGGCCCATCTAGTCCAACACTCTGTCACACAGCGGCCAAAATATACCAGGTGCCATCAGGAGGTCCAGCAGTGGGGCCAGGGCACCAGAAGCCCTCCCACTGCTGCCCCCTCCAGCACCAAGAATAGAGTGCATCACCTGCCCCAGATTGAGAGTTCCCATCTTTGAAATCATTTTCCGCTCTCTATTCAACCATAAATTTTCAAATTCATCATATATGACTCTAAAGCCAAATTCTTTACAATCTTTTTTATAAATACCCCTTATTTGACAATATTGTAACCAACCGTATTCAAATTCTAAATCATTGTTTGGCTTTAAAACATTTTTTCCCTTCTTTTTGCAATAATTCCTGATATTTCAACCAGTCATGACCTTTATGTTCAGAAAACCGATGTATAACAGCAGCTGGTACAATCCACAAAGGCCTCTCGTCCGAGATTGTATCTTTGTACCTGGACCATGCATCAAACAATGTCCTCCTCACATAATGATGCTTAAACATAGAATCAACTTTATTTTTCCCATACCAAAGATAGGCATGCCAGCCAAATCTGCAATCGTGTCCCTCAAGAGCTAACAGCTTTCTATTTTCCAAATGGATCCAATTGGATAACCAAGACATACATACAGCTTCATGATACAAACGCAAATTCGGAACTTGGAAGCCACCTCTGTCTTTAGTATCATACATTATCTTCATTTTAATTCTTGGCTTCTTTCCTGCCCAGATGAACTTAAAGATTTCTCTTTGCCATTTGACCAAGACTTTCCCATCCTTCACAATTGGTATTGTCTGAAACAAAAACATTAACCTGGGCAATACATTCATTTTAACAACGGCAATTTTTCCAAGAAGAGATAGTCTTAACCTTTCCCATTTTTCTAAATCACTCTTTATCGAACCCCACAGTTTTTCATAATTATTTTTAAACAGATCTATGTTTTTCATTGTGATTTCGACTCCCAAATATTTAACCTTTTTAACCACTTCACATTCTGTCACATTTTGTAACATTTGTTGCTTTGAACCAATCATATTTTTACACAATATCTTAGATTTATTTTTGTTGACATAAAACCCTGCAAGATCGCCAAACTCTTTCACTTTTTCAAATACCTTAGGCATATTATTAACAGGATCTTCAACAATAAACATGATATCATCCGCAAATGCTCTTAATTTAAATGAAAAACCTCCAATATTCAAACCTTTTATGTTATTATCATCTCTAACCGCTTGTAGCAAAATCTCCAAAATCCAGATAAACAACAATGGTGACAGGGGACAGCCCTGTCTAGTACCTTTTCTTACCCGGAACACATCTGTTGATTCTGCATTCACAATCACCGAAGCTTTTTGTTCTTTATATATCGATTGAATCATTCTTATAAATTCTGCGCCCATCAAAGATTTCTCAAACATTTTAAACATAAATTCCCAATTCAAATTATCAAAAGCCTTCTCTGCATCCAAAAATAAAAAAGCAACTTCTTTTTCAGGGTGTTTATCATAATACTCAATTGCGTCCAGGACAACCCTCACATTGTCTTTAATTTGTCTATTTGGTAAAAAACCAGCTTGATCCTCAACAATAGTGTCCTTCAAAAACTTTTTAAGACGCTCTGCCAATATTTTTGCAAATATCTTATAATCGTTGTTCAATAATGAAATGGGCCGATAGTTTTTTACATTTGTTAAATCTTGCGTTTCTTTAGGAATTAAGGTGATTGCAGCTTCATTCCAGGAATCTGGAATCTTTCCTGTCCTTCTAATTTCGTTTAAAAGAATCTCCAACACCGGGACCAAGTCTTCATGAAATTTTTTATAAAATTTAGCTGAAAAGCCATCCGGGCCTGGAACTTTAGAGATTTTTGCCTCAGCTATTGCTTTACTGATTTCTTCTTTAGTTATTACAGCATTTAAAAATGTTTTCATTTCAGGGTTTGGTTGTATCAAATTAACTTTGGATAGGTAATCCAACATTTTTTGAGGATCCGCTTGCTTCACTTGAAAGAGAGTTGCGTAGTATTTATAAAATTCCCTCCTGATTCCTCCTGGGTCTGAGATCTCTTTATTTCCATCTTTCAAACAAGTGATTGTTTTATTCTCTCTTCTTTTCTTCAATTGCCATGCTAAATATTTGCCAGGTTTGTTTGCACCTTCAAAGGATTTCTGTTGCAATTTTTTCAAGTTCCAAAATACTTCTTTGTTCAACCTTGCCTCATATTGCTCCCTTAAAATCCTCAATTCTCTCAAAATCTTCTTTTTGCCAGGCCTTTTCTTAAGTTCTATTTCTTTTTTCCGAATATTTTCCATAATTTCTTTGTCTATTTTCATTTGTTGTTTCCTTTCATTATTATTAATTGCAATCAGATGTCCTCTCATCACAGCCTTGTAGGCTTCCCATACCATTTGCGTCTGTACACTCTTATTAAGTTCAATTGAAAGTATGTTTGGGTTTCTGTCCTTATTTTATCCACAATATTTTGCTTGTCCAGCAAATCTTCATTAAGTCGCCATCGAAATTTTTTTCTCTTAACATACGTTGACCATTTTATCGGACTGTGGTCAGAAAGAGTCCTAGGCAATATCTCAATTTTGCGTGTTTGCAAGATTAAATTCTCTGTCATCCACATCATATCTATCCTTGAAAAAGATTCATGTCTTGATGAATAAAAAGAGTACTCTCTATCCCTGGGGTTTTTAACTCTCCAAACATCTGCCAAGTGTTCATGTTTAGTCAATTGAAAAAAGACTTTAGGAAGTTTGCCCATGGCATCAATTCCTTTTTTAGATTTTCTATCAACAACATTGTCAACAGTACCATTAAAATCACCCATTAAAATCGTTTGCTCATAGGTCAACTGTCGTAGCTGTTCCCACAAATCCTGAAAGAAATTTTCCTTCGCACCATTGGGAGCATAGAGATTAACAATTAATGTCTTTTTATTCTGCAACACAACTTCTACCGCCAAAAATTTCCCTTCATTGTCTTTAAAAATTTCTTTTGGTTCCAACTCCTTTTTAATATATATAGCAACTCCTTTTTTCTTTTGGGAGGAGAGTGAATAAAATTCCTCTCCTAGTCTTTTTTGAATCAAAAATTTGGCATCAGATTTTTTAATATGTGTTTCTTGCAAGCAAACAATATCACATTTCTGTTTTTCCAAACAGAGTATGACATTTTCCCTTTTTTGGGGTGAGTTCAGTCCATTAACATTCCATGAAATTATTTGACTCTCCATGTTGATTTTATGATTATTTATCAGAGTCTTTAAAATTATCATTGATGAATCTGGTCATTTGCTCAACTGACTTGATGGTGACTCTTTTCTGCTTGAACGAAAAACTGACGCCTTTAGGAATTTCCCATCTGTATCTTATGCCCTCTGTTTTCAGCTTGTCAATCAGATCTTTGAAAAGTCGTCTATCCTGAAGCATTGCTCTGGGTAGTTCCTTTAGGACCATAATTTTCTTGTTGTCAATTGTAAAATCTTCCTGAAATTGTTGCTTAAACAAATCCTCCTTCAGCTTTTTAGATATAAACTGGACAATTACATCTCTGGGTAATTTTTTCCTTTGCGCAATCACAGAGTTGACTCTGTATACCACATCAATCTGTGCCGCCACTTTCTCCTCTTCCATTTTCAAAAAGTCTGCAACAGCATCTACCATGACTGAATGGATGTCCTCATTCTTGTCTTCAGGGATCCCCCTGAATCTCATGTGGTTAATCATTGCATTATATTGGACCATCACATTCACTTTATCTGTTTCTATAGTGACCTCAGCTATATTAGATGCTACTCCCTTCACCCTTACATCCATCTCATCTGCTCTTTTAGTCAACGTCTGTATCTCTTTTGCAATTCCAGACATTTCTTTTTTCAGCTCTGTTACTTCTGTTATTACAGTCTTTTCCAACTTCAGAATCGCGTCCATCACCCGTTTCTCCATAGCTTCCATCATGCCCTGTAGCTTTTTTTCCTCTTTCCCAGCCATTTTCGGGGAGGACCAGGTATTTGCCCTCTGTCGTTGCCGCAGGTCGTAAGCCGTTGTTCAAAGTTTTCCCTCCAACCCACTCTAAATCAAAGTCCTTCTTGTGCCCACCTAAATCGCACTAGTTCCACTTTTTTCTATTGAGTCTTTCGTTTAAAATCAAAGAAAATTTTTCTGACCTTCCCAAAATGGCGGGCACAATTTCTCTATGGTAAATGGTTCTTCCAGGTACTCACTTCCTGTCCGGCAGTCTTGATGGTCCCCCTTGTTCCTGATTTCCTCCCTTCTTCCGGCCTCCTTGGTCTTCTCTAGGGCAATTACTTGTCTGGTCTGAAGTCACTTCCTGTTTTGCCGATTTCTGCTGCAGCAGCTACAGTACTTTTCCACTGTAATTCTCGCGGAGTTACTGTTAGTTTCTATTTTAAAGTCAATAATCTAACCGCAGGAATGATCAACAATCCGGCTTTTTGGCCTTTTTAAGCTGTTTAACTGCACTTTTTCCGCTCCAATCTTAGTACGACAGATACAGCACGATCATGCGCTTCATCGGATGTTGTTTATTTTCGGCCAAAACACGTCTCCGGTGAGCAATTTTAAAAAGTTACCTTCAAAGTCCGTGTCTTGTTATAGCAGTGTTTCCTTGATGTCAGTTTCCGTAGAATGTCTTGGAGGTCTGGGTCATGCGTTCTTATGTTGAGAATCCAACTCGGTGGGGTCTTGTAGAGAATTTCCGAAGTGCCTTCTCTGGGGGAGGGGATCAAGGCTGGTCGCGACGCTCTTTAAAGCCCCGCTATCAGCCGATCTCAACTCCCTCTCGGGCCAGGCTCGCTGCCAGTCACCCCCCTGCCTGGGGGGATCTGCGGTGGGCTATATGGAGCCCACCCTGTCGTCAAGACCCTCCGTATGCTCTGGGAGCTCTGAGAGCAAGCCAGAACACATTAGGATGCCATGAATCCCAGACCGGAAGCCTATCCCAGACTGGAAGCTTCCGGTATGGAACTCCTAATCTAAAACTGAAATTACAAGCAAATGACAATCCCAAGATGATGGGATACATGGATGCAGACTGGGTAGGAAGTTACTAGGGACGGGAGGTCAATGAGTGGACATTTATTTTTGTATGGAAATGGAGCAATCAGCTGGACCAGCAGAAAACAAGAGACAGTGGCTGTATCTTCCACAGAAACAGAGTTTGTAACTGCAGCAGAAGCATGCAAACAACTAAAGTGGCTAGTACAGTTAATGCAGGACTTTGTGATGGAAGAACCCACACCAGTACAATTTTTTTGAAGATTATCAGGGATTCATAAAGCTTGCACAAACCAAATAAATTAATTCAAGGACTAAACACATAGATGTAAAGCATTATCTTGTAAGACACATGCAGAAGGAAGAGCTTGTTGAATTAGAGTATTGTCCTACAGAAAATATGATTGCAGATGCACTTACCAAGCCGCTTCCATGTGACAAATTCAGAGTCTACGCAAAAAAATGACTCTTTGGACTTTGCACACTATACTTTGAGAGGGGGTGTTGGAATATGCAAGATCTATTGTGCATAGATAAAAATGACAAGAACATCCTGCAGGGGTCAGCAGAGGGATTAGGGACTTCCTACTACTTTTCAAAAGCAAGAAATTGCAAGTAGATAAATAGGTACCGCTTCAGTGGGAAGGTAACAGCATTCCATGCGCTTCGGTGTTTAGTCATGCCAGCCACATGACCACAGAAAGGTCTTTGGACAGCTGTCATGACCCCAGGGGGTCGCCACATTCTGCCACATTCTGCCGCCCTGGACTTACAGTCCCTTGATAAGGCCTGGGATACCCTCTCAAGCCCATCCAAAAATGCCCCTTTTACAGCCGAGAAAACACAGGCGTGATGACAAGGCAGAGTACTTAACAATGGTTTATTAAGAACAATACTGGGGCAAGGCAAATAAGGCAAGGTGCTTTAAAAAGGTATAACAGTATTGAAAGGCAAAAAGAACACAAAGCTAATGCAGCTACCTATTATTCTTT
This sequence comes from Gekko gecko, assembly GCA_029375565.1. Taxonomy (NCBI): domain Eukaryota; kingdom Metazoa; phylum Chordata; class Lepidosauria; order Squamata; family Gekkonidae; genus Gekko; species Gekko gecko. The sequence continues at coordinate 47,357,239 of JAPDNY010000007.1, read as the reverse complement.
CACTGGTACTACTTAAGGCCTATCTTCTTACCAGGCCTCACTACCTGTAACAGTCACTCTGACTAGTGAGGGACCTTCTCCTCTCAGACTAGCTCTCCTCCCTCAGTGACTCCGTGGGAGGGAAAACTACAGAGAGACAGCAAGATCCGTTTCCTCACAACACACAGAGTTTATCACAGTCCCCTTCAATTCACTCCTATGTGAAGAAAGACACCATTTTCCACAGCCTACAGCTTAAGACACACCTCCACAAGAATGCAATAGTTTCCTCCCAGAATCCCTGCACTCCCGTTGGCTAAAAACCATCCCCAAGCATTGTGGGGATTGTAGGCTGTCCGCTTTCCACTGCCAGACAGGCCCCTCCTATAGTTTAGGCCTCTAGGCCCTGTCTCCATCCTGCACAGATCATGAAAACAGTGCTGGCTTGGAAACAGAGTTGAGCACTGCCCCCTAGAGTTGGATTCAAATGGCTTTCAAGCAAGGGAAACCTTCACCTTTACTATTTTCAAAGTCTCCTTCGTGACTCCTTATTGGCTCAATTGGGGGTCTTCCTGCTCCTACTGAGATCTCTTTGTTATTTTATTTTTTAAACAGCTTGTGCTCCACTTTACTGCATATCTACACTCTGCCAACAACACGTGGCCCAGCGTGGCCCAACAAAGTACCATTTCTGTCAGATCAAGCCCTCACAATAAATGAATTCAACACCTCTTAAAACTGGCTCTGTCTAAACACATCAATACAGTGAATTCTTACCTGTGCATTTAGTACTCCTAATCTAGAACATAAAAGCAAATCCCATTTTTTGCATTAGAATGTCATAATGATATCCTGGCTATGGCAGCTGTTTATCTTATCTTTCTCTCAAGGCTTTGGAAATTAGATTAAAAATAATGTCTGTATTCAATATATGTCTGCTTTTGACAGAACAGATAAAGATTTAAACAAGAGTTTCTGCTCTGGAGCTGTTTTGCAGCATAAGTGATGGCTGCTGGAAAAATAATAAATATTTTCATTGCCTTCACGTAATAGAATGTTCATTTCATTCATGGCCCTGGCAAATAGGAATAAAAGTGTGATTCTGTCACAGAAGCAGTTTTCTCTCTCTCTTTTCTTGCTCCAGAAGAAAATAAAGGGAAAAAGATAGATGCCATGCTGATAAAAATAATCCAAGAGATCTAGGAGTTGGTTTCAGTTTACTGTCATAAGGAATGCATTAATCGCTTTCTAGTGGAAACCATGCAGAACATATTTTGATCACAATACATAGAACTGTGCAGTAGACTGCAAATAACAAACAAACAAATAACAAAGTTTGGCTGATTGTCAAGCATGTGTGCTCCCTCGCCTGTCTCTGTTCCAGTCGCACCCAGACTGTGGCACAATAGACTGCAAGTTTGTTTTTTTCCCGGTAGCTGGGATTCTTAACCAGGATTAAACTGTGGTTAAGGATCATGGTTACCGGAAAAGAAATAAACAAGCCTCAGTTTGTAAAAATGTACCTTCATCCAGGCTTTCTGCACCAAATATCACCGGCATTGGATGTGTAGGCAATTAGTGTTCTGAGGGAACTAGGTGATTGCCTCATAACATTCACTCCTTTATGCTCTTTGTGTTGTTTTCATGCAGGGTGGAAGGTGAACTGGAGCAGTTTACTAATATTGTTTGCTCTTAGTGGAACCTAGGTGCTTAAGAACAAAACACCAAATGTAAATGAAATTCCGCATTAAAAGCTGGGTTACCCCCTCCCTTCAGTAAGGGAAAACAGCTTTTGTAAAGAGGGCATAATGTGAAGTGTGGGGCCTCAATTGAACAGCCAGCCCTGCAAACCTGGCAAAACACTTTACACAATTCACTCAGTTTTGTTTCTGCAACTAATTATTTTTATTTCCAAGTAATGTCCTGCTTCTTCCGAGGAGCTGGTTTTCCCCTTCTTTCATTTAGCACAGGCTGCAAATGCTCACAATAAAGGTGAATGCATTTGCCTGCTCTTTGGCTCTTGCCAATTTTATATTATAAACAAAATCAATTAGACTGGTGTTTGTCCTGTTCCCCCCCACCTTCCTGGTTGTTCAACCTGAATACCTTCTGCAAAGTACTTCCTCCCCCCAGGCACAATATTTTGTTTAATGTCATAATAAATTGATTGTGGGGGCTGTTGATAGAAAGGGGGAAGAGAGGGAGAGAGAGCAACCACACAGGCAGCTTAAGAACAGAAACCGGAGCTTGAAGAGACACTTCTAGCTTTTGCTTTTTTCCCCTGACGAGGCATTCCCTATTTATTAAAAATAAATTAATGCACTGCTTACGTTGGCCATTTTTTCTGGCTATATCTGTTTTCACCATTAATTAATGGAGGAATGAAAGATGGTGCACAGCAAGCCTTAAACAATATGAATGAATGGGAGGGCTGATGGAATAGATTTTTCCCCCTTAGAAGGACTGTGTAAGGCAGTGAGGCCAGCTGGATGAAGGAACACTATGGTTCGTCCTTCTCTGCTGTCACTTTTTATTGTATTTGCTACCAGATGAGACGCAAACCATCAAAGTGAAATTAGAAGTCTGGTGAAATCTGGGGCAGACAAAAAATGGATGTGAACTCCTACGGGTACTGTACCTGCAGCTGAAAATTCTCACTGTTCAGCTAAGAGCAGCTGGACCAGATCAGATCAGTGGTTCATCTAGTTCAGCATCCTGCTTTACACAGTGGTCAACCAGATGCTCCCAGAATCAACCTACAAGCAGGACATGGCAGCCAAAGCCTCCCCGTGGTTGCCCCCCACCACGCAAGTGGTTACTATCTTTGAAGGTTCCACGAAGTCACCATGGCTAATATCCACTATAAATTTGTTTAATTGTCTTTTAAGACCAACCAAATTGGTGAACATCACTCCATCCTATGGCAGTGAATTCTATAAATCAGTTAGTCTTTGGTGAAAGAAGCACTGTCCTGCTGCCCACCAGTTTTATTGGGTGCCTATGCAGGGCTGGCTCGCTCACCAGGCGAACTAGGTGTTCGCCTAGAGCGCACTGGCCCTTAGGGGCACCAAAAGGCCGCCGCCCAAAGCCCCCACCCCTTCCCCTGGCTTGTCAGTGCGCCCTGCAGCTGCGGGGCGCGCCAGCAAGCCGGCGCTGAGATGGAAGGGACGGGGGTTTAAAACCCTGCCCCTTCCCCTGGCTTGCCAGCATGCCCTCGCACATGCAGGACACACTGGCAAGCCAGCAATCCGATGGAAAGGACAGGGGTTTAAACCCCCTACCCCTTCCCCTACCTTGCTGGCGTGCCCCGGCAGCGGGCGAGAGGGGGGAGGAGGAGAGCCCTCCCTCGCCCTGGGGAGCCCCGGCGGCAAGGGGGCGCGCCAGAAGGTAGCCCCGCCTAGGGAAAAAAAAAACTCAGGCTGGCCCTGTGCCTATGAGACTGTACTTGTTAGTGAGGATGTTTGAAAGGTGTAGTCTCTGAACAAAATAAAACCAAGATCCTTGTAGCTCATTAGCAGCACCTGGCCAGAGTTACGTCTATGAATTTCTCCTCCCTAACCAGCAAAACAAAGGAAGGCAGCACAGGATACCCGATTTCATCAGATATCAAAGCTAATCAGGGTTAGTACTTGGATGGGAGACCAACACGGAGGATTCTGCAGAGAAAAGCAATAGCAAACTACTTCTGCTTCTCACTTGCTGGAGTTGTCATATGTTGGTTGCATCTTGACAGCATACGTAGCCAGAAGAACCAAGTTGCAGAAAGTGCTTTGCAATGTTTAGGCTGCATGCATAGAATCAATGAGTTTGTAGTGTTGCCACTTTAAACATAGGAAAAGCTCTGCTGGATGGTCCATCTCATTCAGCATCCCATTTTCCACAGTGGCTGCCACTGGGGCACAAAGTCTTTTCCTGCCCTATTGCTCTGATTAAGTTCCTAACAGGCTGATACTGGATTTGGTTGATGGAATTATTATAAATTATTTGTATCTGTATGAGCCAATAAGATTCAAGTTCCATGGGGGGGTATGGCTGTGAAGTGCTAGAGGGAAGGTAGAGCAGTTAGCAGGTCATATATAATAACTTTGTTTAGGCTAGCAGGAAAATGTGATAGAAGTAGAGCAAGTTGATACTGTATGCTTACCTGGGCTAGCTGGGAATGTACATGCTTCTTTCTGTTCTATAACTGATGTCTTGGCATTGATTCCCTTGTACACAGGTTCCCAGTGTTCGTGATATTGATTGACTAAATTCGCAGTTTTCATCATTTCCCCCTTTGCACTGCAGACTCCACTCATGCCATTTCTCTAGGTCCCCCATCACCCAACAGCAATGTTTTGGCAGACCATGGGCTACATTGGGGAAGGGAGGGGGGAAGGTCCATTGTGCTGTTTGAAAATTTAGTCTGCATCCAACCTTATGTTTTCTATGAATACATACATGAATTTTATGAAACTTTGCTTAGGTTAGTCTTAACTCATCCCATGCAGACACCTGGGTCTTTCGGGCAGGCTATGAAGAAGTTAAGATTTGAGTCCCTGTAAAGGTCTGTAAGATCTATCGGGGGAGGGGGTGGTGTTTAAGCAGGCATATGAAGGGCAGTGGTCTCAGAGTGGGGTAAAAGTTTTCAGAGGGGGATCCTCCCACATGGAACGACTGCAAACTGAAAACACTGCATAGTTTTATTGTCTTTGAATAACTGTCAGTATGATACATGGCTGTAATGCACAATTGGCGCTCCTGTCCAGATTTGCCAAGGATAAGTGCTTCTTCTGTCCTACCCTAATTACACAACTGCTGTAGCTTTGTACTTTTGAAAAATATTCCCCACTGAAAGTATCTTCGGTGCAACTTCTCCTGTGGGCTGAGCAGTCTGGGCAGTTCCATGTTACAAATGCCCATTTCAAACCAAAGAGTTTCACCACATTACAAGGTGCCTGATTTATTACATGCAAATCACTTCCCACCCTATGTCCTTTACAACTCTCAAAACAGGATATTGCATACCAGGGAGTTACCTCTCTGTGCACAGGGCATCCCTCACCTAAGACCAAGTCCAATGTACTCAAGTTACAATGCCCTGGGTGAGTGACAATTATGAAAATGTGTCTACACATCTATCAGGAAAAAAACCACAGTGTGTTATTATAGCATTATCTCCAGACTTCAGTGTCACAGTACTCCACTTGAAAAGGCTGTCTTGTCATAGCCCTAGAGATTGTGGTAGAGCCACCTGGTAGAGCCATTTGCTAATTCTACATCTATTACTGTAGCTTGAAATTCAGAAAAAAAGAGTTGAGGTCTTTGAAACATCTGAGCAGAAAAAGGCCCTGAATAAAAATGTCCTTAGGACATGATTCTGTAGTGAACTCCTTTGCACAAGTGACATTGCCCATCAAACATAAAAGCTTTTCACTCTAGATGAGGACAGAAGGGCAACAGACAGATGTATGGAAAGTCCATCTTAATTCTCTTTCCCTGCCAATAAAGCAGCCTTGTAATAGGAGTACCTGGTAGTTGGGAGCAATCAAACATCAGCCCCAAGCTTATCAAGGAGTAGGTGCTTTTAGACAGAATGAAACTGGTCTTGGGCAACTCATTGTTTAGTGGATGGTTAAATAAAAGTAAAGTTCCAATTTGTTGCTGGTTAGGAGAAACAAACAATGAAAGATGGGGGAGGAATTAGGGAAGGAAGAGTTGTTGCAACACAGGATACTGTTCTTTGTCCCACTGAATAGGGGTTGTGGGAGAGAGGGGCCACTCCCACACTGGGCAAAAAAATGGTCCAGCACAAAACTGGAAAACTGACACAAAAAAGCTTGCAGTAGACATCATTGCCGGCAGACAAGAAGTATTCTCTAATTAAGTGCAAATAATTCACAAGAGTGGAGGGCAGGAAAAAAGAGCCAGAGTGGATGAACTACAGTATTTCTAGCTACAGAAAGTGTATATTTCTGTATATTTTGAGTGGGATTGGGGGGAGGGGTGTCCCTAAGACACTCAGATTGAACTGCACATACAGGGTTTTTCATGTAAGGGATAGATCTGTAAAAATGCGCAAGTGGAGCTACAGAAGCAAATCTGCAGCCGCCTGTCCCAGCCAGGCAAGATGAATGGCAGCAACAATAGAGGCTATTTGAATACTGATGTGGCCCTCACTTTCTTCCATTTCCATTAATGACATGCTCATCAAGGGCAAACAATGGGACCGGCTGCCGGCGCCTGTCACACTGTGTGGGTGCCGGGAATGCCAGGCTGTCATCCCAGGGCTGCATTTAGAGACCTGCACGCTAATAAGAAGTGCTCTGTGCCATCAATGCAGACAGGTGCTTCCGAGGCTGGGACATGCTCCATTCCCTTTTCCCCGTAACCCTCCTCTCCTGGCCCCCCTGACAGGCACCATGAAATACACAAATTAACAGCCCCATCATGTTGGGCGGCTGCTGCCTGCGGTGAAAGCAGAAAATCAAGTTGTCACCCAAGGTGCAGCTATAAAGCCACAGCCTCATTTCTCTCTGGGTGCCCTATAATAGCAAATGCCAGACAGCTGGATGGATGGGAGGCTTTAGATTAAGGCCCTGATGCTTTCCAACCAGAGAATTAGCAGTGGTTCTTTCCACTTGGGTTATTTGTGTACAAAGCCAACATCTGGAGAGAGCAAAAGCTCTAGGGCACAATATTCCTTGCTCCATACCCCATACCCTCTGCAATAAATACAATGGAAGTAGAAAGAAATCATGCTGCTCTTCCTCCTACCCCCATCTTTCCCCCTTCCCCTTGTCCTCTTCCTCTCAATGCACAGATGTTTCTCAGGGCTGACACTCCTAGATTGGCTGTTACATGAATCTGTTAGGGATGCTTTTTTATTGACATGTGACAGATTCTACCATTGTGCTTCTAACTCCTGGAGTGGATTTATGATGCCAAAGATAACATAATACCAAAGCCAACATCTGCACAAGAGCCTACCTCTCTAGTATACTCTTCTCTGGTACAGTCAAGGAACTGTGCTGATTTCTCTTCAAGAACCTAGAAATGACAAGACTCCCATAATCCATTTTTTGAATAATTTCTCTGCAATATGCCACAGAATGTTTTTAAGGCTTAATTTGGGTCAGCATTAATTTGTGTTTAGGTCTTGGAACCTGTTTTAGCCATGGAACATGCAATGTTGTTATGAAAATGGCATGTTATGAAAATGGCAATGTCTCCAAAGCTGTGAAGAGTGCCCTTTCCTTCAACACTAGCTCCAACCTACTTCAGTTTACTGCTGTTAGTAAATTTAATTTAAGAAACTAAGCAGTAAACCACGTCACCCTACAATCCAAATAACTGTTGGGGAAAAACAAGAGCCACATTTAAATTGGTTGCCATTATCCCTTCTGATAAGGTCCATGAGCTCTTCCCATAGGCACGCATGCATGAATATTTAAATATTTATACCTGGCCTCTGAACAAAATTGCGAACAGAGTAGCTTACAGCAGGTTATAGATAATTTATGCAAACATCTTGCCCATATGTGATTGCATGCAAGAATCTTGTATTCCTAGATGTATTCCTAGAATCATCTGCAAGAGAGTGAGAGGTATGACCAATTAGAATTAAATACATCTATATGATGCTAAGTACATATCTAGACCATTCTAATTCTAGGGAAGAGGGCACTGTTCCATTTCCTTCAGTTGCACAGGTCTGCTCAAGATTAGGAATGGGCATGAACCACATTTTTACAGTTCAATTCATGCCTGAACCACAAACTGATACATTGGTTCATGAACCAAACCAGTTTCTGCTCCCTGTTGCTTTTTGCGGGGAACAGAAAGCAGGGGTTTAAATGGCTCTGAGCCATTTAACCCCCTGCTTTCTTCTCCCTGAAAAAAGTGGCACGGAGCAGAAAGCAGGAGTTTAGATAGCTCAGAGCCATTTAAACCCCTGCTTTCTGCTCTCCACCAAAAGCTCAGGTCTTGGGATTTGTGCTCAGGTCTTGGAACCTGTTCTCGGTACTGGGGGTTAGCCATGAAACATTCAACACTGTTATGAAAATGGCAGTGTCTTCAAACCTGTGAAGAGTGAAATGGCTCTGAGCCATTTAACCCTCTTGCTTTCTGCTTCCCATCAAAAGCAGCAGCAAGCAGAAAGCAGGGGGTGAAATGGCTCCAATCCATTTAAACCAAGCAGCTGAGTGGCAGAAAGCAGGGGTTTGAATGGCTTGTAGCCATCTAAACCCTGCTTTCTGCTCCCTGTACCTCAGTGGAGCCATTAAATCCCTTGCTTTCTGCTCTTCATGAACCACCATTAACTGTCTTAAAATTCATAGAAGTTTGTGGTATCTCTTTAGTTTGTGAACATTGCTTTGCGAACCATGAACTGCCCAAAATTCATCATAAATTTTAGTTTGTGAGTTGGTTTGTGCCCATCCCTACTCAAGATATTCAGAGGGTTTTAGCCCACATATGCCTTCATGGATGTTTGGGCCTGGCAGCTTGACTGGATAGTTCCAGTAGTAAGGATGAAGATGCCCCAGTTCTCCTGGGAAATGCTTCCACATGCTAATGCCCTATCAGGAAAATACCAAGATGCAGAATAGATATGGCCTAAAGGTACTAAATGTACTATACGTAACATCTGCATCACTGTCATGGGCTTCTTGGAACAGAATGATTGGAGACCAGAATTTTCCACTCTTATCCATTTGTAGGATTTTATTTCATTCAGAGATGACACCTGATCTGCAGATTAAAGATTCTGCTATTGAACATAGGGGGATCTAATTTGAAAGGGCCATCACTGCAGCAAGGGCAAAACAGAGTTGTCTGTTTATATTATGTATGTTGGAATAGGAGTATACTTCTGTCAGAATTTCGGAAAGTTCATTTAAAAATGATAGTGGCAACTGCCCATAGCAACTGTGTAAAGATTTGCCCCACACACTGCCCAATACTGAAGATTATCAGTGGAGGGGTTTGAGCCCTTCAGACTCCAAAGACTTTAATGACATAATAGCCAGAGAACTTCCACATAAAACAGGAAGAGCAACTAACGAAACTTACAACATAAAACCCCCCTCCTGTCATTTTTATAGTAACAGTAAAACACTTTATTGAATTTATGAGCTACATAATGACTATGAAGAATGTAACTTGAATTAGAACCAACTTGGAAGTATAATATCAACTATAAACCCTTTTCTATTAGCCCGGTCCTTTATTATTTTCTTTCCTTAGGGTTTCTTTTCATATCAAGGGACATTTCCTTCTTCAGCATTTGTCCTGAAATCTAGTTCACAATCTCTTCATAAATTCTTGGCCTCCTGTGGACAAAAAACCCTAAAAGCAGCACCAATTTGAAGTTTCAAAAAGAAGGAACTATTATAAAACATACCTTAACAAAAGAGTTAAAATGTATACATTTACTTTAGGATCCATCCAATACTTGATATTATCAGATAAATAATATGATCAGATGGATTTAAAAAATCAAAATATTTATACAGCTCTTTATATTAGGAATATGAGTGTTATATTTATGTGTGTATATATGCAAATTAGGACAAGGTATGTCAAATAGAATCCAAAATGTGTTCTATTTTGTCTTTCCGGTTTGTAGGTGTGATCTAAAAGTCTCTCTCTAAAAACCCAAGAGCTGTTTGACATCCAGAACCATTATTTTTTGTGGTCAAGTTTGTAAATGAGCAATTGCAAGGGTAGGAAATGGACCTACAAGTGAAAGCAGGATGTTTTACTGTGTTTTCCGATGCCGTTTTACTCCTTTAGTCTCCTTGGTCCCCAAGGAATTCTCTGAAGGGGCAATAAAATAAAATGGGTGAAACAAAGCCATAAGCCGGTTAAGTCTGAAAGACATGTCATCTCATCTAAAAAGAAGAAACGGACCATTTCCACACGTAGAGCTGACAGCAACGCCTGAGCTAGCAATAGTGCTATTCCATTTGATTTATAGAATAATGGGGTGACAAATGATGACAAAAATAAACTTTTACTGCACTGAACTGCTCCTTTATTTATGAAATTTGGCCAAGTAGTGAAATCTTTTATCTGCAAGTTGTAACATGGAGTGGAAACGAGCGATTATGGTGTGGTAATAGTAATCCAGTGATGGAGGCCGAGTCAGTTGGAAATGGATTGAAGTAAAATAACTACCACACCATGATAAATGTGAACAGAGCTTTGCTGACAGATGATCTAACAGGTGTTCATAACAACTATATAAGAGGATTTATTTATGACCAGCCACAGCCGCAGCACTGTAAATCAGCAGCAGCAGCTGCACACCACTGAAACCAAGTCCCTGATGGAGGAACGGTGCAAGAACCCAAAGAACACAATTCACTCCAGAATCATAATCACCAAATAACGTTTTTTAGGCAATTACACCATACTGCAGAAATCAGAATTACTTTCAATTACCCAAAGTTAAGTTGCCAACTAAACTTTTCTCCCTAGAAAAAGGAACACACCAAAGCAAATAAATACAAATTATTCTTTGAATGAAGCCACCTGCAAAAGGGCTGGATGAAGAGAGGGTGCTTCAAAGGTCCAGCACCAACAGTGAAACAGAACTCTATAGGACTCACTTAAAAGAATTTTCTGACCTAGGGAAACTCTTAAGTGCAAACTGCGACATAGTCATATTTTACTGAAGTCATTGCCTTTTGTGTAAGTGGTCTAGGGAATCATCTGGCCTGCTGGTCCAATTTTAGCCTTAATTTTCAACACAGGGTACAATTGCTCCCTTTAGCTCTGTCCTCTTCTTTCTCATCCTCTTTTCCCAAAAGTCGGTGTGGTGTGACAGACCTTAGGTAAGCTTGCCACCTCACACAGGGTCAGGCTTTACTAAATGAATACCAATGGCTGAATGCAATGATTTGTCCAGAGGCATGACTTTTCAACCCCACACATCAACTTTATGCAATCCATGTAGCACATCTAGTTTGCATCCATTTACTATGACCAGTTAGTACTATGTCCTATTCAGGGGACATAGATTTATACTTTTCATACTTTTGTTAATGTTTTAACTTTTTGTTATTGGGTACATAGCATTTGTTGTGTTATTTGCCTCTTACAAAAATACAGTGTCAGTTCATTAAGTAATGGAACACACTATTGGAGAAGATAGTGTAGATAGCCACGATATTCACAATATACTCTTGGCAAAGCAAAATACACAACCTCATTTAATCAAAGAAAGTCACCTCTTCCTCCCATTTATGAATTGGCCACAGATAGGAGTTGCATGCATTTATTCATAATTACTTGTAAAGTAGTTAAGCGTAATTCCTAGTCTGCAAATTATTCAGAATGTTTTTTTAAAATCAGTGTTATCAAATTGACTTGTATATAGTGAATGAAATCACATGGTTCCCCCCCCATGTTGTAAGGGCACTACTGATTTTAAATGGTATAACATAGTAAAATTTCACAAATGAAACTTGTAATTTTAGATGATATGTGAAGGCAGTGGACATTATGCATGTTCTAGATAGGCTGGTAGATAGTGCTGGGAAGGAGCCAGTGGTTGTGATACATGCTGGCATCAACGATGTGGGGAAATGCAGTTGTGAGGTCCTGGAGGAAAAATTCAGGCTGCTAGGTAGGAAACTCAAGGCCAGGACCCCCAAGGTAGCCTTCTCAGAAGTGCTATCTGTTCCACGTGCAGGGCCGGAGAGACGGGCACAGATCAGGAGTCTCAATGCATGGATGAGACAATGGTGTAGGGGGGAAGGATTCAAGTTTGTTAGGCATTGGGGTGCTTTTTGGAACAAGAGGGAGCTGTACAAAAGAGACTATTTCCACTTGTCCCAAGAAGGAACCAGGTTGGTGGCGTTTAAAATCAAAAAGGCGGTAGAGCAGTTTTTAAACTGAATATTGGGGGAAAGCTGACAGGAGATGAAAAGTCTCTGGTTTGGGATGGCTCATCTCAAAGAAATGAGGGGGTAGCTGTTACTTTTCTACAAGGAAATGGATTAGAATTGTCCACTGAGACTATGGCTAACGATATGGACTGCCTGGCAAGGTCTTGAGGCAGCAAGAGGAAGGTTGTGGGCTTAACATGTATGGGAAACTATAGATGTTTATATACAAATACTAGAAGTGTCCGAGGTAAAATTAGGGAGTTGGAATGCTTGGTGTTGGGGGAGGAAATAGACATTGTGGCTATTTCAGAAACTTGGTGGGATGAGGAAAATCAGTGAGATATGGTGATTCCTGGTTTCCCTATGAAGAAAGCACTTGGGGCTCTTTAACTTGGAGAAACGGCGGCTAAGGGGTGATATAATAGAGGTTTATAAGATTATGCATGAGGTAGAGCAGGTTGAGAAAGAAGTACTTTTCTCCCTTTCTCACAATACAAGAATTCGTGGGCACTCAATAAAATTGCTGAGCAGTCAGGTTAGAACAGATAAAAGGAAGTACTTCTTCACCCAAAGAGTGATTGACATATGGAACTCATTGCCACAGGAGGTGGTGGTGGCTACAAGCATGGACAGCTTCAAGAGGGAATTAGATAAACATATGGAGCAGAGGTCCATCAGTGGATATTAGCCACAAGGTATAGATAGGAATTCTCAGTCTGGGGCAAATGATGCACTGTATTCTTGGTACTTGGGGGGGCAACAGTGGGAGAGCTTCTAGTATCCTGGCCCCACTGCTGGACCTCCTGATAACACCTAGTATGTTTTGCCACTATGTGACAGTGTGTTGGACTATATGGGCCATTGACCTGATCCAACATTGGCTTTTCTTATGTTCTTATGTTCTCTTATGTGAAGGCCTCAACACACAGTCCTTGGTGAGTATTAAATCTTCAGTATCTCTGTAAGAGTTCTGAAGACCAATACAAAATGAATCAATAGTAGGTTAAATCATTCCTTCAGTACGGCAGATTTTATAAACAGATAACAATAAAAAATAGGCTTCATCATTAATCTACACCCATCTAAACACATTTCCCATAAGAATATGCCCAATTGAATCGTCAGAAGCCCATTTCTGTGTCCTCTTGTTGTCTTTTGCAATTAGATAGATATCTTCTAGAAATACAGTCTCTTTGGTGGTGGCACTCTGGTTATGGAACTCTCTGCCTACATATGCTTGCTTGGTGACATCATTACTATTTTTCAGTTGCCTGTTGTAATCCACCCTATTCTCCCAGGTTTTTATTTGCATAAAATATCTCTCTTTGTCGCTTTTTTTTGGGGGGGGGGGGGTTATCTATTTTTATTGTGTTTTTGTGCTTTAAAATGCCTGTACTATTTATTGTTTATTTTATGTTGCTTAAATATGCTTGGTAAGGCACTTTGATGGATTTTAGGTCAAAGGGATGGGTAAAAATACTTAAACAAATAGCAGAAATGCTCAGCTGTTTTGGTGAACAGGTATATATGGAACAGAGAATTTGTGCCAAGGAGAGAGCAATCCGACTTCCAGTTTAAGCGTTTCGCCCCTCAGCTGCACCCCGTCTTGCTCCGATGTGGGGAAGCTGAGTCTCAGCTGATGGGAAGGGTCCGAGATCGTCCCGGACCCTCCCAGGATCTCTGGGAGGGACCTGCCTGGGGAGCTGAGGAGAGCCTTTTTCAAGGTGACAGCCAAGGAATTGAGGCTCACCTTCTTCCGCAAAAGGTACCATCGCCACAGAGCCAGTATGGCGCCGAGAGACAACTGCCGGACAAGTGGACACGGTCAAAAGTTTTGAAATGCTTTTAAAAGATTTCCAAGGCTTCAAAGCATGAGTTAAGCAATGCTCAGGTGATTTAAAGTGTCTACGAGAACCTTGGTAGCAATTAGAAGTGCCTAAGTGCAAAGTGACAGGGGAGGGAGAAGACTCAAGACTTCACCCCCCCCTTAAAGCAAGGTGGTTTTAAAGCGCAAACAAAGAACTTTGTGTTAAACTAAACACATCAGATTACTAGCGAAACCAGAAGCTGCATAAGAACGTAAAGCAGATTAAATTCAGCTAACTTTTACTTTGTTTTGGGAAACTTACTTCTTGTTGATATTATGGCTGGGAGAGGACGGAAGACGGACTGGAGAAAAAAACTTCAGCCAGAAATAGCCTACCAACGACTCCCTCCCAGAACCAGGAAGTAGCAGCAGACATGTCTACACTGCTGGCGAACGCACTGTGCCCCCTAATGGAACAGATGACTAATGGACAGTTTGCAAAAATAATTGACTCAAATGGACAAAAGAGCTTCAGTAACTGAAAAGACGTTAAAAAAGATGGAAAAACAGATGGAGAGTATCAACAAAAGAGCGGACGAAGCAGAGAAAGAAAGATCCTCCAACAAAACCCAACTAACACAGCTCCAGCTGGAAAGATCCATGTACATTCTACGTCTCCAAGGGATACCAGAGGAAAAGAACGAAGATTTAAAGGCTCTTCTAGCAGAGGCTCTTGCTCCATTAATGGATTACAAACAGGAAGAACTACTGAAGGAGATGGACTGAGCTTACAGGACTTATCCAGATTTTTTTAAAAAAATTAAACTCCTGGGAGAAATATGTATGAAATTTACGAGATGGTCTACCAGAGATCTGGTGCTGAAATCTACACAGGGGAAACCTTTAAAAATCAAGAATGAAGAGATAAATATCTTGAAGGATATCCCCTTTGAAGTCAGGAAGCGGAGGAGGCTCTACAGGGAACTTTCTTTCTCTACAGAAAAAAGGAGTGCCTTACAGATGGTCATTTCCTAAAGCACTAAGTTTTAAATATGAAAATAAAAAATTTAACATCGACACTGTTCCTAAGGCAAAAAAGTTTGAGGACCAATACTTTAATCCAACGCAAGGCAAAAAAGACAAAAAATCCAAAACTTATGAGGAGGAGGAGGAAGAAGAAGATGAAGAATCCTACTCACAGGATTCATCAAGCCATAGCCCCAAACTTTATAGTTCTTCAGATACTTTGGAATCCGAGAAAGGAGCAGCCGCTCCCAAACCCTGAGGAAAAAAGAAACGCAAGAAGAAAAGACTCTAAATCCAAGATAACTGTTGATAGTGCAGTTTTTGCCAACCAGTTAGCTAATGCAATGTTTTATTACTCTTTGTTAAATTTTTATAAGCAACAACATCTCAGTACTACTAGGTGACAAGGATATATATCTATGTAACCAGATCATGTCACCCTGTTAGTCTACCCTCCCCTATATCCATTAGTATGCTTAGAGGTAGGGTTTTAGTTTCCCTTCCCCACTCCAGTAGTTTGTGATGTATTAGTTTCCCTTTCCTGTAGAATTTAGAGGTAGGAATTTAATACCCTCTCCCCGTACCCCATAGTACTGCAAAACCAATAAAATACTTATATATTTTTTAAAAAGGATAGAGCAATCCATCCTTGTTGGTGATGGCTGGGCCACCCACAGTTGGAGGACAGGTTTTATCACATTTGCCCCCACAACTGTCTAGCACTTTGCATTTTGCCATGTATAAAGAACTGTTGCAGTTTATTCTTATGTAAACAAGTAAAGGGGGGCACTCTGGGATACCACTGTGGTGGTACTATACCAGCCACTGGTGACCTTAGCTTTTAAAAATCAAGGCTGTCCTTCTTAAACAACCCCACTGTGCATTATGGCTTGGCCACAATGGAACAGTGCTCTTCAGCTCTTGGCTTGTTATTCTCAGGTAGGTCATGGAACACTCTACAGCTGCCATTTCCCCCGTGCCCCCGTGCCTTTTTAAGGGACTGGCTATGTAGAGAGCAAGGCTATGCTTCCTAGTTCTCTGCTTGAGTTGATGAGAAGAATAGGACAACAAGGTGAGATCGCTCAGCAGTAAAGAGGTTTCCTCTGTTACTCTGCTCCTTGGCTTGTTCTTCACTATAGTACATCTCCTTCTGTTTCCTGACCCTAGCTTTTTTTTGTCTGCTGCAATATTGGCCTTGCTATCAGTGAGATCATCATAACTCTGGCTCCCACTCTTTCTGATGTGACTCTATTATGTGACTCCCTGTCATATGCTTGCAGCTTGGTGGGTCTGGAAAGGTTGAAAAACATAGCTCTAGACTGCAGTTAAATGTGGAGAGCCTCTATAGGGCTGTCTACCTCTACATAACACTAATTCAGATTGTAGAGAGTTCTTAGCACTAGCTAAATCAATGCCTCCATATCTCCTATATAATAATTCCATTTTGGAGTGGCAAGATTCGATGTGTGCCAAAATCAATTGGCTGCCTGAACTGCCACTCAGAAGGCACTGGCTTCGTTGGCTGCCTAAGTTGTGGGGTCCACTGTCTCTGGCTGCCACTGTCTCCGGCTCAGTGTGCTCAGAGCCAATGGAAGGGACAGAAAGGACGCTCCGCGGGGCTGGGGGTGGCTGGGGCCTCCTTTCCTCTGGCTCATGTGCAGTGCCAGGGGTGGGGAGGGGGTCCTCGCTTTGGTCCTCTGTCACGGCCCCCTCCATCCCTCCTATGTCCCCATACATAGAGGACCCAGCGCACATTGGCCGGTTCCCCCCTCATGCTGCTGCCGCCCTGGCCACTCACCTCTCCTCCCTGGCTCTGGCTGGTCGAACTGGCTCTGCCTCACACACTGGCACTATTGCTCACCTTGCACTGTTTAAAATGGCTGTGAGGCACATCAGGCTGGGGGGGAGAGGAGGGCAGAAAAGCCGTGCAGCCAGAGTCAGGTGGGGGGGCCGCCGAGGTGGAGGACAGGGTCGCCCACAGCAGCGGTGGTCTGGCCATGGTGCTTGGGGGGAAGGGGGGCCAATGCAAGCCAGTGCACTCTCCCAGGCCCTCTTTCTAGAACTCATTGCATTTCTTTCTGCAATGGGCCTTATTATTGGTAATGGAATATTGTCCATTGTTACAGAGGCTACTTCCTATTGACAGTACAAAAAAAACTGATGGCTGAAAATCATGATCAGGAAGTCACATAATATCCTGCAGCATCATGGAATGTTAGGTCCTTTACAGTTTACAGCATGATGTAATGAGCCCTTAGTTTATATCTGTTCCTCAGGGCCAAGCAACCATTTAAAGTAGTCCAAGTTACATGGAGGAAGGATGCCCAGCATCAGATCCTTCCTGAATAAGGTATGCTCAGCCAGAAGATTAACGTACTTCTGGTCAATGAAATATTTAATAAATATTAGCTTGTCACTTAACTGGTAACAAGGTTCTTCATTATCAGGAATTAACAGTTAATAGTACATAAAATCTTGCTACAAAAATGAAGGGCTAAGGTAAATGTCATCATTTTATTTTATTTACTGTATTTATAGTTTTCCTTTCTCACTGAGACCCAGTGTAAGTAAATAGAATCAGTAGGAAGACAGACCTTTAATAAGCAGCATGCTAGGACTAGGATTACAGAAATCTAAATAAGCATAGCATATTAGGCATGGTAAAGAGTGCAGATATAATGAAGAAGAAGGTATTACATCAGTAGTAAACAATGCAGTGGTAACAGGGTAACACATGCAGCAAACTGATAACACATCCTACATACAGTGGTATAGACTGCTGTACCTTTCCTTTTATATAGTGCCTTCCTGAACCATTCTGTTACAGTACAGCCCATACTTTATAGAAAAGCCCTCCTTCTTCAAGGTGGGGGCCACAACAGAGAAAACACACTTATTGTTCTTGCCCGTTTTCAGGGTGGCATCCGCAGAAGGCTGAACAGATGACTGAAGCTGCCCGTGGTAGGACACAAGAGGAGAAGTGGTTCTGCAGCTATAAGGGCCCAAGGCCATGCATGTGATAGTCAGTACCTTGAACTAAACTTGGTAGCTGATGTGCAACCAACAGAGTGACTGCAGAATGGGAGTAATGCCCATGCTTCATTTAGCTTCTGGTAATAACTGAGTTGTGGCATTCTGTATCTAATGATGTCTCCAAGTTGACTTCAAGAACAAGCCCATTGCAATAGTGACCATTGATGTTTCCATGATATGGGTGCTGATGGCTAGATTGGCTGAGTCAAGGTAGGGGACAATCTTGCAGGCTTGATGAAGTTTTGTGGCTTCATTAACTTCCTTCTCAAGTAGCAGTTCTGGAGCTGGTATAACCCCAGAGCTCTTAACCAAGTCAACCAGGATCAGTTGAATGCCTTTGGAAGTGGGAGGTATTATCCAAGACTTCATTGTTCCCAACTATCATTAGTTCTGTTGTTAGGATTTAGTTCCAGTTTGTTTGCTCTTAGCCATTTAACCACAGCAGTCAAGCTGTGTTTCAAGACCTCTACTACATTGTCAGGAGATTTGGATAGAGAGGTAAGGAGCTAGGTGTCAATTCTAAAGCTACAACGATTTCCCTTAAGGGCTTTACATAGAGGTTGAACACTGAGGAAGATAAGACTATGCCATGTGGAGCCCTACAGGACTTGTCCGACACTGATGACAACTGGTCTCTGATAGTCTCTTTAAGACTAGTCTGTAAGAAACTATTTAAACTAATTCAAAGCACATCCCGATACATACCTCTGCCTCCAAACATCTCAAAAAGATGGCATGATCCAGTGTATCAAAGGCTGCAGATAAATCATATAGGAGCAATAAAGAGGCATGGCTTTTGCCTACATTCAAATGGAGATAATCAGCCATGGCCGCCAGGGCTCTATCTGTCCTGTAGCCCAGCCTGAAACTGGAGTGAAAAGAGTCCAGAGCAAACGAGTTAACCAGAAAGACTGCCACTGCTCTCTCAATCAACTGGTTGAGAAAGGCCAAATAAGAGACTGGGTGATAATTGGCCACATCATTTTTCCATAGTGATGGTTTTAAAGAAGTGGGCAAATAACCACCTCTTTGAGTTGCTGAGGGAAGGTGACTGACTTATGATGGACACCAAAGGCTCATTAATGTGATCCTTTCATAATTTCAGCAGTCGAGGTGGGCAAGATCCAGAGTACATGTGGTGGCCTTCATAGATCCCAAGATTCTGTCACCATCCATAATAGTAATTGGGTAAAAGTGAACCAGACAATGTATTAAACATATCTTCTGTTTGAGCTCTGTTACAACCAGTGTTCAAATCAGAACATATTTCAGAGGTTCTATCAGCAATTTTTCTTTGCAGAAGTATGACCTTTTTTCATGCTTTGGGCCTGTCACAACTTGAGAGAGGCCCATGGTGGCCCAAGAGGCTATGAAATCCTGGCCAATCTAGGTGAGAAGCCCTAGGCATGAATGTTGTTTCCAAGAAATACTACTGCTACGACGACAACAACGAAGCAATAGATCGCAAAACTTGCAAGATAATGACAATGCATCCCTCAGTACACCTTAGAAGTGATGTTGATCATCTTTACTTACCAAGAAAATTAGGTGGAAAACATCTCCTGAAAGTTAAGCAAGCAGCTGAAGAAGAAAAAAGAGCACTAAATAACTACACCAAGAAAAGCAAAGAGAAGCTTCTAGTTGACATCTACAAGGCAGACTCATTTAAAGTTACAGAAACCAAAGAAGATTACAAAAAGATTGAAATCAAAATTCACTTTGACAACTGGAAGGAAAAGCACTTGCACGGTCAGCATTTGAAAGTCGTAGAGAATAAAGTTGATAACGAAAACACCTGGAAGTGGCTCCAAAATGGGCACTTGAAGAATGAAAGAGAAGGACTCTTTCTAGCTGCACAACAGCAGGCACTTGAAACGAATAGTATGAAAGCCAATATTCGGGAGACCAGTGATAACAGCAAAAGCAAGGCAAAGGATGAAACCAGGGCTGTAGCCAGCGGGGAGGGGGCGTTGGGGCATTGTCCCCCATGGACGATGCCTGGTCCACCACTGACCTCTGCCCAGACCCCCTCCTTTTCTCCCTCACCCTGGGTCCCAGTAGAGAAGCAGATGGCCTCATGCTGGGTCTTCCTGCTCTCACAGGCAGCTTCAAAAGCAGGAAGAGCTGAATGGCCCACCCAGGTGCCTCACTGGCGCAGGTGAAGTGGGATGCCTTAGTGGTCCATTCAGGCCTGATTTCACAGCCGGCCTGCATGAGGGCCTGGCCTGGGGAGGCCATGCGGAGGCTGCCTCTCACCCTCCCCTCCTGCTCGGCTTTGAAGCTGGCTGAGAAAGCAGGAAGACCTGGTTCAGAGAGGCCCTGCCTCTTCCTCCCCTCCTGCCTTTTCTTCCCCTCCTGCGCGTGCCCTGCCAGAAATTTTCTGGCTAAGGGGCTGGATGAAACAGTTGATCGTATGGTCAGTGCCTGCAATAAAATTGCTCAAACTGACAATAAAGAACTTCATAATAGAGCTGCAGCTATGTTGGACTGGAATCTTTACAAGAAGATATGCTGGATGTCCATTCTAAACATCACGCAGGGCGCCCCATTCATCCTCCCCTACCCTCTCTACACCATAACAACAGATGCCTCCCTATGGGGCTGGGAAGCCCATCTTAACGGCGTCAGCATTGGATACCATTGGGATGCGGGGACAGCAGCCAAGCATATCAACTTCCTCGTGCTGCTGGCCATCAAGCTGGCTCTGCAAGCCTTCCAACCTCTACTTCGAGGTCACTGTGTAGCTGTCCTGACGGACAATACTACGGCACTCAGCTACGTAAACCGCCAAGGAGGGACGGTGTCTCGGAGTCTATGTCGCCTGGCGATGGACTTGTGGCATTGGTACATTACCAACCAAATCGTCCCAGTAGCCACACACATCCCGGGTGTCCTGAATGTGGAAGCAGACCTCCTCAGCAGGGGTCACGCTCACCACCACGAGTGGGAGCTGAAGTGGTCATACCTCCTGCTACTGTTCCATCAATGGGGCACTCCGACTATAGATGTGTTCGCTTCCAGGGAAAATACGAAATGCAGCCATTTCTGCAGCCAGGGAGGAAAGGATCCCCTCTCCTTAGGAGACGGCCTCCTGTTTCCGTGGGACCAAGGTTTCCTCTACATGTTTCCCCCTCTGCCCCTACTTCTGAGAGTGGTACACAAACTGGCCAAACTCCGTTCAAATTGCATACTGGTGACACCACAGTGGCCCAGGCAACCCTGGTTCCCCATCCTGCTTCATTTAGCAAGGAGCAGGTTCCACCACTTCCCCAGGGCTTCAGACCTTCTCTCAGCGGAGAAAGGAGCGCTCCTCCATCTGGAGGTGAACACCTTAAAATTGACGACTTGGAGAATACAGCCTTGAAATTCTCTGCCAGGGTCTCTGAGGTCCTCTGCAATGCGAGGAAAGAATCCATGCGTCTGTCATACCAGAGGAAATGGCACAGGTTCCTCTTATACCTCCACCCCTCTACGGAGTCACCAACTTCTGTCGGCCTTGACAGGATCTTAGACTTCCTGGTCTCCCTCAGGGACCAGGGTCTTTCCCACTCGTCCATCAGGTTCTACCTGGCGGCAATCTCCGCATACCATCAAGGCCTGGATGGCTATACAATTTTTTTCCCATCCAACCTCAAAACAGTTTCTGAAAGGCCTTATTAGGTTGCACCTTCCTGTCACTGCTCGCACAGAACTGTGGGACTTACCGTTGGTACTCCGTCAGCTCACTAGACGACCATTTGAGCCGATGGCTACCTGTGATCTCCAGTACGTGGCCTGGAAGACAGCTTTCCTGGTGGCCATCACCTCGGCTAGGAGGGTCAGCGAACTCATGGCACTACGTCATGACCCACCATACCCGGTCTTCCTCCCAAATGGAGTATGTCTGGTGCCAGATCTCTCCTTCATTCCGAAGGTCGTTTCAGAGTTCCATCTCAATACCCAATCCATATCCAAGATAGTCACTCATCTACACTTAAGGGGCTGCATTGTCTATGCCTACTTAGACGACTGGCTTTTTACTGTTCCCTCCCCTGATCTACTTGCTGATTATGTTTCCTTGGCCATCTCCACATCGACTTCTCTGGATCTCCAGATTAATTGGTATAAACCGATCCTATATCCATCCTATTAATTGGGGCCCTTGAATCTGATAGGGGCATGGCTTTTCTTCCTCAGACTAGGGCAGCCTCCATAAAAGCAATGGTTCAGAGGTTTGCCTCTATTAGATTTCAGTCTATCTAGTCCATATACCGTCTTCTAGGCCTCACGGCCTAAACTACTGCAGTGGTCCCCTTTACCCGATTATTCATGAAGCACCTTCAGAACTGGTTCCTCATGTCAATGTGCAGATAGACCCCCCTGGTGGAAATGGTCTATTCCTAGAGTGGTAGTCCATTCCCGGGGGGGGGTGTTATTGAGAGAACCTGCTGAAAGACACCCCATCTGGGATGCTCTCCCATGATGTTCAGGTTTTTACAGATGCATCCCTTTTGGGCTGGGGGGTGCACTATGGCTTTCACACAATGGCTGTCTCCTTGGAGGCTATCCACATTACTGAGGTGGCAAATGGGACAGCAGAGGCAGAGGCAACATGTCTGTACACAATTAGTCTCTCAAGGATGATTACCTGCTTCCTTGTTCTCTGATAGGGCACAACCCTAGGTGGACCTATTTGTTTCTTCCTCGAACACCATGTGCCTCCAGTTCTGCTCATACCCATTCCCTAGGGGATACCTTCCAACTGACGTGGCAAGGAGCTCTGTTCTATGCCTTTCCTCCAATCCCCCTGCTAGGGAGGGTCCTCATCAGGATTTGGGAAGACAAGTACAGTTGTATTCTGATTGCACCATTCTGGCCCAAAAGAGTATGGTTCCCAACACTGTGGTTTCTGTCTCAAGGCCGCTATCTCTGTATAGGGCCTCTCCTGCACCACAAGGTCCAGTCCCTGCACCTAATGGCCTGATTGATAATCACTAGAGTGGCACAGGCACCCTCCAGGCCCCCCTCAACAAGGAAATCTTATACTGCAAAATGGTCCAGGTTGTTCTCCTGGGCGGCTGCCCACAGCCTCCCCCCCCGAATCCTGCCAGCTGGATTATATTTTAGAATACCTATTGCACCTGAAAGATAGGGACCTCAATCAAGGTCCATCTGTTGGCCATTTTAGCCTTCCACGATCCTGTTGCAGGTTTTTCTGTTTTTTTAAGCTCCAATTTCCAAAAATTCCTTAAGCGTTTATTTAACTTATGCCCTCTAGCATCCTTCCTCTCCCATTCCCCAGTGGAGTGTTTCACTGGTGCTCTCTACATTAATGTTTAAGCCCTTTGAGTCCCTTGCTACATACAGCTTGTCCTTCCTCTCCTATAAGGTAGCCTTCCTTCTCGCAATTACCTCTGCCCGAAGTGTAGGAGAACTCTTCCCTGCCCTTTACCAGGTTTCACCCTGATAAGGTTGTTCTCTGCCCTAGTCTGGAATTTTTCCCAAAGGTTTTGTCCACTTTCCACATTTCACATGATATAGATCTGCCAGTGTTTTTCCCCTCTCCCATATTGGACAAGGAACGAACCCCATGCACAATTGCACTCATTTCACCCACTAGCAAGGTCATGCTCAAGATCTTAGAAGCTAGGCTTCAGCAGTACATGGATAGAGAACTGCCAAAAGTACAAGCTGGGTTTTGAAGAGGTAGAGGAACTAGAGATCAAATTGCCAACATTTGCAGGATTATGGAAAAAGCAAGGGAGTACCAGGAAAACATCTACTTCTGCTTGACTATGCTAAAGCCTTTGATTGTGTGGATCACAACAAACAAACAAGTCCTTAAAGAGATGGGAGTACCAGACCACCTCACATGTCTCCTGAGAAACCTGTATAACGGTCAAGAAGTGACAGAACCAGGTTTGGAACAACTGATTGATTTAGCATAGGACATGGAGTACAACAAGGATATATATTGTCACCCTGCTTATTTAATTTATATACAGAGTACATCATGTGAAATGCTGGCCTGGATGAATCACAAGCTGGAATTAAGACTGCCGGGGAAAACATCAACAACCTCAGATATGCAGACGATACCACTCTAAAGGCAGAAAGTGAAGAGGACTTAAAGAGTCTCTTGCTTGACTTGAAACTCAACATAAAAAAACTAAGATTATGGCATCTGGCCCCGTCACTCCTTCGCAAATAGAAGGGGAAGTCATGGAAGCAGTGACAGACTTCACGTTCCTGGGATCCAAGATCACTGCAGACAGTGACTGCAGCCATGAAATTAAAAGACACCTGCTCCTTGAGAGGAAAGTGATGACAAACCTAGACAGCCTAATAAAAAGTCCGTATGGTCAAAGCAATGACTTTTGCAGTAGTAACGTATGGCTGTGAGAGTTGGACCATAAGAAAGGCTGAGCACTGAAGAATAGATGCTTTCGAATTATGGTGCTGGAGAAGACTTTTGAGAGTCTCTTGGACTGCAAGGAGATCAAATCAGTCAATCCTAAAAGAAATCAACCCTGACCGTTCCCTGGAAGGCCAGATACTGAAGCTGATGCTCAAATACGTTGGCCACCAAATGAGAAGAGAGCACTCACTGGAGAAGACCCTGATAATGGGAAAGATTGAAGGTAAAAGAAGAAGGGGATGACAAAGGAGGAGATGTTTAGACAGTGTTATCGATGGAATGAATGTGAAGTTGAGCAAACTCCCGAGAACGATGGAGGACAGGAGGGCCTGCTATGATATGGTCCATGGGATCATGAAGAGTCAGTCTCGACTGTGCGACTGAACTTCAACAGGTCACTACTTTTTTATTTAGACTGTATCATGTCATTACAGAAGGAGGGCCACCTGCCGGTTTGCTTTGCTGGCTCTCACAAGATCCAGACAGCCTCTTCTTAAACCATATCATTCTGGGTTGTTGAAGCCATCCAATTGGTGTACTCTGACTCAAAGTTTGATTGCCCACTCTTATCTCAGGGCTCAGCCAGGTCACAATCCTCCTCTGCAGCCCTCCTTGGCAACGACCCTTGGATAGTATCTGCAAGGCAGTCACCTGGTCCTCCCTGTCAATGTTCATCAAGCAGTATGCAGTTGATGTCGATTCCAGAAGGGATACAGCTATGGGGAAAGTGGGTCTTCAGTCCTTATTTCACTGAGGATCCCACTCCCACATCCTACTGGTAAGTCAGCTTGCTATTCTCCTATGTGGGACTGCACGGAAGCCACAAAGATAAAAACAAGGTTACACTTACCTGTAACTGTTGTTCACTGATTATCTTCTGTGCAGGCACACATCCCTCTTTCCCTCCCCCACTGTGGGATCCTCATGCTCTTGTGGTCCTCCATGGTGGTGAGGAGGGACTGGGAGAAGGAGCACTTGCTCTGCCCCATGTTGGTTGGGCAGGAAGGAGCTGGGCCATGAGGGGAAGGGGCTGAGTGCTCCAAACATTCTAGAGAGCTTTAGAAAAGAGATCTCTGCAGCAGGCCTGTGCAAGTGTGGTCCCCCATATGTGCTTGCACAGAAAACCACTCGATGAACAACAGTTACAGGTGAGTGCAACCTCCCTACCCCCCGATACTTTATTCTCTTGGTAACATGGGGCCAAACCTTTTCTGCCTTTTAGCATATTTAGAACATAGACTATATGCCAGTGCTAGTACCTGCTACTAATACAGGATATTTTTAACTTCTGCTTCTAGGGAAGCTCACTGATTCCTAAATGGTGGGCTGAGGACCATGGTCAAAGGTTAAATGGTTGTTGCCTACAGTCCACAACAAGAAATTATTACAATTCTATTTGGTTACAAACCAAACAGAAGACAAAATGGTTTGGTTTCTCCTTAGAAGAATATATCAGGGCTTCCTTTATAGCCATGTACATTTTTTTCCTATTCCCAGGCCACTTCAGAAATCATGGCTGCATTTAGGAAAAGTTGTTTAACTCAATCACACATCACCTGCTTCCAGTCTGTAAGAGCAGTTGTATTGGGACCAGTTTACATATCACCTTTGATAAAATCTATTTCTGTTATCACAGCTTTCACATTATACTGGCAACATGTTTATTTTGTAATTTTGAAATTGTAATATGTAAGCTACCTTAAGCCACAAGGAAAGGTTTGATAAGCATTTTAATAGAAAACAGTTAAATAATAAATAAAAGCACTAATCATATGGATTAATACCAGTGGCCCTGTTGGAGGTATTGTTCTAGTTTGGGAAGTACCCCCATGATCCTAGTGGCCAGAACCGATGTTGTACATGTCATGATGCAAAACATGGGGTGATCACAGAGGAGCAATTTTAGAATGGGAACTGTACAGATAAATTGGACTTATTTGGTCCTGAGAGTTACAGTCTTTGGGGTTTGGGGGGAGAAATGTACCACAACTAGAAAAGTTTCTTATTTTGTCCCCAGTAAAATTTGGGCACATTTTATATCCTCAGGCCCATACATTTTCCAAGGTTTCTCAAAAGGCTCACCTGGAACAATGCACAATATATATCAGTGATATCAAAATCTGCAAGTATAGAAAGAGGCCCTATAGAAATGTCATTATATCCTACCGTTAACTTGAGTTCTGATCCAAAGTACAGCTATCAAGAAGCTGCACAAAAACAACAAACAAACATTTACTGGAAATCTAATGATCATTATGTTCATACCCCAGCTTCCACACAAATCTAATACAGCATTGTTCCCCTGTGTGCCTTAAGTAACCCACACCATATCCTGAATAGCACTGACTCAAGCAGGCTACAGACAGGAAGATGAAACAGTGGACCATCCAGAGACAAACAAGGACTTGCACCAGTATCAGGATTATGTATGTTAGTAAAACTATTACTAAACCTAAGAAAATTGGCTATAATAAATGATTTAGTCATTGGCAGGTCCACAACCATTGCATGCCATATCTGTCAACAGTGACCTAGAACAGCTTACATTGGCCAAGCAGGGCAGCCAGTATACCAAATGAATGAACTAAAAAATGACAACATGTAAGCACTTGTATAAGGTTTTAGGACAGGATATCTATTCACGACCTTTCTAGTCTACTTTATGTTTTGGATGAAATAGGGTATTGACTACTGAATGTAACAGACAGGCTGAATGCTCAAACTGCCAATTCAGTTTAAACATTTAATTCAGTTTAACATAAAATTAAAAATACAAAGCCAGAGTTAGGAGCGTATTAATTTGGTTTGTGTAAGCTACTGCAATATCCCAAACTTTGTGAAAAATACTATCATAACTCTTAACTACAAGACAGCTGTACAACAGAGGCAGTGTGGTGTAGTGGTTAAAGGATCTGACTAGAATCTGGGAAAACCAGGTTCAAACCCCCACTCTGCCATGGAAAGTTAGTGGATGGCCTTTGGCTCAGCCTACCCTGCCTCACAGGGCTGTTGTGAGGATAAAATGAAGGAGAGGAGGAGGAGGATATAAGCCACTTTTGGTCCTCATTGGGAAGAAATGCAAAATATAAATTAAGTAAATAGTAAATAAAACTTCCTGGGCAACCCTCCCCTCCCTTTAAATAAGTCTTAAATGTATCTTACAAACCACCAGGAAACTTAACTAATATTATTTAAATAGAGATTTTGGTTTTAAGATCTAATTAAATAGAAGAAAGCAAAATTATCATAACATGACTTTATTCAAATTTCAGTTTTTAGAAAATGGAGATTAAGGCAGCCGTGGGAAACAATCAGACAGAAATATATGCTTAGGTACAAAATCACATATTATCTGGACCATAATTACAACATTTTATTTCCTCCACACATCTAATGTTGTATACCTTTTCACATTGAATTATTCAAATACTAGTTTACTGATGTGATTTTCCAGTACCTTATTACTCAGTCTCTTCCTTTTGCACACAGGCAAAAAACAAGAAAAATATTGGAAGAAAATACAGCAGAGCACCAGGCTGGGGGGGAGGAATTCCTTGCATATAATATTAAAGAATTCAGCTGACAGTAAAATGTATGTTCTTTGGCTAGAAAGCAGAGGAAAAAAAGATGCAAAGTACTTGCTTGTGTAATAGATAGATACACACTAAAGCATTCTAAAACAGGAGACAAGAATGTCAAGAGTGTATTCTTCCCCCACTGCCAGATGGAAAGGCTATTATTATAAATGAAAGGCAGCAGTAGTGGATGCCAGGCACTTTTGTTGTGTGCCAGATTCTGAAGTCCAGATGTAAGCAGGTTACCCCTGGGACAGGACAGGCTTCAGCTCCCGCAGCAGAATAGAGCCAATCACCGTTTTCTCAGTGTTTATGATGAGCCGTGCTGTAGACCCTTCCTTCAGCTCCACTGTGACTAGCATCAGTGACCCACTATGCACAGTTTTAGCTGCAAACCTAAAGGATGAAAACAAATCTGTGAACACCTTCAAACAAAACCAAAAACAGGTGCTGTGTTTTCTTTAAAATTTTAATGAGTTTAAATATCGCCAGACATCCCAATAACATAAAAGCCTCTCCAAAACCACTAAAGCATTAACACACTATTATACAATATAACTACAACTCTACAACACAAATATATGAAGGGGAAAAGGACAGCTTAAATGCCCTAAAAAAGGAAATCAATTAGATTTATATAGTCTCTAATTTGACATAGAAGCAATTTGTACTCTGCCTGGAAGTAAGCAGAGTATTTTATGAACACAGGTGATTTAGGCTCAGATGTTTTCACACTAAAATAGTTCCATTAACTACATCTAAAGTGAAAGAGCTGAAGTTTTGTTAACATATATATTTCTAATGAAAGTAATATACAGCTCAATAGGAAATGTCTGTATCACTCATCCACCCACCAAACCAAAATACAAGTTTTATATATTAACAAACCTTCCCTCTTTAATCATCTGAACCTTAAATACACACCTAACAACATACTGTGAAAGAAAACTTGAGATCTAATCCTCCATTACTAAATTCCAAGACATGAAGAATTACTCATTACATTGAATTAAAAGAAAACCTAGTCTTTTAAGCACTGCAATTGACTGAAAAGCCATTTTAAGCACAATGAACTTTTCCCAGTCCTTTTAATTCATTTTGCATGCACAGCCAGGCCCTAGAGATGGGAAGGAAAGGAATGGCAACAGCCTAGCCTTCCATGTTGCACAAAGAACATACCACCCCCATTTGTTTTTTAAAAACCAGAGAACAACAAAGTTGCTGCACATGGGCTTCTGAAAACACTAACAAGTGTAGAGCAGGTCTGTGACCCTCTGCGACCCCACTTTGCAGGGCCAATCCCCTCTCCCCTTTCTGAATGACACGTGTCTGAATCAGCGCCATCTGCCTCAATTTGCGCAACATCTTCAGCCACAATAGCACCCAGTTAGCCCTGACAACGGCCCACAATACATAAAAATAAAACTGCTGTGCTGACAGCACGCCATCAGCTATTCAAGAGCAAACCAACTGGTCAGTGTCTCATGTCTGACAATTAGCATGGGCCCTGCACAGCGCCTCCTGGACTCCTTAGGGATCTGTTTAATTACCATCAACATAAAAGAGGGAGTTTATCAGCAGATACTCAAAAAGCTTCACTCTAGACTTAATTAAAATATTAGCCTCTTCAGCAGGAAGCAGATTCTCTTTAAATGAAAAGTAATTTCTTTTTTAAAAAATTAAGCATATCAACTTCAAAATCTTGTAACCCATTACACCAATTTAGAAACGTAAGTCATTCTTAAATGTCACTTCACAGGTCTATATTTTTCTTTTATAGATTTGTGACTTCCACTCATCTATATCTTACAAGAAATGTTTCAGAAGAGTACCAATAGCTCCATTCTGTATTTTTATCAAAATATTATGTTTCACTCATCAATTGGGAAAGACGATAATTATGTAAACAATAGTCTTATTAGTCTCCTTATTTATTTAACACTCATGTCTTGGGACTGCAGAGAGCAGATTATGCCTGAATTCACACAATAAAAGCTCCAGAACTGGGGCTCCCGTGGTGTTTCATAGCCCCAAGGCTCATTTTACTCTTGTTCTAGTCTAAACTGCAAGTGATATAAAATCAATGTTATTATAAAAGCAAACATTGCCCAAAGCACAATG
The DNA here is from genome assembly GCA_029375565.1 of Gekko gecko. Lineage (NCBI taxonomy): Eukaryota > Metazoa > Chordata > Lepidosauria > Squamata > Gekkonidae > Gekko > Gekko gecko. The sequence continues at coordinate 47,327,428 of JAPDNY010000007.1, read as the reverse complement.
GGTGTCAATTCTGGCTAGGTGCCTTTATGTGCCACTTAAACAATTATGTAAGGAATATTTGTTGGAAATGAATACCTCAGTTTCTTTTATGAAAAGATTTTGCTGTCAACTAACAATTTCAGAAGAAAATCAGCTTGCGTTTCATATATTACAGCAAAACTTTTGATACCTGGATCATGAAAAGCTGTGGTTGGTTTTAAAAGAAATGGGCATGTCACATGGTAGTTTTGATGCACAACCTCTACTCTGTAGAGGCTACTGTTAGGACAGAATATGGAGAAACAAAATGGTTTGCAATTGACAAAGATGTCAGACAAGGATGTATTTTATCTCCCTACCATCTCTTCAACCTATATGCAGAACGTATTATTAGGAAAGTTGGATTAGATTTAGATGAACATGTAGTGAAAATTGGCAGAAGGAACATTAACAATCTGCACTATGCAGATGATACCACATTATTGGCAGAAAATAGTGAAGACTTGAAATGACCACTGCTAGAAGTTAAAGCAGAAAGTGTTAAAGCAGGCTTACAGCTGAACATCAAGAAAACAAAAGTAACAACTGTGGGGGAATTATACAGCTTCAAGGCTGACAATGAAGAAATGGAAATCAAGGTTTTCTATTCCTTGGTTCCATCATCAACCAAAAGGGTGACTGCAACCAAGAAATCAGAAGGCGATTGGGAATGGGAAGGGCAGCCATGAAGGAGCTAGAAAAGATCCTTAAGTATAAGGACATGTTGCTGGCAACCAAGATCAAGATACCACAGTATTCTCCATTACTATGTATGGGTGTGGAAGGCAGACAATGAAGAAAGCTAACAGGAAGAAAGTTGTTCATTTGAAATATGGTGTTGGAAGAGTTTTTTTTACAGCTACTGCGGACTATTGTAGACCAAATCAAGCTGGAACTCTCCCTAGAAGCTAAAATAACTAAACTGAAGCTATTGTATTTTGGTCACATTATGAGAAGACAAGAGTCACTAGGAAAGATAGGAATGCTAAGAAGTTTTAAGGTAGCAGGAAAAGAGGACAACCCAACATGAGATGGATTGCCTCGATCAAGGAAGCTGCAGCTCTCAGTTTGCAAGACTTAAGCAAGACTGTTAATGATAAGACATTTTGGAGAATGTTAATTCATACTGTCACCATAAGACGGAAGCAACTTGATGGCACTTAACACCCCCCCCAACCAGAGAGACACTAAAGTCAGATAATGCTGACCTTTCACATACCATGAATGAACATTTAGGAGTAATTTTGGGAGAGGAACTAATGCTGGAAGCACTTACAGAAATCAGCTGACCAACAGAATCTCATGTGATACTCCTGTTAAAGAAAACTATTCAAAATGGAATGCATATATGGTCACAAACTATTATGAAATGTGGGAAAATCAACACAACATATAATGAATGTACAGAACCCCTGAAGGACAAACATGGCAACAGAAACATGTTTTATAAGTTGGATAGCAATCCAGCTTTGCCTCACTTACACACTGTACAAATGCAGATCAAGGGAGGTGTCCAATTGTTACAGCAAAGGGGGAGGATGACTGAGGTGAGTCAAACACTCTTTTTATGTGTGCTGCAGCACCTTCATTCCCCTAAGGCACTTTTACTCCAGCCATGCTCACTTCCTGTCCTGAAGCTTGGCTTGGGGGGGGGGCAGGGAGTGGAATATACTGTGGGGGAATGGGCCATAGAGGGAGGAAAGGTTTAGCAGCCTCTCACCCACAGAATCCTTTTGCTCTAAAATTCAGCCCCCTTCCCTACTTGCTACTTTGCATGCAGTTAAGGCAGACTCATCTCCTACTGAAGTCATGTATAGTTTCAGAGACAAGTTTGAATATCAGTAAAATCTCTGATGCCTATAATTCAGCTACTCTTAAATATCGAAGCAGCTGAGTTGGGATAGTACATCTACTATGATGGACAAAAACATGTTCTCTTATGAAAATGAATCTTTCCCACAAACACTTAGATCATTCAACAGAGCAGCACCTCTGCAAAGCTACTTCATTTTCCAGGTGGAACATGGAGTTTGTACCATGAAAGACAGTGCAGCTGTCCATTAATTTGGAATGTAGTGACTTTAAGACAATGGGCTTTCAGTGGAGAGGAGTGAACATGGAGATGGTGCCAGAGCAACAATGTAAATAAAAATGAACCTCTGCCTAGATAAAGGTACCCCCAAATTAACCAGCAGTCAAAAAAGCTATGCAATTATTTTTCCAGAACACCTATCCAAGTGTTATGAGGTATAACTAAGTAACCATAACAAATGCTTTTATAGGCATTTTCTTGCAGTTTAATCTGGAACATATTGAAGAATAAGGCTTTGAACTTTGCTGTAAATGTTGCCCTACAATTAAATCTTTGCTCACCCTACAGAAAACTGTAGTCAAGCCCCCAAGTAAAGCGCCTGTCACCTTAAACCACAGCAACTGTATATTCTAATTCCTTATTAGAAAAATTCTTTCCAATCCAATTACAGTGCTCCATAAATATAAAGGAGAAACAAGTTTAAACCAATATATGTATCTAACATAGTATCATTATGTCTTTAAAGAAGTATGTGTGCTTGATAGTATTTTTATATTCCTCATACAGATTGCTTATATGATATCAGTTGGGAAAATGGAAAGTGAATTATTTCCTTTTCAGCATTTTCTCCTTATTGGCATAATAGTACAGTGTTCTGTATGGCCTCATATATGTACTGTTTGTGTGCTTTACTGTTTTGATAAGATGGGTAGCCGTGTTTGTCTGTAGCAGTAGAAAAGAGCAAGAGTCCAGTAGCACCTTAAAGACTAACAAAATTTGTGGTAGGGTATGAGCTTTCCTGAGTCACTGGTATCTAAAGAAGTGAGCAGTGACTCACAAAAGCTCATATCCTGCCACAAATTTTATTTTGATAACAGTATTGAAGGAAATATGTTGACTGTGATTAACGTATCATATTTGAACAGCCTTACAACTTTATGTATCTATAAACTTTTTAAAAACAACTTACTTTTTTGGAAAATATGATACATTTAATAAAACAAGACAAAATAAAAACTCACAAATCTATATATAGCATTCATCATTTCCCCCAATCCATGCCACAAAGTAGCCTAAGATACATTCCTTTCCCATTTTAATTTGATAGCCTAGTAATGGTAGTGATCACCAACTGCTGAATTTTACAATAACTGTCTGTATTCCCTATGTTTTGTGCTTAAAATCCAGATTAAAAACATATTTACAAGACATATGATATTTTTCAATAAAACAGCTCATCACTCATTAAAATTAGCATTTATTCTAGAATATGGGTCACCAATTGCTTATTTGCATACAAAACATTATTTACAACAAAACATTTGTAACATTTGTTTCAACTAGTACTATGGCATCTTTTGTCTTTTTGGACCCCTGATCGGTAATCTTCTATTCTGAGTTTAATTTTCTCTCCTGTTGAGACCTGCTGGTTACTAGAAGCTGCTACAAAAGCTCATTCAGGCTAAAAACTTTTCTTCTACCCCATACATGAAGCCTTCAATTACTGCCTGCTGAAGCAGACAGAATCCTATTAGTAAGAAAGACGATCACAGGATGCAATGCCCAGCCCTAGCTGTATGAAAATAATTAGCCCAAAGTTGACAAATGTGTAATGAATTTGTGCAGTGAATGTACATTAGAAATCTTCTGTAAATTAGTCTGCTAATCCCAAATATCAGGGAAGTTACAACACGTAATTTTATATGGTGTTCAGTCAAAGACAAATGCAAAAGATCAATAACATCAATATCCTATAGCTGCTCTAAATCCACAATGAAGAAGAAGGTGCAGTCAAGTTACAACTGACTCATTACGACCCCATTCATGGGGTGTTCCAGGCAAGAGATGAGAAGCGGTTTGCCATTGCCTTCCTCTGCATAGCAACCCCGTCTTCCTTGATCGTCTCTCATCCATAGCTAACCCTACTTAGCTCTCAAGTTCTGACAAGCTATTTGGGCTGCTAACCCACGATAAAAGTATTATTTAACAAAACTGATATATTGTCTTTCTGCCCTCAGAAGGGTCACCGAGTACCACAAATCATAATGAACTCAACCCATATAGGTCTTTAAAGAAACCAATCTGTGACATCAAAACACTACAGCAGTTGAGAAAATAATTTATTGTTATAACAGAAATACTTTGCAAAGAAAATCCAAACTCTATGTAACCTGACAAATCCACATAGGAAATAAAACGAAGGAAGGTACTTTTGCAAGTGAGAATCAATAGGATGAGAGATGTTAAACACCCAGCCATCTGACTGCTACTTCCTTGCAAATGTTCCCTTGCTCTGGTATCATCTTGGCAAACATGATTGTGGGAACACAGGTTTCCTAAGAGAACATGACATTCTAACCATGGCTTGAATCTACTCAGGGCAGTCACAGCACCCCTACACACACTGGTTTCAGTGAGGGATGCAAACCGAAGCATAAATCTCATTTTTTGTGGCTTGGCTCCATCCACTGAAACACACAAAGAACCCAATGTGAGCACAAAGAACCCAGGGTGAGCATAAAATTCACATAAGCAATATGAAGGCCAAACTTGATGTGATATGGGGGATACATAAAAACATTTTCTGCCATTTCCCCCCAGGTTTAATAAAAACTTCAAGTATATGTTTGGGTGCATGCACATTTTAGAGACCAACTGAGGCAGCAGTGTAGGGAGAGGGGTTCACCTTTTCTTCCTACCATTTCTCTGATGTTAGGCCCTGGAGTTATTTGTCCGATGTGGGAAGGAAGATATCATATGGTGCAGGAAGTAGGAAAATAGTTGGGGGGGTTAACCCCCAACACGAGCTATAATTTGGAGCACTTGCAGCACTGGAGGCTGATATTAAGCATACCCCCCCCCCAATGGAAATCTGTTCATAAATTTCTCAATAGCTTGTCTAGCATACATAAATCTCTTGGTTAGAGCTTAATTGTCATTATTTTACTGCACACTTATATAAAAAGACAACATACAACTAGAGTTTGCCCCCAAAGTTTACGTTTTAAGATATAATTCCATGTAATCATGAGAGAATTTTTTCAATTAAGTTTGAATTTTTGGCATGTCTTTGTTGACAAGAAAATTAAGATATCACAAGTGTTAACCATCCAGTAAAACCAACTATAAATTTCAGTTTATAAAACAGAATGGTGCCAAAAATAAGTTTGTTTTGCTGAAATTACTTTTGGTGATTTATAGTTAAAAGCAATTGGTTTGCAAATGTGAAATGCTGTTTAAAGAAATAACTCATAAAGCCTTTTTACTTCTTCTAAAAGAAGGATCAACGTATCTTGAACATTTTAATTTCAGATATAGAAGCAGTGCTGTCCTCTAGTGGACAGCAAAAAGGATGGTAGCAGAACCTATTCTGATTCCCTTAGTATCCAAAATGGCTTTCATGTATATTTTTGAAACTTTCATTCACTTCTACTAAATGGATATTTGGGTTGAAAAGACTCATAATTAGTAAAGCTATGGTGAGATAACACAACTTGATATCTGGCACCAACACTTTTACATATGGGTACATTCAAAAAACCTGGTTACAATTCTTATGTACATACAGGCCTTTATATTTTTCTCATTAAATCACCATAGGAAGGTATCTGAGACCATGAAACTGGCCATGAACACCAACATATTTATTGAAACATCTAATGGTTATTTCTATATTTACAACACTTCATTTTTTATAGCACTGTGGAGTGAGATGTGCAGGGTGTTTTTGTAAGAAGTGATGATGAACACGTCCTGGTTCCTTTATAATTATTTGATGAGTGTAAGGCCATGGGTTTTAAAGTAGATGGTCATTAACTATCCTGAAAATTTTTTTTGAAGATCATTGCTGACTTCAGAAAGCAAGTATAAGAAGGTGAGAATAATTAATACCACAATTAGATAATTTGAAAGCTGCATGACATGACAGAAAGGACTCCACGCTTTGAAAATATGTTTTGGCTTGAAAATCAACACAGAAACCAGGATAAAATAGTTAAGGTTTGATACAAGTCTGGGTTAAAGAATGACTCCAAACAGAATGTTAACACATTTAGATCAGAAAAGCAGGTTTAAAAGTTACTAGGTGTATTAAAATTTTGGAATAGAATTCTAGGGATCAGTTGTGTGAGCAAAGAACCTCACAGATGCTGAAAACTTTGACATGAACACGTTTGGCAGAAAACTTACTTCAACCCAAATCCTCAAACACTAAGCAAACACTCCTGATCAGATCACCTCAATGTTTTTGTTTAATGTTTGTCTCAATTATTGTGCTGGGCAGCTTTGCTTCTGATCGTTGTGGCACTGCAGAGTCAGTGGCATCTAGTGTAAAGTCATCACAAGAACTGATCAAAAGATTAATCACCCAGGTTCAAGGTCAGACATTGAGTGATACTCTCCAAAGTCACACACAAACACCAGAGTAGTCAGTCTCAGCTCAAAAATATCCAACATTTTTTCTTTTAATGATGTGACTTTTAACAGCTGGAGGAGACAGCTGCAACATGGCAGTATGTCCTAGTAGAAATGAACACATCTGAACTGTTCAGATCCAAGCAGTCTAAATTACTGGCTCCCAAGAGGTTATAACTTTTCACGGAATTTGAGTCTCTGAGAATCACATAGGTATTCATAGGAACATGGCAAGGCATAACACAACCATAATATGTGTCTATAATTATGAAGTGTTAGCAAATGGTTCATCAGTACAAGAATGCACTTGAGGGTGGGACAATGACTTGAGTCCAAGAGTAGAATTAAAATTACAAATAAGAATACTAAGTAGGTGGGGCTGAGAGCTCTGTCAGAAACTGCTCTTTTCACCTCTAACAACTATGGCTTGTCCAAGTTCATCCAGCGGCTGTGTGTGGAGGACTGGAGAATCAAACCCGGATTAGAGTCCGCGCACTTAACCACAACACCAAACTGGCTCTATTCTACAAACTTGTCCTAAGGTGGTATGGGGGTGGGGGAGACCAGAGCTGACAACAAAAAGCACTTCTCTATGGCTGTATTTTCTCAGCTGGCCTCAATTATTGGGAAACAGCTCAGAGCTGGGCCCATCAGAGCTTGGAGGTGGTGCCCCCCAACAGAAGGAAGTGGCAGGTGTGAGTTTCTATGAAGGATCCCTCTTTATCGCTGAGATCTTATGTAGGGAATCAGTCTGCTGCCCTGTAAGAATGCCTCCTTGCTTTCACCTGTTCATTTGTAAATAAAGTAAAAAAAAAATGGGGAAAAACCACTACTAAGTTGCTCTCTCTCCTCCAAAGGGAACCAGTGGATTAAGTCCTGCTACTGTAACTTCTCACTGCTCTGAGAAGTGTGGTGTACATAATATGGCAAATAGTTGATTACTGCATTTTTTCCTCCTATGTAAAGAAGGCTGTTCACTCAGTTGTATCACTGTGAACAGGGGACTATAGGATGCCTGCTTCAAAATGAATCGCTGCTAGTATTGTTCACAAACTCTTTAATACCAGTTGCCCCGGTAATAAATAAAACAACAAAAACACAAATTCCTCATTGTCAGAAATCTTTGTGCCAGTTTCTCTCCTTTGACTTACTCCTTCCTCCAGTCCTCTTCTGTTAGGACCTGCGCTTCTTCTCCCTTAGCCCTTGCCTCTGTCCACTGGCCCTTCAGGCCTCTTATTCCCTTTCCACAGCTACCTTCTCCTTTCCCAAGCCTCTGAACTGGTCTTGTCCCATTCCCTGTATTCCCTCCCCCCACTTCCACCATACTTCCTTTCAGACCATGTGGTGCTTGGGAATTTGTTGATTCCTTGGACTGTTCTAGTATTGAGAAATGAAAGCTAATATGTATAACTTTATACTTATTGCAAGTTAGGGGTACTGGAAGGAACTGCAGGGAAATAAGCACCTATTAGAAGACAGGCTTTTAAGAGGCCTTTATTTCTGGCTTGTTCCCTTCCTCCATTTTTTTCTGAACCTGATTTTCTCCACTCTTACCAACATACACACACAGTCTTGAACTGGTCAGAGTGCCCTTAAAAGCTTATAGCATCCTGGGCTAGCAGGGGGTAAAAGGAAACATTAGGGTTGACAGATGTGTACCCTAGGGTTGCCAGTCACCCAGCAAGGGATCCTTCAAATGCACCTCTTGTTTCCTGCCACTGCTTAAGACTCAAAACTGCAGCACCATGTATTAATATGTAAAGGATATACAGTAATCAAATTCTTTTTCTTCTTTATATTATTACCTTTTACAATCAATTATGTATAGTATTTTATAAAATCAATACTAATAGATTATGATATTTTAAGTGTAAATCAATTTAATACAAAACAAACTATAAATTACATCCAAAATACGATGTTTGTCCCACAGGGCTATAAGTCGATGTGAAAGTCTTGGGGGTAACAAAGATGCAAACGAACTGCAAGACTACAAGAACCGGTGTAACCTCATTTCTGATGCCTTCCTCAGGTCTTAAAGAATCAAAAATGTGCAATTCTACTGTTGTTTTCAATCTGTTGATATACAATATCACTTCCAAGTGTTTTCATCAGATACAGTTCTCAGATTATTATCTGATTATCAGATTTTTACAGATGTGGCACTCAGCCTAACTGGATCCACAGCTGGCACGATTCTGTTGGAAGATTCAACAGGAGAAAAAAAAATGGCCACCAGGCTGTCTTTTTTTTTTTTTTTTTAACCTCCGAAGGGGATTTTTTATTGCATTTTCTAAAAAACTACAGAAAAAGGAAAGGGTACTAAAACACACTACAAGAAAGGAAGATAGAAAAGAAAATCCAAGGTGTGGTGATCGTATACACTGCTTACAAATATGGCATTAAGAAAAACTTTCAGTTGTTAACCTTGAAGGTGAGTTAGATCAATCACTTATAGAAGCTCTAGCTCATACAGACTGTTTGGAGTATACTTCTAAAATACACTTAGATTTCTTTTATGCAAACATCAGGCATCCTCATCATCTAAAATACAATAGTTTCTGCCCATCTGGCTATTATATTCTGTCCATTAACCAACCATTATCTGCAATCCTCCCAACATCCAAAATTATTTAAGTGAAATTATTAAATACATCAAAATTAGGCTTGAATATTCTTCTAAAAGCTCACTCCATTTATACTTTTATTAAAAACAACAATAACAAAGAAGGAACCTAAGTAGGCATCAAGTAACATCCACTTCACCTCTTCCATTTAAAATACTAGTCTAAGTTGATAAAATACATTTAAATTTCATTTGCACAATCATCAATCATCCATCTTTTCTATGTGAACCCTTCACCCCTATTTTATCCATACCTCCCCCCTTTAACCAAAAGCATTATCTGCAAAAATTCTTCACTGGAGAATCCTCTTTTCTCAATCTTCTTCAGCTCACAGTCCATATTATTAATACCTTCTAAAAATCTGCTATCTCCTGAACAACTAACCCACGTATCCACCTTTCACCCAACATTCCATTAGCTCTGTCCCCCCCCATTAAAATGCCTAATAACTTTATTTTTCTCTTTTCCAAGGAGGACGTAGCTGCCCCGCCGCCCCACCAGTCTTTCTCAGTAGAGTTTATTTTTTGTAAATACAATTTATTATTGGATATATCACAAGTTCATACAATTTAAGCATACCAATACATACCCATTTTTCTTTTTTCCCTTTCTCCCCCCCACATCAGGCTTCCAGCACTGCTCCAACCCCATTAATATCTCTCTTATTCCATTACAATTGCTTCTAAACTTATTTTCTCTTACTAACGGTAACAATACAAAAGTCTAACTCAGTAGAGTTTATTGTTCAGTTAAACTTTCAACTTCCTGAAGAGGATTCAGTTTCATTTTAATTCTTTCGGCACAACAAGCACCATCTTCAGAGGGGTCTGTTTATCTTCCAAGTTGCCAGGGTCCCATAAATCCATCAACTTGTTCTCACAGTCACCACTCACGGAGATGTTTAGAGTTTCTTTAAAAAGGAAAAGGACGATTTCCAATGCCTAAAGAGGTTGTTTTCAGATGTTTACATAGTAACCGTGTCTTTCAAGGGTTTTTTCCCCCACTCTCTGTCTGCTAGAGAAAAGTTCTGCTGCGTTTACAGCCGCCATTCATAAGAGCACTTCAACACTTGTAAGTTTTTCCATTCAATCCTTTCTCCCTCTGAGGTGGAGGACATCTCTATGGGTTATTCCCACCGTGCCTTTAGGGAGGCAGGAAATATTTTTTCCTCTTCCTGTTGGCGCCCTCGGAATAGCTCCTCCTTCAGTTTAGTTCCTGCCTCACTAGGGAGCAGCAGCATAGGCTTAGCTAAGCTTAGCTCCTTTCCTTTCTATTGCTCTTTTTGCCCTATTCTTCCACTACTTTTTCATTCTCTTTCTTCCTCTATCTACTTCTGTGACTTCTTTGGCTTCCTTGGGAAGTGAAGACAGAAGATTTTTTGTTTTTTCACGGGGAGTTCCCCAATGGCGGGAAAAGACGCTCCCGAAGCCTTCTCTTCGGGAGAAGAGGAAGACGACACTCCCAGAGGAGTGGAGCAGGCAGCTGTGCGGAGCACCGCAGGGGCCGATCTGCCTTCACAGCTAGATCGCGGTTCCCCGATGGCTGCGGCGGGTGCAGCGGCGGCACGGAGCGCCCAGAAGATACTTCAAGACTTCGAGGACGAAGAGCCCGCCATTCCAGCTACGCGCCCTCGGCACGGCAGCGGCCATTTTGAGGACCCGGTCTTGAGCTCCGGTTCCTTACAGCGGCATCTCCCGGGCTCCCTGGCAATAGGAGATCGGTGTTTCCCTTCAGACATGTCCGATCGGGAGGCAAGCCGCGAATTTTGCCTACAGAAAGGTATTGTACCTTCGGAGGGGCACCTGGGTCAGCCCGTTGATATCATGACCCTCATCAGACAGGCTGTACAACAGGAGTTTTCTTCCTTGCACTCAAGGTCGAGACAGTCTCCTCAAGGGCTCCAATCTTTTCCCTTGGATCCCCCTTCTTCCCCCTGGCCCACTAAAGCGGCACAGAAGGCCATCCCTTCCTCATCTGGGAAGGCAAGGGCAGAGCAGTGGGGGGAAGAGCAGTCCTCATCCTCCTCCACAGGTGAGAGAGAAGAAGGGAATTTTTGTCTGAGGAGGAAGAGATTAAGCTTCCAGAACCGTCTAGCCGGTTCTTTAAAATAGAGGACTACCAGCAATTCTTATCTAAGGCTGTCAAGGCTCTGGAGATTAAGGATCTTCCCCCCTCTGAGTACCAAAGGGTCTCTAGAGCCAAGTTTAAATCCAAGTGCCAAGGAAATTCAGAATTCTTTGTACCTGAGGAATATACAGAAAAGGTTTTTCCTTTTCCAGAGTCCTTTGAGAGACAGCTGAGGTCAGATTGGGACAGACCTGTTGCTAATAGCTAGTATCCTACCCTAGTTAAAAAGCTTTATGCATTACCTAACTATGCAAATGAGTTGTTACAGGTATCTCCAGTTGACGGTCCTGTGGCAGCACTGCAGTCTTCAGGACTTCTGTCTGAAGATGGTCAGGGCAACATCAAAGACCCTACTGACAAAAAGACGGAAGCAACTCTCAGGAGGATCCATGAAGCTGTTGCGATGATGGTCCGGGCAGCCTCCACATCTTCCATTGCCTCTCGCATGGCCATAGTCTGGCTTCGCAGATTGATCCAACTGATCCCGGAAGACAGTCGGGGTCTGCTGGAAGGCACCTCCCAGGTTCTCAAGGCCTGTTCTTTTACCGCAGATGCCACACTAGACATTCTCGCATTTGCATCTCGCGCACTGGCATCCACAGCAGTGGCACGGAGACTTTTATGGCTCCGAGCTTGGTCAGCTGACACTCTCTCCAAGTCCATCGTTACAGCTTATCCATTCCAGGGTGATCGGCTATTTGGAGAAGCACTGGACAGCATCTTGGTAGAGACGTGTGACAAGAAGAAGGCCATGCCCCGATCCATCAGGCGTACCGATAAGAGAACCAGTCATTCCTTTCGCACGCAGCATTCCTTACCAAGGTTTCGCCAGGATACGAGGAGACCACAATGGGATTCCTCCAAAACAGCTGGAAAACGAGGTTCCTTCGGTCCTCGCTTCCAAAGACCGGCGTTCAACAAGAACGACAGAGGAGACCGAGATGTCAAGCCCAAGCAGGCATGACTGCCTGTCGCTTCCGGTGGGGGCACGTCTACTTCACTTCTCCAGTCATTGGAAAGAGTCCCAAGCGGATGCTTGGGCAGTAGAAACTGTCTCTCAGGGCTACTCCATCGAGTTTCGCCATCTCCCACCGGAAAGGTTTCTGAGATCCCCAGTAAGCAAATCCGGCAACAAGAAAACAATTATCACCAAGGCCATTCAACACCTGTTGAACATCAGAGCCGTAGAGCCGGTGCCAGATTCCGAACAGGGCCAGGGAGTCTACTCAATTCTGTTCATGGTTCCCAAACGGAATGGCGACTGGAGAGCCATTCTGGATCTCAAGTACCTGAACAAGTTCATCAGACTGCGTCACTTCCGCATGGAAACACTGAAGACCATTGCAGACTCCCTCTTGCCGAACGAGTTTCTGACTTCCATAGACCTTACAGAGGCTTACCTCCATGTGCCCATCCATCCAGCTCACAAACGCTTCCTCCGTTTTTGCGTCCACAACCGGCATTATCAATACCAAGCCCTTCCTTTTGGCCTGTCTACGGCTCCACGGGTTTTCTCCAAATTGGTCATCAACCCGATGGTTCTTCTCAGAGATCAGGGGATCCATGTTCATCCATACCTCGACGATCTGTTGGTGCGGGCCAGCAGCCATGCGGCATCTGTTTAACACACCAAGACCACCCTGGAGTGTTTTCAGAAGCATGGATTTCTGATCAACCTCGACAAAAGCTCGCTTCAACCCTCCCAGAGACTAGAGCACCTAGGAGTGGTCATCGATACGACTCGCAACGCCCTGTTTCTGACGTCTTCCAAGGCTGAGAAGATAGGGGAGATGGCTTCATTGATCCATCGCAGCATATTCTCTTCCATGATGGACCTGGCTCGGTTGTTGGGTCTCATGATTTCATGCATCGACACAGTTCAGTGGGCTCGTCTCCACGCCAGACCCCTTCAGGCTTTTCTTCGCCCCTACCAGCGCTGGATTATGGAGAAGAGGTCCGAAAGTTTACGGGTTCCTCACAAGACCAAGTCCAGTCTTCGATGGTGGATGATCCCGACCAATCTCACAAGGGGAAGAGTGTACCATGTTCCGAGATCCAAGGAAGTCTTCTCAGATGCGAGTCTTCAGGGCTGGGGTGCAACCCTACAGGGTTCCCCGGTCCAAGGAAAATGGAGTCCATCAGAAACAAGATTGCCCATCAATCTGTTGGAACTCAGAGCGATTTACCATGCCCTGCTTCATTTCGAACCTTTCCTACGCAATCTCCATGTCTTGGTGAGAACGGGCAACATCTCAGCCAAGGCACATATCAACAAGCAGGGGGGTTCCCGCTCCTCTCAGCTTCATCGAGAGGCAATGAAGATCCTTACCTGGGCAGAGCTGAATGTCAAATCCATTCGTGCAGAACACATCAGGGGTATAGAGAACATCCAAGCGGATTGGCTCAGCCGGGAGACCATTCTGGAGGGAGAATGGGCTCTCCACACCGAGCTCTTTCAACTAATTGTGAGCCAGTTCGGTCGCCTGGTGATAGATCTCTTCGCGTCCCCGACGAACCATCAACTGCCCAGGTTCTTCACTCGCTTCTTCCATCGAGCAGCAGAGGCGACAGACGCACTGACATCTCCCTGGCCGCGTTGCCTTCTCTATGCATTCCCTCCGTTCATCCTACTATCCAGAACCATCCGCAGAATCCGGGATCTCCGGGCGGAGATCATCCTGGTAGCTCCGAACTGGGCACGTCGTCCGTGGTTCTCCACCTTGAGGCAGATGGCGGTGGCTCCACCTCTGTTCCTTCCGTCACGTCCGGACATGCTTGTCCAGGGCCCAATTTGGCATCCTCACCCGGAGTGGCTATCCTTAACTGCTTGGAGATTGAGCGGAGCAATCTCTGCACTTTAGGCTATTCGGCCAAGGTCACAGAAACCCTGTTATCCTCCAGAAGACAATCCACCATCCGCATTTATAATACAACCTCGAAGGCCTTCGTACGATGGTGCAGGTGTAAGGAGGTGGATCCCCTAAAGCCTTCCATAGCCTCCATTTTGGCCTTCTTGCAGGAGGGCTTGGACTCTGGCTTGAGGCCTGCCACTTTACGCAGACAGACTGTAGCTCTGTCCACTGTGCTACCGCCCTTGGGCGGATTCAAGCTAACTAGGCATCCTCACATACAGCTCTTCATGCAAGGAGCCATGGCTAAGTCTCCGACTCCTGGACACCATTTTCCTACATGGAAATTGAATACTGTTCTCCAAGCACTCACCAAACCTCCATTTGAGCCCTTAAGAGAGGTCGGCCTGCGATGGTTGCGGATGAAGACCCTGTTCCTCGTTGCCATCACCTCAGCGCGACGAGTTTCGGAACTCGGGGCTCTTTCCATTAAATCTTCCTTATGCGTTTTTCATAGGGACAAAGTTGTGCTTCGTCCAGATCCCACCTTTCAGCCAAAGGTGTCCTCTGCCTTCCGTAAGTCACAAGAGTTGTGTCTTCCCACATTTTGTCCTCAGCCCAAACACCCAAGGGAATTTGAGTGGCACTCTCTAGATGTCCGTAGGGCTCTCAAAATTTACATACTGAGGACAGAACCCTGGCGGAAGACGGAGGCGATGTTCATCAATATCTCACTTCCCAGGAAAGGGGACAAAATGTCCAAAGCTGCAATCAGCAAGGTACTTCGATCTTGTATTGTGGAGGCGTACAAGGCTCTGGGCCAGGAGGCCCCTTCTGGCATCACGGCACATTCTCTCCGGAGTGCGGCCACCAATGCGGCCTTTTCTAACAGAGCTTCCGTCAAGGAGGTTTGTAAGGCGGCTACCTGGTCGTCCATCTCGACATTTGTACGTCACTACAAGATTCACACTGCAGCGTCAGCGGACGCAGCTTTTGGAAGAAGAGTTCTTCAGCACGCTGTAACATTTGAGGAAGATGATGACCCACCCAGAAGAGGGACACTGCTCGGGGAGGTCCCATAGAGATGTCCTCCACCTCAGAGGGAGAACGCCCATTGGCACTTACCGTGAAGGGTCCTTCTCCTCTGAGGTTAGGAGGACATCTCGGCCCTCCCTTCTTTCATCATCTTCTAATTCTATTGCTGTGCTGTTTTTCTTCTTCCTCCGTTCAACTTGATCTATACTGTTATCCAGTTATAGTTTCATGTTATAGTGTATTCTTTCAGTTTTTGTTGTTTTACACAGGGCAAGGCTGTTGAGTTAGCTTGAGAGCACTGCTTTCGGAGTCCCACAACTGAAGGAGGGGCTATTCCGAGGGCGCCAACAGGAAGAGGAAAAAACTATTTCCTGCCTCCCTAAAGGCACGGTGGGAATAACCCATAGAGATGTCCTCCTAACCTCAGAGGAGAGGGACCCTTCACGGTAAGTGCCAATGGACGTTCTCTCTCTTCGCTCTACCCCCTTAAAAGCTTTATTTTAACATTGTTATATGTGGGGAGGGAATTCCCTTTCCCCTCCACTTCTTTTTTTGAGGAGGGGGTAGACTTTGCTTCACTCTAATTCTTACTGTGATGTTAACAGTCTTTAAAAAGAAAACTTGCCATTTCTAGCCAGCCAGTTGACGTAGATTTTCAAATACTGTTTTTAAAGTCCTGAATGTTTGTTTATCTGTTACTCAGTTCTTAAATCTCAGCACTCCTCCATCACAGTCCCTTCAAGCTCCATTTATCCAGTAGTAATTAATCTCCTTCATCTGGTCATCCGGGGGGAGGGGGTCCGTAGTTACCCCTCCCCCATGCTTACAGGGATAAACTTCACCTCCCTCTGATACTTCATAGCTTTTACTTACACTTCTTCAGTTACTTCATGGATTCAACCAGTTGCTTAATTAGAACTTGATCATGGTTGCTTGGTCTGGTATGCGAAGCCTCGGCCAATACTGGACCACAGCGGAGAGACCGTCGGGGCAAAAGGGCGCCCCCACCCCAGGCTAGAAGGCAGGGGGGTGGCGAACCTCAGCGCCCCCTGACTCAGGGCTCATCCCACAAGCCCTGGGGAGATGCGTACGATCGCACCCCCTCTCTACCCACTGGTTTGCAGTCGTGTCCCCAAGAGCCGGGAGAAATGGATGCCATCAGCCTGCCAAACCGGAAATCGAGCCACTGCTTAGCTGTCTTGACAGACAATACCACAGCACTCAGCTACGTCAACTGTCAGGGAGGGACGGTGTCCCGGAGCCTCTGCCGCCTGGCAATCGAGCTATGGGACTGGTGGGTGCTGAACGACATCATCCCTGTAGCCACCCACATCCCAGGGACCCAAAACTTAAGAGGCCAACCTCCTCAGCAGGGGTCTCGAGCATCATCACGAGTGGGAACTGAATTGGTCCTACCTTCGTCCCCTTTCAAAAGTGGGGGGCGCCGGAACTGGACGTCTTCGCTTCCAGGAAGAACGCAAAACGCCCCTTCTTCTGCAGCCAGGGAGGAGCAGATCCTCTCTCTCTAGGAGACAGCCTACTCCATCCATGGGGACAAACGTTCCTGTACATGTTTCCTCCTCTACCACTTATGTTACGGGTCATTCACAAACTGGTCAGGGTTCTACCAGACTGCATCCTGATAACCCCATGGTGGCCCAGGCAACACTGGATCGTTTGCCAGGGGCAGGTACCTTCATTTCCCCAACATGCTGGATCTCCTCCTGGCAGAGAACGGAATGCTCCTCCACGCAGGGGTGGACACCCTGAAATTGACGGCCTGGCGAATACAGCAGTGACTTTCTCTGACCTCCTTAACACGAGGAAGGAATCTACGCGTCTCTCATATCAGAGGAAGTGGCATAGGTTCCTCTCCTTTCTTCAGCCTTCGATGGATTCACCAGCATTCGTAGGCCTGGACAGAGTCCTTGACTTCCTTCTGTCACTCAGTGATCAAGGCCTCTGCCACTCTTCCATCAGGGTCTACTTGGCGGCTATCTCCGTGCACCACAAGGTGCTGGATGGCTACTCTGACTTCTCCCATCCAACCTCTAAGAAGTTCCTTAGAGGTCTCATCAGGCTACATCCCCTTGTAAGCGCTCCTACGGAGCTATGGGACTTTACGCTGGTGCTCCGCCACCTCACCAGGAAACCATTCGAGCCCATGGCAACCTGTGACTTGCAATATGCTGCTTGGAAGACAGCCTTCCTTGTGGTGATTACATTGGCTAGGAGGGTTAGCGAACTCATGGCACTGCGTCATGACCCTCCGTACTTAGTATTTTTGCCAAATGGGGTACGTCTAGTACCGGATTTCTCCTTTATACCAAAAATCATCTCAGAGTCTCACCTTAACTCAGACATATTTCTACCTGACTTCTTTCCACATCCTGAAGGGGAAGAGCAACATTGTTTCACACTCTGGATGTCAAGAGAGCACTCCTCTTCTACCTGAACAGGACTCAGCCAACCAGAAGGGACAACAACTTTTTCCTGTCTTACTCCACCGCTTCCTTAGGGTCACGAATCTCGAGTCAACGCCAGTCCAAGTGGATTGTTGGGACAATTAGGCTGTGCTATTATCAAAGCACCCTTTCCCTGCTCACTTGAGGGTGCACTCCACTAGGTCCATGGCGACTTCAATGGCCTTTCTGAAGGGCGCATCGCTGTCCTCCATCTGCAGAGCTGCTACATGATCCATGCCAACCAGGTTCATCAAGCACTACGCTCTGGACATTCGTGCACAACAGAAGGGCAACTTGGGTCATTTGGTCCTGTCCACTGTGGCTCACTGAGTCTGACAGTACCCACCTCCAGGTAAGCCACTGCTTTTTAATCTCCCATGGGTGTGATGCACAGAGACCACGAAGAAGATAAACAGGTTTCTTACCTGTAACTGATGATCTTCAAGTGGTCATCTGTGCATTCACATTGCCCGCCTGTCCTTCCCCACTGCTGTCATCCTCAGTTCTTCTCTCATGACTTGGGTTGATAGCAGTCAGAAGGAACTGGTAGGATGTCCGTGCGCAGGTTCAGGGCAGAGGTGCAAAAATCCCGTTGTGAGCTTTGTACAACACCGATCAGATCAGCGCAGGCGCACTAGATCCCATGGGCATGAATGCATGGATGACCACTCGAACATCATCAGTTACAGGTAAGCAGCTTGTTTTTACAAGTAATTGCAACCCTGTTTTCATCTTTGTGGCAACTGTGTAGTCCCACATGGAAGAATAGCAAGTTCAATAACCGACGAGGAGGGTTTGGGCTGGATCAGTGGAAGAATTATTGTAACAACCCTTTCTCTGGTGGTCCAGGAGTGGGGCAGTCGTTCGGACTCCTTACTTCTGGGAAGCTCCTCCCCCCTCCAAAGGCAGGGCCGGTAGACTCTTCAGGCATAGTGGGGGAGGGGCTTGTCCCCTGGAACCTAGTCTCTTCAGCCCTGCAGTTGAAACAGGACGTAGTAGACCGTGCTCCTGGAAGAGCACAGAAAATAAGACGAAGAAGACAAGAAGGCAATGAAAGATTCCAGGAGAAAGCAGACAGCAGGTAGCTGATTAGCTCCCCTGTCTGCTCAACCCCTCCATTTTTTCTCCACATTGTCCCAGCTGCAGAGAGATAAGCAGCTGTTCTAAAGGCAACGACAGACCTGGGCAACCCCTGGGGAACCACAGAGCCACTGAGACTGCCACTGCGCTGCCAGTCTGGGAGGGTGACTGGTGCATTATATCTTCGCTCTCTTCCGTAGGGAGCTTTGGAGACAAGTGGAGGGGTCTCCAACAACGGTGCAACGATCACATCAGTGAAAAGGCAGCCGTCCCTGATCACCTGCAGTCGGCTTCCTATCCTGGTGTCGACGTAGGAGGCCAAATGGAGTGTCCGGTCATGGTGCGGTAAGCAGGAGAATTCCCCAAAGAGGTTTTTTTATTTTCCTCGCAAATGTCCCCCCCCCGAGATATTAAGGGGAGAACAGAAAGGTGGCTGGGGCTCCTGCTGTGCGCTGAGAAAATGGGACTAAGTGCAGTCTTCTTCCCTTCGCCCATTTCGTTCCCCCTCCCTTTGCCTTGCAAGTACTTGGGGGAGTGGGGGTGGGGAAATGCCTGCTTGGAATCCGGACTGAACATTCACCCAGGACACCTAGGCATTGCTGTTGGTGTGAAAAGGGGGGGCACTTGGTTTTTTACAATCAAGTTTGGACTCATGCCTTTTAGCTTTCATTTCTGTTGTGTCTATGGGAAGAAAAATAACCTAGTCAGTGGAGGAGCTTTGGCAGGAAACGGCCATGTTGAGTGCTGATGTTACTTTCACTTTCAGGCAAAACATAACACGGCTGCCAAGTCTTCCACCTCTCAGGAGATGGACACTGAGATGTGTCCATTTATACTTGCTGAATTTCCAAAATCTCCTTCCACCCAGACACAACCCCCCTCCTTAGGGTATAGGGAACCAAGGTGACTTACTCTCATGGTTGAAAACAGAGATGAAAAAGGAGCTTAGGGCTATGTCAAGAACAATCCCATACACACCAACATTGTAAGAGACACAATACCGGGGATAAAGAGACTGAAGCTCCTGATAGAAAAAGAAAAAAGACTTCAGGGTCTGTAAGAGACTGTAGTCCCTTATTGGAGGAATAGGACTCTGACTCTACTTCTGTTACCTCTGAGTCACCCAAAGAGAAGGGCGAACTTTCAGAAGAAGAGGAAGAGGTAATCCCTGCATCTTAATCCAGGCTCTTCCCTCAGGAACTATACAACAGGTTGCTTCCAAAAGTAATCAGAACACTGGAACTGGCCTATACTCCTAAAGAGGAAGAGGAATCAGTCTTCCCTGTAGGATCAGAAAGAGCTATACCTAAACCTAGCACAAAATCAGTAGGAGTCCCACTTCCTGCTTCTTTCTACAAAATAATGACGGCAGAGTGGGAACACCCAGCCAAACCTAAAGCAATTAATCCAGTTTTTGGGAAGTTTTACTTTTTAATCCCTGAAGCATCAAAAAAGCTAAAGCTGCCTACAGTGGATGATCCAATCAATAGTCTGGCCTCTACATTGGTCCTTTTCATGGGGGCAGATGGGAGCTTCTGTTACAGGTTCCTTATTTGCCAGAGCGGCTTAGGTGTGGTCATCTGATCTTGCCAAGGCAGACAGCGGTATTCCTAAGGAACTGAAGGACGAGTTAGAGAAGATCGTCCTTGCCACAGCCTTTGCTGCAGATGTGACACTGGATGCAGTACAACAGGCTGCAAGAAGCATGGCATGCAGCATCACTGCACAGAGGAATACTTGGCTCAGAAGTTGGGATGTGGATCCCTCAGCATGGGCAAAAGTCGTGGTGTTTCCGTTCAAAGGTACCAAGCTGTTTGGAGAAGACCTGGACTGTTACCTTCTCCGGTGGTCCAGCAGTGGGGCAGTCCTTGACTCCTTACTCCTGGGACTAAGCCACTCCCCTTCTGTTTGCAGGGCCAGCAGACTTTGATCCCTGAGGGAGTGGCTTATCCTCTGACTCCCCAGTCTTACCGACCCTGCTCTAAAGAGCACAAAGACACTGAGAAGAAAGAAGACCACAGGCTTGAGGTGGTGGAGGAAGGTAATGAGCTTTCCCAGCCCACCTTCTCCCGAGAGCCATGAGCCTTGGTAGAGACTACATTCGGCGTTGATGGCCCTGGGAGGTCCCCAGGCAGTTGCGGCGCCGGGAAAAAGCTCCTGGACCCCGCTGGGAAATGCGACGTTAAGTCGCCCCCTCCCCTCTCCCCCACCTTACTGATTGAGCGGCGCAGATGCCGCGGGGAATACAGGGAGGGCAGTGTGGAGGATCTGGCTCCATCCCTTCAGCTTGGAAACAAAGTGCCTCTACCTTACAGGTGTGAGGCGGTCCTTGTTTCCAGAGTAGGCTACGAGGTCAACTGAATCACGGTAGGACTAACACTGTGGGAAATGCCCAGCGAGAAAGGGAGGTAGAACCAGAAAAAAGAGGGAGAACTCTAATGTGGCCTAGGCAACATGTGTCGGTATTAAAACACTAGAAAGCCCCCCCCGTTTCCTTGCCACACTCGACCCAAGCCTGATAAACAGGATTCTCAGCTTACCCCCCAGTCCTTATACTGTTGGGGAGGGAGGTAGAACACCATTTTGGGAAGAGTTTCTTTTCCTAGTTATAGTGATAGTTACCACTTTTGCTTTCAGGTTCCCCTTTAATGGCAGAAATGGTGGGAACCTCAAGCTCCCCGGGCTCAGAGGAGCGGGAACCCTCACAGATCACCAATATAGGATCTCAGGGAAGGAGATCTCCAGATGAGACAGCCAAATCTAATTTACTTAACTGGCTTAAAGAGGAAATGAAAAAGGAATTTAGAGGTTTTGGTAACAGACAACTGCTGCACAGACGTTAGGATCTACTTCAAAAAGGGACAGAAGTCCCAGCTCAGATTATAGTCCTTCAATTACTAAAAGACACAGAACCTCTACACTTACTAAATGAGGTACTTCCATAGTCAGTGAAATTGAGAATGACTCAGACTCTATATTATCAGAACCAGAAAAAGAAGAGGAGAACTCTCAGCAGAAGAGGAAGAGGATGTCCCTGTAATTCAATCTAGGCTTTTTCCACAGGACCTGTATAACAAATTATTAACAAAGGTAGTCAAGACTCTGGAGTTGACATATACCCTGAAGGAGAAGGTAGGTGAAGAGGATCTTGGCTTCCCTGTGGGTTCTAATAAAGCCATTCCCAAAACCACTACTAAGACAGCAGGGGTGCCTCTACCTGCAGCCTTTTACAAAGTCATCATGGCAGAATGGGAACAACCAGTCAATCCAAAATCTGGAAATCCCATCTTTTCAAAATTATATTCTTTAATTCCAGAAGCATCCAAGAAGGTTAAGCTTCCGGTTGTGGACAATCCAATCAACTCGATGGCCTCCAGGGACTTCCGGTTTAAGCGTTTCGCTGCTCGGACGCATCCCCGTCTTGCTCTGATGGGGTTGTGCCGAGACTCAGTTGACGGGAAGGGTCTGAGTTTGTCCCAGACCCTCCCGGGGTCTCTGTAGGAGACTCTCAGCCTGGAGAGTTGAGGCGAGCCTCTTCCAAGGCGACGGCCAAGGAATTTAGGCTCACCTTTATCTCCGAAAGGTCCCGTCGCCGAAGAGCCAGTATGGCACCGAGAGACGACTATCGGACCAGCAGACATGATCAACAGCTGCTGAAAAGCTTCTAAAAGATCTCCAAGGCTGCAAAGCGTGAGTCATGCACTGTTCGGGTGATTTAAGCGAACAAGAGCCTTGGTAGTAATTAGAAGCGCCTAAGGTTAAAGCAGCAGGGGGGAGGGAGACGCTCAAGAGTTCACCCCCCCACACACCGTTTAAAACAACACGGTTTTAAAGTGAAGTTTAAAAATAACTTTGAAACAAGCTATGCGCATAAGAGGACTAGCGAAAACAAAAGCTGCATAATAATGAAAAGCAGGTTAAGTTCTGCCAACTTTTACTTTGTTTTAGGAAACTTACTTCTTGTTGATATTACGGCTGGGAGAGGGCGGAAGCCGGGTCTGGAGAAAAAAACGTCAACTGGAAATAGCCTACCAATGACTCCCTCCCACAACCAGGAAGTAGCTGCAGAGATGTCCACACTGCTGGCAAATGCACTGCGCCCTCTAATGGAGCAGATGACTAATCTCAACGTGAAAATGGATAACTTGCAAAAGCAGATGAATCAAATGGACAGAAGGACCTCAGTAACTGAAAAGACTCTAAAAAAAATGGAAAAACAGACTGAGAGTATCAACAAAAGAGTGGATGAAGCAGAAAAAGAGAGACTTTCTAATAAAAACCAATTAATACAGCTCCAGCTGGAAAGATCCATGTACATCTTACGTTTCCAAGGGATTCCTGAAGAAAAGAATGAAGATTTAAAGGCGATCTTATCAGAGACTTTGGCTCCAATAATGGATTACAAACAGGAAGATCTACTGAAGGAGATGGACTGGGCCTACAGGGCTTATCCAGATTTTATTAAAAAGAATAAACTCCCTGGAGAAATATGCTTGAAATTTACGAGAAGGTCTACCAGAGATCAGGTGCTGAAATCTACACAGGGGAACCCCTTAAAAATCAAGAATGAAGAGATAAAAATCCTAAGGGATATCCCCTTTGAAGTCTGAAAGCGGAGGAGACTCTACAAGGACCTTACTCTCTCTCTACAGAAGAAAGGGGTCCCTTACAGATGGTTATTTCCTGAAGGACTGAGTTTTAAATATGGAGACAAAAAATACAATATTGACTCTGTTCCTAAGGCTAAAAAGTTTGTGGATCAACACTTTAATGCAAAGCAGTACAACAAAGATAAGAAACCTAAAAAGGATGAGGAGGAGAAAGAGGAAGAAGAAGAATCCTACTCACAGGATTCAGAAAGCAGTAGTCCAATGCTCTTTAGTTTTTTAGATACATCGGAACCAGAGAAAGGAGCAGCCGCTCCCAAACCCCGAGGAAAGAAGAAACGCAAGGAGAACCTAAGACCAAGATAATCATTGAAAATGCAGTTTTTATTAATTAATCAGGGTTTTTTTTGTTAATTTTCTTTTTTATAAGCAAAAAATCTTTGTAACATAAGGTGATAATGATACAATATGTAACCAGATCGTGTCACCATGTTAGTCTTCCCTTCCCCATGTCCAGTAGGGTGTATAGAGGTAGGGTTTAGTTTCCTTCCCCCATCCTGGTAGTGGTTTATGTATTAGCTTCCCTTACCCATATCCTATAAAATTTTTAGAGGTAGGGATTTAGTAACCCTTTCCCATATCCCGTAGCAATGCAAAACCAATAAAATTCTTTATCAAAAAAACAAAACTCGATGGCCTCCACATCCCTGCTCCCCATGGATGTGGATGGATTACCCAGAGACAGCTGCGACAAGAGAGTCGAGAAAGCACTATACAGGGACTTTGAGGCATCAGCAACATCACTCAGCGTGTGCAACAGGCTCCCTTTTTGCCAGAGCAACCTACATGTGGGCATCTGAACTATCCAAGGCGGACACTGACATTCCCAAAGGTCTCAAAGACGAGATTAAAAAGATTGCATTAGCAATCTTTACAGTCCCATGGGAAGGTTGGTTTTCAGTATGACTGGGGAGTCAGAGGATAAGCCACTCCCTCAGGGATCAAAGTCTGCCGGCCCTGCGAATGGAAGGGGAGTGGCTTAGTTCCAGGAGCAAGGAGTCAAGGACTGCCCCACTATGAACCACTGAGAAGGAAGCTTCACGGTAAGTGAATACAAATCTTCCATTATCGAAGATAAGGATAAAAAGAAAGTACTCCCATCAAAAAAGCAGGAGGGAAGAGCAAGACTATATCAACAGTCCTTTCGTGACTCAAGAAAAGATTCTAAAGCTAGCAATAGCAGATCATACAAAGGAAAATGGCAACCTAAATTCAAGGATGGAAAACCCGCCACCTTTCCTACAAAACAGTCCACCAGTGGAAAGAACATTAAGAAAGGACTCCAGGCATGACTATGCCGAAAGGGAGATAGGAACCGGAATAGGGGGATGTCTTCAGAACTTTGCACCTGTTTAGCAACAGTTGATCACGGACAGATGGGTAAGGGGTACTATCTCAAGAGGGTACTCCCTAGAATTCCAGTCCTTTCCTCCTTCACACTTCTTGGAAATCCAGTGTGAAACACAAACAGCTGGAGGGAGCCATAGAACACCTGATCGAGATGGGGCAATAGAACCAGTCCCATCCTTAGAGAGATCCCAAGGAGTCTACTCAGTGTTCTTCACTGTTCTGAAGAAGAATGGAGATGTGAGAACAATACTGGATCTCAAGTGGCTCAACAACAGAGTGATTACCAAAAAATTCAGAATGGAGTCGGTAAAATCCATATTGACATCCATACAGAAAGGAGACTTCATGGCATCAATAGACCTTTTGGAGGCATACCTGCACATCTCGATACTGGAGTCTCATTGCATGTTTCTGCATTTTGCCTACCATAACAAACATTATCAGTACCGGGCACTTCCCTTTGGACTAAAATCGTCATCAAGGGTATTCAACAAGGTCTTAGTCTCACTGATTGCCTTGCTGAGGACCAAAGGGGTATCACTATACCCTTATTTCAATGACATTTTGGTCAAAGACACAACATATGATCTGATGGCTCAGTCATTGGAGACCATGATGACGGTACTAAGGGATCATGGCTTTGTGATCAATATAGAAAAGAGTTCACTGACACCAACTCAATCATTGATTCACCTGGGAGTGCATATAGACATGGTGAGAGACAGAGTATTCTTATCCCGAGAGAGAGAAACGACTGATATGGCTAACACAGGAAGTTCTCTGTCTTCAGAAAGTAGAGATTATGACTCTAACGCAGCTACTGAGAATGCAGGTATCATGCCAGGATGTGCTACAATGGGCCATGTTTCACATGAGGTCCCTGCAACACTTTCTCCTGCCCTTTCAGGACCTGATAGCTCAGAAGAAAGTAAAAAGAATAACACTACCACAGGAGGTGAAACATCAGTTAGTTTAGTGGCTGGAACTGAACCATTTTTCGGAGGGAATGCCACTCAGGAATCCAGTTCCGGTGATCATCATGATGAATGCAAGCCTGTTTGGCTGGGGAGCCCGTATGAAGGAACAGGTGGCACAGGGGGCCTGGGAACAGTCAGAGAAGTCCAACAGTATACATCTGTTGAAACTAAGGGCAATCAGGCTAGTACTGATAGCCTTCCAGGAAAAGATAAAGGACTGTCACATCTTGGTTCAGACAGACAACGTAATGGCAAAGGCCTACGTAAACAAACAAGGAGGCTCTTGCTTCAAGCGACTTCACAAGGAGGCAAGCCTTCTAATAACATGGGCAGAGACTCATATAAAGTCCATAAAGGTGATCCATGTGGCAGGAAGGGAGAACACGATGGCAGCCTGGTTGAGCCGAAAGTGGGTCGACCAGGTGGAATGGTTGTTAAACAGGACAGTGTTTAGTCTGATATGCCACAGGTTTGGATTTCTAAAAGTGGATCTCTTCGCCACAATACAGAATCGGCAAACAAAGCTTTTCATGTCGAGACTACAACATCCAATGGCACTGGGAACAGATGCACTGCATCAAAACTGGCCAAGAACACTGTTGTATGCTTTTCCACCGCTACAGGTCATTCAAAAGGTGGTTCAAAGGGTCATAGATCACAAAGCAGAACTCATACTGGTAACTCCTTACTAGCCCAGAAGAGCCTGGTTCCAGGAACTCATGAGGTTGTCGGTGAGGGAACCGTGGTGACTACCCGTAGTGCCAGACCTCCTGACACAGGGGAGACTGTTCATCCTCAGCCAGAATCTCTAAGCCTCACAGCCTGGAGGTTGAGCAGGAACAACTCACGAGCTTAGGCTACCCATCAGAGATCTTTATTACGGTTCATAACCAGCACAAACAGTCCAACCAAGCATACATACATACATCTCAAAATAATTCAAAATAATAACACTGCATTAGTGTAAGAGTCTTTAAGTTACGCTTTTAAGAGATCTTTCCTAATTCTGTAGGCTGCTGCTAGAAATTTGGCACATGCTAATGTCACCTCTGGATTGGCATCTATCATAAGCAAAATACTAATATCAGAATCCAAAGGCCTGAAAGCCTTTCCCGTATGGGTTGGATAAATGTAGCTCGTATATTTTGATAGAACCCACACACAAGCAAAATATGATTGATAGTATCAGCCACACCAATACCACAAGGACAGATACGCTTAGCCAGAGGTATCTTCTTGTAATGACCTATTATGACCTCAGAAGGAAAAATATTACAACGAGCCAAAGAGAAGGCCCTTCGATGAGATGGAATTACCAAATTCGTCAGATATGGAGCTTCAGAGACTACATATCTTATTTGAGAGGGAGCTGAAAAACTAGGGGCTCTAGCAATATCATTCTGTCTCTCTACATCAACTAGTCACTGCTTTACTAGGGCTCTTGCTTGATTTAAGGCCATCATTTGTAGAGGTTCAGGCGAAAAGCCTAGCAAAGCCAACTTCTGATGTACAGCCCTAATCCAATAAGAACTGTGGCTATCATTCAAAATTAGCGAGGTAATGTCCAAAGGGGAGTGACTAAGCCATTTATGCTCCACTCTTGGATCTTAGGTTTAAAGCCAAAGGCCATTATTTTGGTTTTGTTAAAATTGATCTTCAAATGATTTAAATCACAATACAGGGCAAACTGGTTTAGTGCCCTTTTCAAGCTGACTGGTGTCCAGGATAGTAGGACCGTATCATCTGCATACAGTAAAGCTAGCAGATGTTGATCAGCTAAAGTGGGCGGGTGGGTATCTACCAATCCCAGATAGCCAATTAAATCATTAGTGTATATGGCAAAAAGGGAAGGGGGCAGTATACAGCCTTGTTTGACCCCTTTATTAGATGGAATAAAGTTAGAGAGAAGGCCCTGCTTATTGCATCTAATCCTAATTTCAGTATCTGAGTATAGTGCCTGTATCAGAAACAGGAGTCTCCTATCCATTGAGGTCATCTCCAGCTTCTTCCAAAGTTTTTCTCTAGAGATGAAGTCAAAAGCTGACTTCAAGTCTATAAATGCTGCATAAAGGGATACTATTTTATTAGATGCATATTTATCAATCAGATGGGATAAAATCAAGTTATGACCCAAAGTAGATCACCCTTCCCTGAAGCCTGCTTGTTCATCCATTAATATATTTTCTTATCCAGGTTAGTAGTTTCTCTAGCAAATGGCTGGCATAGAGTTTATCCAAAATACTCAAGAGGCTAATAGGTTTAGGGAGTGGTTAAGACCATGTTAGCAGACAGGAAAGGGTCCACCAATAAAGTTTATAATAATACTTGGCAGGTGTTCCAGGCTTGGTGCAGAAGCAGAGGTCAGGATCCTATGAGGGCTTCTGTCTCAGAGGTTTTGTCTTTCATTCAAGAGGGCTTAGACAAGGGACTTAGTACGAATACATTGAAGCGACAGGTGGTGGCTATCTCAGCCATTAGGGGAGTCAAGAAAAGTAATTTGTTATCTAGGCACCCTCAAATCAAACGGTTCCTTAGGGGAACGTCTCTGTTGAATCCCCCGGTAGCACATAGGTTTCCCACCTGGCACCTTAATTTGGTCCTTAAGGCTTTGTGTAAGGCTCCCTTTGAGCCTATGGCCACTTGCCCATTGAAGGAGTTAACATTAAAGACTGTGTTCCTTGTGAGCATCACTTCAGCAAGGAGGGTCTCAGAGTTGGGGGCCCTTTCTATAGATAAAGACCTATGCGTCTTTCATAATGATAGAGTGGTGCTGCGAACTGATCCAGCCTTTGTGCCCAAGGTTAATTCAGCCTTTCACAGATCTATGGATATTATTCTCCCATCCTTCTGCCCTAATCCCAAAACCGATAAAGAGAAGGAGTGGCACTGCCTGGGTATGAGATGGGCATTCAGTTTTTACCTGGATAGAACCAAACCTGTGAGGTTGACTGATTCCCTATTCGTATCCTTTAGGAAGTCAACGATGGGAAGGAGGGTCTCACCCTCCTCTCTGAGCAGGTGGATTAGGGGGTGCATATGTCTGGCGTACAAGGCTAGGGGACTGGACCCCCCACAAGAGGTGACGGTGCATTCTCTTAGAGGGATGGCTATGTCTGCAGCCTACAGGGCTTTCCCTTCATTGGAAGTAGTGTGCAAGGCAGCTACCTGGAGGTCAGTGCACTCTTTTACGAGGCACTACAAGATAGACAAGGTAGCATCAGCAGAGGTGGCCTTTGGCCGTCAGGTCTTACAACACACTCTGTAGTTGGGGAAGCTGTTGGACCCACCCTGGAATGGTACTGCTTTTTCACATCCCAGGAGTAAGGAGTCCGAAGGACTGCCCTATTCCTGGACCACCGGAGAAGATTTGTCTCCACTTACCGTGAAGCTTCCTTCTCGGTGGTCCAGAGTGGGGCAGTCCTTCCCGCCCTGGTTTTTTGGGACCTGCTTCCTCAATGGATGGACGTGTTGTTGACTGTCTGCACAGATACAGGTAGAGGGGATGTTTTGCCTGCCTGAGGGTCCTGGCTAGGATGGTTGGGTTATGTTGTTGACTGTTTAGCTCCCCATTGGGAGTAGAATTGTTGTCAGTTACTTTTTCAGTGTGGGGAACGACGGCTTGGAGAACGACTGGGCTCCAGGGGACAAGCCCCTCCCCCTTGATGCCTGAAGAGTCTACCGGCCCTGCCTTCGGAGGGGGGAGGAGCTTCCCAGGAGTAAGGAGTCCAAAGGACTGCCCCACTCTGGACCACCGAGAAGGAAGCTTCATGGTAAGTGGAGACAAATCTTCCATTTCCCACAGCTGCCTCACTCTGGGAGTCGATGTCCACGGAGTAATGCTGAAAGTTGAGGGCATTGACCACGTGGCTGCCTTGCATACATCCTTGAGAAGTAGCCTGGATGAGAAGGCCACAGAAGAAGCTTGAGCTCTTGTAGAGTGTGCAGATACAATGATTGAACAGCTCCTACCTGTTTCAGTGTATGCTGCTTTACTTATGGAAACTGTCCCTCTAGACAAGGTCTGTGCAGAGGCATCCTTCCCTTTACCGCAGCCTCTGAAACAGATGAATAAATTCCTGCCTCTTCTTAAAATTTTTTTAAGAGGAAAGCCTTTCTAACATTTAACGTGTGCAGCGTTCTTTCTGCTGCATAAGTCAGGGAAAGGAAGAAAACTGGAAGGGTGGTGTCCTGACCCATATGAAACCAGGAGACTATCTTAGGGAGGAATTCCAGGCATGGTTTCAGAACCACTTTATCTATATGGAATTTTAGAAAGGGAAAGTCACATCAAAGCGTGCTTAATTCCCCTACCCTGTGGGCGGAGGTGATACCCACCAAAAATGCCATCATATGAAAGAAAAGACAAATCAGACCTCGCCATCAGTTCAAATGGTTTATAAATCAATCTGAACAAAACTAGAGATAAGCCCCATTGAGGAAAGGTGGGCACAAATTCAGCAGGTGGGTACAAATTCAACAAACCTTTAAGGAAACATCTGGACAGTAGCAAAAACTGTGGAACCGTTTACTGTCTCATGAAAAGTTAGAATAGCAGCTAAGTGGACCTTAATAGTTGAAGCTGGTAACTCTTCATCCTTCAGGGTAAGGAGATACTAAAATATCTTATATGTGTTACAGATTACTGGACCAATCCATTGTTCCTTTGCCCATATTGTGAACCTCTTCCATTTATACTCATACAACCTTATTGTAGAGGGTCTGCGTGAGGCAATCATGACTTTTAACACCCTTTGTGTCAATGATAGTAGGGGTTGATCAACCAAGCTGTTAGGTATAAGGATCCGAGCCTGGGGTGGTGGACTGGGCCTACCTGTAGAAGGTCCTCCTCCAATGGGAGGGATTTGTGAGTTCCCCTTGCCAAGTTCCAGAGCAGTGGGAACCAGACCCATCTCGGCCAATAGGGTGCAAGAAGTATGCAGGTTGTTTTGTCTGCCTTCAATATGGCTACCACCTTGTGAAGGAGGGAATGCATAAAACAGGTACCCATGCCAGCACAGCTAGAGTGTATTTCCAAGCGAATTGAGGTCTGCTGCCACCCTGGAGTAAAAATGGGGGCATTTGATGTTGGTTGTAGTTGCAAAGAGATCTCTCACCATTCCTGAAAAATCAGATGAAGGTAATGGTTCAAGATTGACACTCTAGGGTTACAGACACAGCCTTGCATAGGATGTCCGCTAAGGTGTTGTGTTGCCCTGCTATGTGTATCGCTGTTAGATGCTTGTTGTGCCTTATAGCCCAACACCAGATGTGAGATGCTTCTGTTTATAGTGATGGATCCTGTGCCCTCATGCTTGCTTATGTAAAATTTGGCTGTTGTGTTGTCTGTAGCCAGGAGCCCTCAACAACCTTGAAAAAAATCTGTACAAGAAGCAAGAGTGTTCCTTTTAGCCCTAAGCACCAACACATTAATGTGTAGTTTAGCTTCAGCTTCAGACCATAGGCCATTAGCTGTGTGAACCCCACAATACACTCCCAACCTGTTAAGGAGGCATCTGTAAATATTTGTATTTCATGTGAATGGTTTCCAACAGGGTTCTCCTAAGCAAATGCAGAAATTTGGTCCACCAAGTAAGAGCTCTTAGGATGGATCTGGGAACTGAAAGTCTCTTCCATTCTGAGTCTGCATGGAATTCTCATAGGAACCAGTTTTGGAGCAGTATCATGAAAAGCCGCACAAGCGGGGTTACTCCTGTAGTGGATGCCATATACCCTAGTAATCTTTGAATGTTTCTGGCAGACTGAAACCAGCATGCTAAGAATTTTTGGGGCAAGTGATCTAATACAGTTAGCTCTTGATAATGGTAGGAATGCCCTTCCCTTTATTGAATCAGTATTAGCACCAATGAAGTCTATGGATTGAGTAGGAGAAAGATGAGATTTCTCCTCACTGATAAGGAACCAAAGATTGTTTAGGGTTCACAGAGCACAATCTAAATTATTCCTCAGGGACCCCGGGGAGTTGGCTATAAAGAGCCAGTATGGGTAGATGGTACATTCCTGCAGCCACAGGTAGGAGGCAACCCATGGTGCTTATGCTAGTCCAGCAGGCAAGACTGTATGTTAGTACATGGTGTTCTCATAAAGGAACCTGAGGTACCTCCTACAGGACCTGTTAATTGTTATATGGAAGTAGGTGTCCTTCAGATCAAGAACAGCAAACCAAAGACCCCTGCCCAGTAAGGGAAGGATTTCTTGGAAGGATAACATCCTGAACGTTGGAACATGTAAGTATTTATTCAGGACCCTGA
This sequence comes from Gekko gecko, assembly GCA_029375565.1. NCBI lineage: Eukaryota > Metazoa > Chordata > Lepidosauria > Squamata > Gekkonidae > Gekko > Gekko gecko. The sequence continues at coordinate 47,295,519 of JAPDNY010000007.1, read as the reverse complement.
GGTCCAAGATGGGCTTCTTTCCACCCCCTTTTTTGTCTATTGCAAAGTGTCTGGAGAAAAACCCTACAGGGCTTGAGTCTGGGGAAATTCTTGTGACGGTCCCTGTGAGGTGAAGCACCATTCTTGCCTCCCCTCAAGGGTTAATGTATATAATTACAGGTCTGGTTCTTCCTTGCTAATTAAGTGTTTTGGCCTGCCTGGCACCTTATTAGTCTAAGGCCAGAGCCATTGGCTTTTCATGGGAACGTGTTCTTAGTGCTGGGATGGGGAAGACCAGGAGTGGTGATATAAGATTCTGGAGAATTGTCCTGGAGATGTGTTAGGATTGGATGTCACCATTACCTGACTTGAGGGGTCAGAAGTATAATTATAATATCCCTTCAGGGGCTTAGTTATCTATCTGAGATTTCATAGACAGAGGCCTGACTCTATACTTGGCAATTACTGAAATTGTAGTCTATGCTGATTAGAGGCCTAAATTCAGATGTAAGTACTGTACCATCTAACAAGATTCAGAAGTAGTGTTAGGTAGATAAAAGCTAGCTTTATTGTTTTGTGTCCTGTGTGACTATTGGTAATCTGTCAGCTATATTTATATTAACTTGTCTATTCTTTCAATAAACTTTATATTTTTTAATATCAGTCTGGTTAGTTGTGTGCTCGTGCCCTGGGAACTCACAGGGTAAGCCTGTTGACTTCCTTGACAGGCCCCCCCCCCCCCGTAATGAAGCAACCTCTTCTGTGAGAAATGCTGAAGATGTGTGGACGATCTAAGAGGTGGTTGGTTAGGAGTAAAAGAGTGAAATTCAAAAAAATACATATTATTGTCAACACCTAGGCATCATTTATAACTGTTGACCAAAACCCATAAAATGTGGACAATCTGTCTAGGAAAATGTTCTTACCAGCTAGTCAGGGCATTCTCGACTCCCTAGGCTGTTGATTCCTGTGGGACTGGGAAGGTTCTTTATTCCTGTTTCTATTCTGCCTCCTACCCTGGGAATGTTGGGAGTACAGAAGTCTAAAGGACTGTTGAGAGGATGGAGGGGCTTGGTACCTATATTCAGAGTACCTAAATGGCCTTGAGTAGTGAAACCTTTGGGAGTTTCTGGGCCAATACCTCTGTTTATACTGTTGGTGAGCACTGGAGGTTATGACTTTGCTGTAATCTTATTCTTTCAGAGATAATCTAGGACTTCATCTGTCTGGTCGCTGAAGACCTCTCTATCCTCAAAGAGGAGGTCTTTGACTTTGGCTCTGGTGTCTGGTTGGAGGGCTGAGGATCTCAGCCAGGAATATCTCATTCTAATGATCCCTGAGACATAGCCCTACTGTGGCAATTGGTGACATGCTGAGCTGCATTTAGTTGCTGCTTTCCCAGATTTTGGCCCTCTAAGATGAGAACCTTAGCTAAAGGCTTCTTATCATCTGGCAGTTCCATTGCCCGTGATGAGTAGACCTTCTGGCCTAAGAAGTCGAGTCTGAGGCCCTCCTTGTCCATTGGTGCAGAGTGGGCACCCAACCATCCTCTGGCTGAAAGGACCTTGGAGACCAGGGAGTTGGCTCTTCGGTGCTGAAAGAGGTATGCACAACCTTCTTCTTTGATCTTGTAATGCATTGGACCAAGCATTCATATCAATATCTTGCATGCCTTGCAGAAATGGTAGAGCCATGGACCCAAATTCTGGATTATAAAGGACTATAATTATTGGGTCCAAAGATTGGGACTCCATAGAGAGATATTCTAGATTTAGGACTTTAGCCATATGAATGATTTGCTCAGCATAAAGTGGGCAATGGAGTTGACAGCTCATTCACCATGTCATCTGGTGAAGGCATTGACACATCTTCTGATTCGAGTTCTGAACACCAACCAATGCCCTCTTCTGAGTCAGAAAATTGAAACCCTGAGTTGATGACACAGCATTGGCTCACCATAACATGTCTCTTGTTATTGCAATTAGAAGACTGAAATGGTGGATACCATGGAGGAAACTGCTGCTGGTCCCACCAGCCCCACTGTATGGGGAACGTAATTGGAAAAGGAAACCAGAGGGTATTTTGTAGCTGCCCCTGATTCGAGATTTCCTCCTCTTGTTGTCCATGTTGCACTGGAGATTGTGCTGTTTGGATTTCAAAGACTTCCTGGTCCAAAAGCCTTGGAGACTGGTGTTGTTGCCCCAAAGGTGACAGAGTTCTGTTTTGGGGAGAGGTCAATGTTGATTGGTACTGGTGACGACTGATGTCGAGGCAACACTGAAGCACAATCAGTTGTCACAATGCCTGGTTCCGAGACTTTACTCAGAAGCGATGATGACCTGGTGACTTGTCTGAGACAAAGGTGAAGATTGATTTCAGGGTGAGGGGCGATTGTTGATGCTGGGGCAACAATTAGTGTAGAAGAGACAGTGAATGGTGTGGTGATGTGTGATGCCTGTTTTGTCTTTTCCTTTGATTTTTTTTTTGTCGGCACCTCTGAGGCCAATCAAGTAACAGTTGATTTTTCGGCTGGCTGGGGCATCAGGGGAGTTGGTACCAAACTTAACGATGGGGCCCTTGATCTTTTTTCTATGTTTACGCATTTATCTGAATTCAGTCCTGGGGCTCCCAAAGCTTTTCCCCACAGAGCCGCTTTAAGTCTAGCCACTCTTCCTTCTCCAGCCTTCGACATGAGGTGGCGGCAGGCCAGGCATGAGATAATATTGTGACCTTCGCTCAAACATAACAGGCAGGATTTCTGATCTTCATTTTGTGCCATTTTGGCTCCACATTCCTCACACTAAGTACTGTCCTACCCTTTTGCTGAGGAAAATCCAGTCAGATGCACAGCTAGCTTGCTCTGGTATGTCCTCTCCTTACGGTGGAAAGAAGAGAACAGAGGGAAAGTGCAGTTCCTTTGTGTGCCTGCACAGAAGCTAGCCATTACATGCATTCAGCTATGAAGCTACTGTCTCAGGAATACCCTCTCCTCCATCCCCACTACCAGTGATTCATCAAAACAAGACTATGTTCCTTCAGCATTTTCTGAGGAGAAATGGCAACTCAGAGAAAAGATCTTGTTTCATTCAGTTTGCAATTATATTTTGTCTGGAGTAACTCCTGTTGTGTAGCATTCAGTAATAATTCACAACTCTCCTACTGGCTACCTTTCTCACAAGAAAGACCAAGGAGAAAGCAAGTTTGTCATAAGTATATTCGTTATTTCTGTAAAGGAACAACATTAAGGAATGTAGATGGAAAGTAAGAAAGAGAGCTAAAGATTAGGAATGTAAAACATCTATTTTGTTTCAGTTAGAAGATTTAGGGAATATGGAGCAGTGGCTAAAAGGAAAGGGGGGCTGATGAATGTTAGCTGAGTGTGAATGTTAGCTGAGACTTTGCTTGCCCTAGGCTGTTCCCTGCCTATTTATTGTAGGCAACCAATAGCTAGCAAGCTTCATATGCAGGGAGGCTTTGCTAGCAGCCAAGCAACACATGAAAGCTTGGGGTAGCATTCAGGGATTCTGCTGAAAGGGGGAAGGGAATTCAGCATAGGGTTGCCAGTCCACAGGTCCCGGCGGGGATTCTCTCCAATTTTCAGGGCTTCTACCTGCCTCCAGCCAGCTGGGCAGCAGGGGAAACCCTGCCCACAAACAATGGAGTTGCTATGTGATGTCCCCGACATGATGATATCACTCAGAAATGATGTCATCACATTGGGGAACACCGTGCAGCAATGCTCTGGTCTGAGGGCGAAACTCTATGGTATGAAGCTGGTTTTACCACAGAGTTTCGCCCCCGAATCAGTGTCACCATGCAACATCCCAGTGTGATGTTGTCACTGCTGGGTGACATCATCGTGTTGGACATGTCCCAGAATGCCCCCCAAGTCCCCCTGCCAGCGCAGTGAGGGGACCTGGCAACCCTAATTCAGCAGTAGGCTAACCGTGGATTATGAACCAACTGTCACCTTATATCTAGCTAGCAGACTATCCAGGATTTGTGCAACAAACTTTGGTTTAAATAAATCAGTTTATGGTGACTTCTAAATGCAACTATAGTATCTGGAGTGGAACGATATGGGTTGGGGAAAATTTTTCCATACACTCCTAAACTTTTTCATAGACCCCCAACGTAGAACTATGGATTTGCCAAAGTATAAACAAATCGCAACCCCCTTCATAGCAAAATAAAATTTTGTTTCTTTATTATAAGAGTCCTACTTACTCTTTATTTACACTTTTAATTTTAATGAATATTTACCTTGTTTGTATTAACAATATGCTAATAAAAATTAAAATCTTCATTAAAATGTGAATACAGTAATATTTAAATGATGAAAATTTAAAATAATGAGATTCCTATTGTTAGGGGAAACAATGATGTGAATAACTTTGGGATGAGGTTGAACACCCAAAATCAACTAATCTTACCCCATCCCACTATGACCCCACCCCCATTTATTACTCCATGATTCTCCTGAATGTCAGGGACCATGTTTCAGGAGAGGCACAATAAGCTGAAGTGGGTGATGGAAAAGCTTTGTATATGAGTGGCAACTCTGCTTACAGTTGGTTGGATACAATTCAATGAATTTGTGTTCCTGCAGAAATCCCACACTTAGTTTACCTGTGTATGTTATCTTCACCAGAAGGAACAACACCAAGGTTTGCTATGTTTACCACCTTTTGCAATACTACAAGACGAGTGGAGTTCTGTGGTGCAACAGTCACTGTTGTAGATGTTTCATTCATGCCAGTCAGCCTTCCTGAAGTAGTAAAAGATACAATCCATGTAATCAATTTCATAAAGAAAAAATTGATGGCAGCAATATTTCACTTATAATAGAAGCAGCCACCTCCCAACATAAATAGTTTATATATGAATACAAAAGTTAATCTAGATTTGTAAAAATGTGTATGCTTAAAGGCTTCCTCAAAACTTAACACCTATGTATATAAAACAAAAATATCCAGCATCTGAATAGTTATCTATAAACAATATATAACTAAAATTATACATTGCACAAATATAATGTACTGACTATATGTCAATATATGATTTTGTGAAGTTAATACATTGGTTAATCAATATAAAATACACTTTAAATACACTGTTCATTTACTAAACACATAAAACTTTCAATTTTCTTTTTAATTACATAGGGATAATGCTACTCTATTGAATCAATTTTTAAGGCAATGTTCTAATTTCAGTATTTTAGCAGCTCCCCTTTCTGAGGATATAAGAATAATTGTTCTCAGGCCATTTAACAGCCAAAAATAAAACTGATCAGTATTTAGCATTTAACAAGTTTAATGTATTAGTGTAGGAGTTTGAAGAAATCATTAAACCAATAAAAATATACCAAAGAAAAAATTCAGTGTATAACATACTTCAAAGAAGTCAGAATCTAAATATGCATTTGACGAAGTAGTTTGTTGCCTTAAAGTTCATATTTATTTATTTATTTTTGCCGTCAAGTTACAGCTGACTTACGGCAACCCTGTAGGGTTTTCAAGGCAAGAGACGTTCAGAGGTGGTTTGCCATTGCCTGTCTCTGCACCCAGACCTTGGATTTCCTTAGTGGTCTCCCTTCCAACCAGGGCCAACCCTGCTTGCCTTCCGAGATCTGATGAGACTGGGCTAGCCTGGGCTATACAGGTCAGGGTTTTAAACTTCATACCACAATAAATTAAAGTACCACAGGACTTTGCTGTGCAAACAGGCAAGGGATCAGGATGCTGGCAGTCAACAAGCACATCCAATCCCCCACCAAAAAGGGCAATTAGATCTGCCTTACACAGGCAAGTAATAAAAGAGTATTGTTAGGCATGACAAGTACAACATGCACCTCTGGAAGATTATTATGATGCTTAAACTGGTTTAGTATAATTTTGAAATAAACATTCCTAGCACAAATGGTAAAGAAAAGAATCTAGTAAAGGTTTATTGCAGAATATGATTTATTCAAGGAAATCATTATTAGCTTTTTTAAAAAAAAACAGCTTTAGCTGGGAACAGTACATTTAGTTACTGATGGTTTAAATTTTACATTAGGAAAAATGCTTTGAAAAAGGTACATAAGCCATCTAAGGCTGCTTTTAAGCGAAGCACAGGACTGACATAACACTGCTGAGAGATGTGTGTACTCATTAAGGATTTAAACCTTCTCCATTAAGCTCTATTGAAGAGCAAATGCTGAATAAATGAATGCAACTATGTTTATGTTAAAAGCCTGTTTCCCGCAGCATGTAATTAAAGGAAATGTTGTACAAAGCCAGTACTTTTGTCAAGCTCCTGTAAATGGAAAGATGGATAGTGCTCACAGAACTGAATGCATTGCTTCATATTTAACCTTAACACTCTTGTCATTAATGGTTTGTCTAACTTGTTCTATAAAGACAAGGTACTGCTCCATTGAAGTAAAATTAAAAAAATCAACTAAACCATGCTTTTCAGAACAGAAGATTCATTATCGTTGACTAATGTATTGGCATAAAGCAAAGTAACATCCTATCAAGTAAGGCACACATTCAATCTGCCTTACCACCCCCCTTTTATTTTTAACTCATGCTGTTTTATTGTTATAGGCAATTTGTACCACTCAGCATGACAGTGTAAACTGAATCAAGATTAATTTACATGCAAAAGAACACTTAGCATGGTAAGCAAATGTATTGTCTCGATTGCTGAGGTGGAAAAGAACCTGAAAAGAAAAAAGGTGCTCTAATTAAGGGGCATCAAATATGATTGCTTGTGGTAGTTAAGGGCCAGAAAACAGTGAATGTCTGACCATTTAAAGAATTAGCACCTTGCTTGTTTAGGATGGCAGAAAATGTTGTAAGTATAAATACTGATAAAATCAAGTACACATTTTGTAAGGGTTTGTTGGTTGTTTTTAAAGAAAAAGCTTTTCCCAATTAAAGCCTGTCAGGTGTACTTAAACCTGCCAATTTAAATTACCAAAATTTTATCCTTGGGAAAAAAAACACCTAGAAGAGATAATTTAGCTAAGTGAAAGATTTTTTTGATAAAGTCAAAATCTAAAATATTAATACCTAATTAAAAGGACTCATTTAATATACTCCCAAGTATCCAAGAGAATGGTCAAAGCATAAATATGCATAATTGCTCTAACAATTACCAAAACTGCATTTGTACAATTTTAAGATTGCACAAAATAAGATGCCTGGGCAATGTAGCATTAAGTTTTTGTTAGAGACAAAACTGTCACCAGAGTGACAGGGCAACTAACTTATCTTCTCCCCACACAAAAGTGGAGGAAAAATAAGAGTAACTTCATAAGTAGTAAGTAAAAAAAGTAGTAGGTAAAAAAATAAGTTAGAAACTACAGTGTTCCCAAAGAGCAAAATTAGATAACCACAGTTTACAAATGTCAGGGTAGGGAGTGAATTACCCTGAAAGAGGTTTCTCCACTTCCCAATTCAGGATCTACTGAACACAGCATGGCAAGGCTTAACATAACATTCACAGCATGCACATAAATACAGCTTTCCATCTTGTAGTGCTGCCACAGAAAACTAACAAGCATGAATATTCAGCAGTTTGTTTCTTACTGCCTTTGCACAACTCTGTCTGGGGGATACAGCACCCAAAACAACACACTGCAGTTACATTTTTCCTTAGTTCTCATTATTAATTTTTATTTCCTTAGTTCTCATTATTGATTATTTAAAGGGTATTTCTGCTTTTGAAATCTAAGTCACCATATCCACTATTTTTATTTTAAAAAACACACCTCTAGATGTGAAGGTTTGAGGCATTTTATGAAAGAAAAAACCTATGGACAATATTAATAAAACACACATGAGTTGTAATAAGGGGATCAATTTAGACATGCAACAGAATCAGTCACTGTAACATTCTTAGCTGGCCTGAATTTTAACCCCAGTAAAGTTCTGACAAAAGAAAATTAGAAGACATTCATTTGTACTGAAAGAATATTGTCATAAAATATTCTAAGCTGTTAACACTGTTCAGGAAATATGTATAGCTGAGAATTGAGACTTCTATTATCATGAATTTTCTAAAACAGCTGAAATACTGAACTTAGAAGATACTAAAGAAAAGGCTTTTAAACCAGTGGTAAATTTGCCAGCATCAGTCCTACATCAAAGAATGAATTCGGGAAGACAGAAAGAGCAATAGTGAAATGCCAAGAGACCTTCACAGATTTACAAATACTTCATATAAACAAATTTTCAAATAGCTTTATTCAGAGTAGCCTTTCTGCTCTATTAAACATAGCAAACAGCTGCCAGATTTATTCAGACAAATAATCAACAACCACAGAAGTAAAATGGCAGAAGAAAAAGGAATTTTGGCAACAACTCCACAGAGGACCACTGCTATTCTCAAAGTGCACTTCTTCTATGCACTCATAGTTCTGAATGGCCGGTCAGGGGAAAAAAGCTCTCACTCACAGCTAAGCATACAAAACTCAATCAAAATACCAAGTAAGCAAGCATACAATAAAACGGGAGAGGGAGAGGCAGAGTGCGATATCCAGTTTTACTTAGAATTGCACTGTTATATGATAGTTTAAAAGAAAGAGGGGGGGAGGAAGAGAATACAAAATATGACAAAGCCACAGTCATTCACTCACCTTGGTTTGCTGAGCACTTGTAAAGCAGGCTTTAGCCAGCAAAGAGTAAGAACAGCACATAATTATCAGTTGGTTAAGAAAAAGAAATCACTGGCTTTATTTTTTATTGCAGGGATTAGCTATGTGAAAATAATATACACATAATAACTACTAAAACTGTCTTGTGGCTTATTTGAAACCAGAAAAGGACCAGGGAAAGAAGAGAGACAAACATAATCATTAAACATATAAAGCTTTATTGTGGTATCCCTTACTGCCTTGACAAATGTATGAGGGTTTTTGAAGTTTCTACAAGAACGATATTCCAGATTTAAAAGGGAATGGAAATTCTCACATGAGAAAATACACTGAAATTAGAAAAAAATTAGAAACAAAACAGACTTTGCTACTTGACCTCCAAGTTTTAGACACAGCACTAAATAAAGCATTTTACAAAAACATTTATTCTATGGAAGGGCCTTTCACATATATTAGCTGATAGGCCATGCAAGGTCAAGAGACTTCTATATTTTTAATAGCAAGATGTAAAAATAATTGTGCCAAGTAAGTAAGTCACAATATCATGCTTCTATATTCTATGCTTCTATTTGGGGAGGCGACACTAATAAATTTTAATATACCGGGACAAAGTATATTAGCTATATACAAAAGCCTTAGACTGAAGCACAGAAAACAAAGCAAAATATCAATATATGTTTGAATTATTTCTTAGAGAGGGTTAGACCAATGTTCTAGCCATTAGTACTAATGTGAAATGCATTAGTGCATTACTGTAGAAAACCATAACTCTCACGACCAAATGCTGGTCTGTTTATGCTTTTTTTAAATGCATTAATTAGCTTCTAACTATCAGTGAAATGTATACTGCACTCGGACACCACAATAAGCTGTGGTTTGTTTAAATTACAGTTTCTTCTACAAAACCTGGATGGATATGCATAACAGACCACAGTAAGTCCCGATTAGTCTGCAGCGTATTTCCTTTCCTGCCTCCAAACAGAATCCCTAGATGGTTCCAAGACTCCTGGCAAAGCCTCAGTGTGCATGCAGCATGACTGCTGTGCTTGGCTGCAATAAATGGGAGGGAGGGGGAGAATAGTGGAGCGGGGAGAGAAGATAACTAGCAAAAGCCTAGTCTCCTGGCTCAGGATTATCAGACTCCCTGCCTTCATTTGTTTAGCTAATTCAATCCATTCCTGAATTTCTTAAATAAAATTATACCCCCCCCCCAGACACACATACCCTATCTCTTGCCAGTCACAAGCCATCCTCCTGCTTTCTGTCCAGCCACTTCAATGTATCCTGCCAGGGGTGTCAAACATACAGCCTGAGGGCCAGAACTGGCCCTTCCAGGGCTTTTATCTGAGCTGCGAGCAACTAGTAATTACCTTTATTGCCAGTTGACAGAGGCTGTGTTAATGTTTTAAGCATGTCTGTATTTTGAGTAAAAAATAATATCATTAATTGGGTGTGCCTGTGTCCTTTATAAAGTTTATATCTCTGGTACCTGGCATTACATTTTTATGGCACACATGGCCCAGCATGACAAAGTGACATTTATGTCAGATCTGGCCCTCGTAACGAATGAGTTCAACACCTCTGTATGTAGACTGAAACAAAATAGCGCCTCCCACAACTTTTAGTTGACTTAAATTTGCTCTGGGGAGAGGCTGAATCTGAAACATATTGCTCCTTGGTGAAGTAATCCAATAACAGTGATGAGAGGTATGGAGAGAAAGCGAAAGGAAGCAGGGAGGGAGGGAGAGAGCACCACTAATAGCTGGATACAACTGAAATGATTTTCTGTTGTCTATGCTTTCCTATCTATGTGCTACCAAACCAACTAGAATTTCTGCATTCATGTTACAACAAACCACAGTTAACAAGCAAGGTACAAACACAGGTTAGAATCGCATCCACCAACAAAGCACAATTTATTGCACAGCCTGCATCATGACATCACATTCAACCAGAGTTTAATCAAATCATCTTTTATAAACTGTAGTTTATCATGACATCTGAGTTAAAGTCAGACTGAAAAAAGTGTGAACATAATTTACAACAAATTAATTTTACAGTATTTCCAGAAAGGACTAACACATGCATTTTGTTTCAAATTTATTTCTCACCTTTTTCTCTTACAAAATCTTTTTCTGACATAGTGACTGGTAAAAGTAACTCTCCAACAGGGGGCTGAATATTAACACTGAACTGATCATCCTTTGTACTGCGAAAAGAAAATGTAGAGAGAGAAAGAAGTTGTTTTGTATTTTACAAAATTATTAGAAAGCATGAAGATGTTTAAAAGATCTTAAAAGATCATCAACAATTAACATTCCTCATTTTAATTTTAAGCAGAGTACTCAAGATTTACATTTCTGCTTAGATAACCTATCGCAGCAATCCTGTGAAATAGAGCACTCTTTTACACATCATGAAACGAGGCTGAACTACAGATGGCTGTAAGACATAATAGGATTTATAAGCCATTATTTATTTAGTTAGTTAATTTATATGCCACCTCTCCAGAGCACCACTTGAGGTGACTTACAAATAAAAAAAAATACTGTAAAAGCATAAGAACACCATAAATTACCAAAACAAGCCAGTGGCATAAAATAGCACAAAACAATCACTGAGCACCCTAAAAATTTCCATTAGAAAGACTTCAGCCAGAAGTAGACAATAAAATAGCAAAAAAAGAGAACTTCAGTAAAAGCATATGTGAAAAGAAACACTTGACCTGGCATCTAAAAGACAGTATAGCAGGTGCCAGGTGATTCTCAAGGGAGAGAGTGTCCAAAGAGATGCAACCTCTGAAAATGCCCTTTTTCTAGCTCTACTTGCCTCACCTTCGAAGGCAAGGCCCAGACAGTATCACTTGGAAGGAAGGTCTTAATTGGCTGGCTGGACACTACAGGGCAAGATGTTCCTTCAGGTACATTGGTCCCAGCCTTTTGGGGACTGAAGGGTAATACGAACCACCACTTTGGATTGTGCCCATAATCAGATGAGTAGCCACTGCAGATCATTCAACAAAGGTGTGATATTTCTGTAAGTAACTCCCAATCCTCCCCCTCCCGGCCATCATGTAAATTCAGTAAGCTAAATGTTGTTCTGGCAATAAACAAAGATTTCAAACTAGGATTTGTAGCTGGCTTTATTAATTGCAGCTGCTCTTTTTGACATTTGAATTCACAAACTACAGTTTGTCCCATACCCATGTACTTTCCAGCTGTAAGGCCCCAAAGACAGGGAGGCAGGGAGGAAGCAAGAAGCAGAAAGACTAGAATTTACACAACAACTGAGATTTTTTTGGCTGATGTCAGATAGACATGACATATATCAGCCTGTCTTTAACCAGAATTTAAAGCAACCACAGGTTATTGTGATGTCTAAATGTAGTAAAACCTTCCTGTTATAATGACAAATGCTGTTACCAAGAAACTCTGCATAAGACAACTATAAAGGTGTTTCCTGATAGGAAACTGAAATGGGAATTTAAGAGGGAATGGGGTTGAGGAATCATCATGGTGACATGATAGGAGGGGGAAAGAAAAAGAAGTCATAGAAATGTTACAGGTAATTAAATAACATTCTTCCCTAGTAAAGTACACCCAGAAATACTTAACCTATAGTGGGAACCTATGAGTCATCAATATTTCCCTTTTTCCCTCTAGCTTGTTTTGGTGGTATATATAACCACTACTTAGTCCCTAAATCCTGCTTTAATGTTTTGTCTGCAGTGGGCCCTTAAGAGAACAGCTGCCTAACCAGCAGATAAAACAAAAATGAACCACCAGATGAACACGAAGTGGTGGTGGAAAGTGCCTTCAAGTTTAGGATTGCCATGTCCTACCTGGCTTACAGTGGGGGGCTCCTGGATCTGTTCTGGGATCTTCTGGTGCATGCGCCACAATGGCATCACCTGGAAGTGATGTCATTGTGTTGCCAACACCGGGGAGGTGATGCTGTAGTTACTGGGCAAAACTCTATGGTTTGAGCTTAATTTTACCGTAGAGTTCTGCCCAAAATTTTACCGTAGAGTTCTGCTAGAGCACTGCCCCCCAATGTTGGTTCCAGCTGATGTCATCATGTTGTGTTGGGGGTCATTTGCAGGTGGGTTCCCCGTGGCCTTTGGCAGAAAGGGGCCCACAAAAGACCTGGGGCCTGGCAACCCTGGTCAACTTGCAGCCAAGTTATGGCAACCCCGTAGGGTTTTCAAGGCAAGAGATAAGAACATAAGAGAAGCCAATGTTGGATCAGGCCAATGGCCCATCCAGTCCAACACTCTGTCACACAGTAGCCAAAAATACCAGGTGCCATCAGGAGGTCCACCAGTGGGGCCCGGACACTAGAAGCCCTCCCACTGTTGACCCCCCCCAAGCGCCAAGAATACAGAGCATCACTTGCCCCAGAGTCCCTATCTATACCTTGTGGCTAATAGCCACTGATGGACCTCTGCTCCATATGTTTACCTAATTCCCTCTTGAAGCCATCCATGCTTCAGAGGTGGCTTGCCATTCTCTGCCTCTGCATAGCAACCCTGGTATTCCTTGGTGCTCTCCCATCAAAATACTAACTAGGGGCATCCAAGTCAGGGAGTCATATGTAATTGAGCTGACAAATATTTTCTTATTGAAAAATTGAAAAGCGAAGCTAAACCATTTTTTTGTGAACCTGGTTAAGGTCGGTTAAGGCCTGCAGCGACGAGGTATGGACCCCTCTGAGGGAGATTATTAACTTGTCCCTTTCAACAGGGACCTTCCCAGATGGACTGAAGGTGGTGGTAGCTCGCCCTCTCCTTAAGAAACCTTCTTTGGACCCAACAGTCCTTAATAGCTACCGCCCAGTGTCTACCATTCCTGAGTTAGGTGATAGAGAGGGTAGTGGTGACACAACTTCAGGTGTTCTCGGATGAGGCTAAGGTCCTGGATCACTTCCAGTCAGGGTTTCACTCTGCCCATGGGACGGAGATGGTGCTGGTCACTCTGGTGGATGACCTCCGGAGACACCTGGATCAAGGCGGATCAGAGCTGCTGATTCTTCTTGACCTATTGGCGGCATTCGATATGGTTGACCATGGGGTGTTAACCCACCATCTTGTTGACACCAGGATATGAGGACTTGCCTTGCAGTTGTGGTCTCCTTCCTCCAGGGTCAGGGACAGAGGGTGGCACTTGGGGGGGGAGATATCCCAGCGGCATCCACTGGAATGTCATGTTCCACAGGGAGCAATTCTGTCCCTCTTGTTGTTCAATATCTATATGTGCCCCCTCGCCCAGATTATCCAGAGATAGGGGCTGGGCTGTTACCAGTATGCGGATGATACCCAGCTCTATCTACTGATATGGCCCCAGGACACCTGGAATAAGCGTTACAGGCTGTGGCTGGTGTTGCCCTGCAAAGCTTCTGAGCCACTTTATGGACTGTAATAAATAATAAACTGTGCCAGTATATGCATAAGGGACTGAACCACATGGTAACCCCACCATGATGCCAGAAGAGACTGCACCTAGGCCAGAGACATCCTCCTGACCTTCCCAGCAGCTCCAGTGCCCAGTATAGGTTACCAGGCCGTTCCTCATGAAGGAGAATGGAACAGCCCCAGTCTGCACTAAACACAGCACCATGCCTTGATGAAATACAAAGAACTCCAAAAACCGCCATTAAGAGTTCCTTCTAACTCAGGCAGGCAGCCTCTTTCCCTCCCCCCTCACCTGCAAGACCTCACGTAGACCCGGCAGAGACTATTCACTGTTGCCCGGCAACTAATTGCTAGCCATCAGCAGCCTGGCTAAAGTCATCAAGAAGACAATGGAATCGGCCCGGTGACTCATCCTAGCTGCTACCAGGTGTCAGACATGAGTTAAGCTTCTAGCTCTCAATATTGACCACTCCTCAGGTACACCTCCCCTACACCTTCCAACCAATAGGGTATTTTCAGGGACGGACTTACCAGGAGGTGGAACCAGGGGTTGTGACCAGCCCCCTTCCTCCCGCATATAAGGAGACGCCTGACCACCGGCTCTCTCTCTGCTCTTCGACCCCTATCGAACCTTTGACCCTCTTATGTCCAGCTTGCTATCCCCAACCCTTGCCTCCATCTTTAAACTCTAGGTCTGCAGCCTGAGTTTCCACATGTTACCTGCTGGCCAGGCCACGTGGTCCCCCATTTTTCTAGTTTTCATCCCCTCCATTTTTCCTGAGGAACGCTCTGCACGACGGGACCGGTAGGTATTGTCCACCAACGATTTACCTGCTAATGCGAATGTGCTTATATCTCTCTCTGTATTTTCTTAGACTTGAGTAATTGTGTGTGAGACTGTGTATTGTTTGCTTGTGAAGAACTCCAGTAAAAGACTTTATTTTCAACTGCATAAAGTCTCCTGGTCTGTTACCAACACCTCCCGGTGGGGCTGGACTTCTGTATACACAGGTGTTCGCTTCCGCAGCCAATTGCCTATTGATAATCATCTACCCCCATTATTATTAATAATTACGTGCAATCCAGCTAACACTGGATGGTTATGACAGAGTTAAATCCATCTAAGACAGATGTCCTGTACCTGAGTCATGGGGGACTGGGTCAGGGGATCAGGCTCCCAATGGGGCTCCACTGGTGCCTACGTCAGGGGTGAAGAGTCTGCGGGTGTTCATGGATGTCTCCCTCTCCACGGAGACCCAGGTCACTGCCACTGTCAGGTCTGCCTTTTTCTATCTGAGGCAGATCAGGCAATTAGCCCCATATCTCACTCACTGAAACCTACCTACAGTGACCCATGCAATGGTCACTTCCAGAGTGGGTTATTGTAACTCTCTCTATGTGGGGCTGCCCTTGATTCTGCTCCGGAAGTTGCAGCTAGTGCAGAATGCAGTAGCACAGATGTTGATGGTGATGCCTGTATGGGCTTGTATCCACCCAGTGTTGCGTGAACTGCACTGGCTGCCTATTGAATTCCAAATCCACTTCAAGGTGCTAGTGCTTACCTTTAAAGCTCTATACAGCCAGGGGCCAGCATACCTACAGGAACCCACAGAATATTGCTTTCAACAAAATTTCAGACACTAGTGTGGACCAATAATCTCACCACTGCTTCCTGCAGCTAGTCTATTCCTTTCACCGCCCTCTTCTCTGAAGCTACCATGACCCAAACTTACAGCACTGTCCCAGAAGATGTTTGTTGTATTAAGAAGAATTGCATGACAAACAGAATTCCAAAAACTAAAAATAAAAAATTCTGTGATTTAACTAAAATTATTTGTTGCTGCTGCATCATCATCATCATCATTCTAAAACAAAATTCATTGTTATACTTAATTCAGCTTTCATTTAACAAACCAGAAACTGTGAAAAGGCATTTAAAATTGATGGGGTTTCCCCCCACACATTAAGTACTTGAAGGATAAAATATTTCCAGGACGGTAGGAACTAGTTTCTAGCACATATATAGTAAATCTATAGTGAAATGTTCTCACATAGTTTATGATGGGGTTTAGAAAGAGTTCCCTGCAATTTTAACTCTAATTGTAATTTTGGTTGAGATCCAGCTTGGTGTAGCAGTTAAAGTTTCAGACTACAGCCTGGCAGACCCAAGTTCAAAATCCCACTCCATGAAGCTTGATGGATGATCTTTGCTCAGCTGATATCTCTCAGCCTAATCTTTCATACAAGGTTGCTGTAAGGGTAAAATGGAGTAAGGGAAACTGATGTAGCCACTGTGCTCCTGGGAGAAAGGGCAGGATGAAAATGTATGATAAATAATTCTGCTTTGCTAATCATCATAAAAATGGTAATAAAATACCATTTTGGACATACTGCGCATGTGCATTCTTATTTTGTACATATACATTATTATTGCCATGTTTCAATGGCTACTAGTTGAAGCAGAATTGCCAGGCTGATTAATTTATTTTCAGCAAACAAAAGGCTTACTTTGATTCAACCACAGGGAAAACTTTCAAAATCAGAGTTCCAAAGAATGCCATTAGGAAACACCTGCTTCCTTAAAACTTCCACCAGCCATGGATTTAGAGCCACAAGTTGATCAAATGTATTGCACGGAAGCATCATTGAAGTACTTTGCCTTAAATCTTCTGGGAGAATACTGTTAATCCTAAACATTCTTGAATAGTTAGAACTCCACTGGTGGTGACCATGAATCAATGGGGCTTTGAAAGTGCAAATGAATCAAGGAACACCGCATAAACACAACAGAAAACAGAAATCAAGTATGTGAAACAATTAAATGTCTAATCTGCCCTCTCTCCTAGGCTCACAGGAATTAACAATCCATTGAAAAGAATCGCTAAATGTCCTCTTCCGAAAGACTAGAATGATTACTAGGCACACTTATATTTCTGCATATTAGAGCAGCTCAATATGCCCCAAATAACATCCTTGCTACTTCAGACAGACTGCTCTATCAGAACTCTAGTTAAGAAGGCATCCCAAATGAGACCAAAAACTAAATGGATATTAGTAGTTACTGCTGCAACTAACTCCTGTCACAAGCTTCTGAACCATGCAATAAGTTTTCTCAGGTTATTTAAATACAATATCCAAATCACTGAAAAAGAGATAAGAAAGATGCAATAAGATGATGACAGGATCTCCTAGAGATGATAAACCAACTGTTGTAATTTGTGTTGGTAGACTAAATTTATAATTTAGAAAACTGCAATAAGAAATGAAGCACAAGGACAAGAAAGAGAAGAGAAGAGATTGGATTTATACCCCGCCCTTCACTGCCCAAAGGCATCTCAGAGTGGCTTACAAACTCCTTTCCCTTCCCCTCCCCACAACAGACACCCTGTGAGGTAGGTGGGGTTGAGAGAACTCTAACACAAACTGTCCTTGACAGAACAGCTGTGCCAGAGCTTGTGACTGACCCAAGGTCACATCAGCAGGTGCAAGTGGAGGAGTGGGGAATCAAACCCGGTTCTCCCAGATAAGAGTCCGCGCACTTAACCACTACACCAAACTGAAAAAAGAATATGTGTAAAAAGGGGAAGCAACAAAATTAAGGAGGTTGAATATATGCAGATATTGTTTAGTTTTCAGTGAATAATTTATCTTTAACTTGACCAGTGACAGAATACTTACTTAGATCTTTTGAGATTAATAATGGTGGCATTTAAAAGGCACTGAGTGCCACCATTCAAAAAGAAAGGTCTATAATAACATACCTGAACAAAAGACGAATAAATGTTAACCATATCACTTTGGTCCAATCACTACTACGTCTACAATTTGTTTCTAATTCCTTTTTTCTCCTTTTTTCAAACTTTTCTTTGACCATCATAACATGTGGTAACTCCAAGGAGTTCAAGTTTTGTTAAGAGAGGGAGATGTTTCACACCTAGCCACTGGTGAACTCTGGAGAATCAACATGAGAGTCTATAGTTGAAACCTATCAACAACTAGCAGTGCTACTTAATTCTGGATTTCTAGTGAAACAATGATGACACCAATCAGTCCTGTGTTTACAAGTTACCCAAAAGACAGGCTATCACATTTTTAGGAGTCCAAGAACATGTTTTACTAAACTTGTAGCCATCTCAGCAGAAAAAAGGCATTGTGTTTTTGTAGAACTAAAATATAAAGTTCAATGTTTCTGCTAGATGACCCAAGAAAGGGGTTATATTGATACAAACAGGTAGGGACAATATCTTCCTAACTGCTAAACAAGTGTTATGTCCAATCTTCAAATTAAGGACTCTCTCTTTACTATCCTTAATTAGATGCATTCCTTGGAAAGGTTTGCTTAATAAAAATACTGCTTACCAGGGAGTTCTTTCAGCAGCTTTTAACTCTTTCTCTATTAGATCTGTTCTCATTTCAGATTATTTACATAAGAAACTATTACGAACTAAAATGTTTCATTACCAATGTTTCTCTTTTCTTTATATAGTTTGTTTTTATTGAATCACTAGCTGTACTACACTAGCTACCATACAAGAATAGAAGATTTTGCTATGCAAAACACACAGTCAATGATTGGCATCTAAGCCAATTGATCTACCCATTACCACTATCTCCCTTCCCACACAAGCCTTACTACAAAGTTATTGATTTAAAACACTGCCGATCGGTTTCCATTTTCTGATTTTGGGCAGGCTAATTAAGAAACTGAGTAATTGTGATTACACGGCTTCAGGATCAATTACATTTGATGCAAAACAAAGTACTCCTTCTGGAACAATGTAAGAAAATAATTACAGTCAGAAATGGTTTATAGGTGTACCTTTCCCTAAGTATAAAACCAACATCATGCATACTTTTCTTTGTGCAGGTGTGTGTGTGTGTGTATGTGTGAAATTTTTTAAAAAAATATCTTAAGTGATTGAGCTGAAGCAGTAATACTAGCTTCTACAGGACAAAAATATGTCCTATTTAGAAAGTGTAGAAAATATTATCTGTAACCTCCCTTGCAAACATATGTAAAGGGCTTTAACCATAGTAGAGAATATACCTTTGCCAAAACATAGCAGGAAGCCAAAGTGATACACTGCTACAGAGTTATTATGAAACTAAAATGGAGAAGGGAAGAATGTTGAAAGCCCTTTTGGGTCCCCACTGTGAAGAAAAGTGGGGTACAAATGAAATAAAATAATGACCCCTGAAACTGTTGTGGGATCAGGATGTACACGGCTACTACCACCTGCTCTCGTGTCAATCTCAAGCAGCAGAGAGTGGTGTGCAGTTACCATTCTTGTCAATTGGGCCTTTAAGGTCAGTGCTGAGGGGAAGCAAGTGGCCTGTTGCTTGCTTTACTTCAGCTCAGCAAAAGCTTCCATGATAGGTTAAAGTTGAAAAGGGGTAGAACTTGTTCTCCCCACTCCCCATTTTAGCCTCAGACTTTCTATGGGGGCTATAATGTACTGGGACTTGAGATGAAAGCAGCTCACTTTCCTCTTTTCAGTCCTGAATCCATCACAAGGACCATGTGTGATGACTCTCAAGGTGCCACATCCCTAGAAATCACAGGATGCAGCAACAGCCCCATTAAGAGCTGCCTCATCCTTGGGTTACATTAATGTGCCCAGTAATGGGGATGATGAGGAAGACCAGTGCTGTGCCTCTAAAGAATGTCAATCTTTGCAGGATCCCACTGATTGCAAAGTGAGAAACTAAAGAGGGTGTGGAATAAAAACCAATTTCTCCCCTTCCCAGCAAATCCCTTGTAGGTCCCATTTAGAAAATACAGGAAAATGTTTCTGTTCAACATTACAGCTTTCATATAGCCAAAAGCTTAAGCCAAAACTTCCTTTATCCATACATGAATAAAACAAATGTATGCTACATTTCCATTATATAACAGAAAATATCATCTGGGAACATGTATGTACTTTTTCATCCTTTCTAACAGCTACAGATAAAACAGCCTGCAACCAGGGAATAGAAAGCAACTATTTTCTTATTTCAGCTCTCAACTTAGTGGTTAGCTTGAGCTGTGTCATTGGGTTCACATTGTCCAAATCATTAAAATGAATATACCACTGGTGTCTGAAGCAAATCTATTTACAGTGATGTTACTCATAGTCTGAAGTTGAGACATATTGATCTTTCTTGTTTGTCTAATAGGAAAATAATAATTACTAGGCAATGTGGGAGAAAGTAATCAGTTTTTATATATCACTAATACAGCAGACCTCCCAAAACATAAAGGTGATGATCTGCATAAAATCAATGTGTTCTGTTACATTGCTTATATTCATCACTGCAAAGAAACTTAGCCTTCAGTGGCTTAAGTCTGGAACTGAACTACTGGCACACTGAGAAAAGGGAATTTTAAGAGTACATATACTTCTTAAAATTGAGAATTCTATCAACGTTTTATATTTCATTCAAAACAAAGGATCACCATACTATCATAGGAGCAGCAGCTTGGTGTTTATATGGAGTCTTATAAGTAAAGCCTGCTGGATCAGACCAATGGTCTGTCTAGCAGCCAACCAGTTTGATTTGATTTGATTTATTTGATTTTTATCCCACCCTCCTGGCCAAGGCTGGCTCAGGGCAACTTACAAAAACAGAATAAAATTTCGAAAATACATATAAAATCACAACACCAAATATAAATACAATGTTAAAACCAAATCATAATAAAGTACTAGCATAATTTCCACATTTTAAATCAGCTCCTTGGTCTGCTTCAATTGTCTTGGGTGATTTGCTCGGGCAGTAACTAAAGGGTCCGCAGCTCAGGGCTCTTCCACCATAAGGTTTCAGTTGTTACCGATGGTGGTAATGGTGATCATGGTAGTAGTGGTGGCAGCGGCTCTAAAGGCCTGATGGAAAAGCTCCATTTTACAGGCCAAATAAACAGGGCACAGAGGTCAAGGCCCTCCCCTGCTTCTGCCTCCCAGCATTGGTATTCAGAGGTTTCCTGCCTGTATATATATATGGAGGCTCCTCCAGTCACCATGGATAGTAGCCATTGATAGACCTTTCCTCCATGAATCTATCTAACCACAACAAAATCTAATCTGATCATTAATATTACTACTACAGCTATCATACAAGAAACTACTGCAGGGAATATCTAATAATATGCTGGATATTTAAAAGGAACTGTTAGTTTGTTCTCTAAAAATCTTGATGGAAGTAAATTGAAAAAGAAGTGAAGCAAATCCCAAGCTATATAATGAAACAGCAACCACTAGAAAATGTAACCACCAGAATGTGGAAATATAGGCCTTGGCTTAACCAATGGGAATAATTGTATGAAGCTCTGTCTCTTGGAAGAATTGCTGATTGGTGTCTTCCGTGTAATTATTTTGCTATTTGTTCCTGGTAACATTTTTTGATACCTGCATGGTTTTTAAATGTTCACTGCTCTTCTGAGGAAGGCTCTGAAACAAGTTATATACTAATTTGGAAATTTGACAAGAAAGCAGCAAGATTCAAGGAGAGAATATTTGGACTGCATGGACTTAACTTGAAGTGTTTAAGCTTCATTTGATTAGCATGTATTGCCTTGACAATCAGGTAGGAATTTGACCACTTATGTTGATTGGATTGTATGTCTTGCACTCTGGATTACTCACTTAAAAGAAGACACACATTGAATATGATAAGATTTTATTGTAATGTAATCATTAATTTCTTGTGCTTAGCGACACCACAGTGTTTTTCTTGTCGTTAAGGGATTCATGAATCAGCACATTTTAGGTTCTTGTTACCATTGGTCTACTTTTGAGGAATGTAAATTATTCTTGCCTTAACTTTTTAACATTCGATTTTTTCAACAAATTTTTAGGTGAGTATGATTTTACACTAGCTATAGTTAGCATGTAGTGGTTGCTTTGCCAATTGACTGCACTGTCTCTTTATGTATAAACTGCATCAACCCCTTGTAGTTTTAGGAGGGAGTGTGTAAGAACATAACAGAAGCCAATGTTGGATCAGGCCAATGGCCCATCTAGCCCAACACTCTGTCACACAGTGGCCAAAAATACCAGGTGCCATCAGGAGGTCCACCAGTGGGGCCAGGACACTAGAAGCCCTCCCACTGTTGCCCCCCCCAAGCACCAAGAATACAGAGCATCACTTGTCCCAGACTGAGAGTTCCTATCTATACCTTGTGGCTAATAGCCACTGATGGACTTCTGCTCCATATGCTTATCTAATTCCCTCTTGAAGCTGTCCATGCTTGTAGCCGCCACCACCTCTTGTGGCAGTGAATTCCATGTGTTAATCACTCTTTGGGTGAAGAAGTACTTCCTTTTATCCATTCTAACCCAACTTCTCAGCAATTTCATGGAGTGCCCACGAATTCTTGTATTGAGAGAAAGGGAGAAAAGCACTTCTTTCTCAGCCTGCTCTATCCCATGCATAACCTTATAAACCTCGATCATGTCACCCCTCAGCCATTGTTTCTCCAAGCTAAAGAGCCCCAAGCGCTTTAACCTTTCTTCATGGGGATAGTGTTCCAACCCTTTGATCATTCTAGTTGCCCCTTTCTGCACTTTTCCCAAAGTTATAATATCCTTTTTAAGGTGTGGTGACCAGAACTGTACACAGTATTCCAAATGAGGTTGCACCATTGATTTATACAGGGGCATTATGATACTGGCTGATTTCCTTCCTAATAATCCCCAGCATAGCATCGGCCTTTCTTATTACAGTTGCACACTGTCTAGACATTTTCATTGAGTTATCTACTACGACTCACCAAAGAAAGCCAAGCTAAAAATACATATACAAAAACATATAAACAACCATGAAAAACAGGGCAGGAAGGAGGGATATCACTGTGGGAATGCCAGATGAAAAAAAGAAGTCTGTACCTGCTAGCAGAATACAGCAACAGAAGGTACAGATGAGTATCTCTGGAGAAAGAGCTCCAGAGTTTTGGTGCCAAGACTGAGAAAGCCCTGTCCTGGACTGCCACATGCTTAATCTCAGAAGACAGGGGCACCCAAAACAAGGCCTCATAAAATAACCATAGCAGTAAGGTAGGTTTGTAAGGGACTAGACAGTCCTTCACGTATGCTGTTTACAAACCATATAGGGCTTTAAAGGTCAACATCAGCACCTTGATCTTTTTCTAGAAACAAACTGGGAGCCAGTACAGATGGGCCAAGATTGGAGAGATATGGTCCCCATGACCAACATCAACATCTTGGCTCAGCATTTTGGACCAACTGAAGTTTCTGGACACTTTTCAAGAGCAGGCCCATGTACAGTACATTGCAGTCATCTAATCTTGATGTAACCAGGGCATGCCCCACAGTGGCCAGATCTCTTCTGCCCAGAAAATGGAAGATTTGTCTCCACATATTGTGAAGCTTCCTTCTCGGTGGTCCAGAGTGGGGCAGTCCTCCAGATTCCTTACTCCGGGGAAACAGCTCCTCCTCTCCATAGGCAGGGCCAGCAGACTCTTTTGTCACGGAGGGGAGGGGTTTGTGCTCCTGCTTCCCAGTCATACTCCAAGCCACCTTTCCCCTGTATCAAAAAAGGAAACACAACAACCCTAGCCCCCAATGGGGGGCTTAACCTGAAACAATATTACAACCCGTCACCATGGCACCAAGCCATTTGACCCTTGTTCAATGGGTTTCCTGTATCCCAGACCCCATTAGGTACAGTCAGGTAACCTCCCCCGAGCCTCTAGTACCAGCACCCCTGTAGGTGGAAGAAACAGCACCCAACAAAATCGGGTAGGCCCCACTCTGGACCACTGAGAAGGAAGCTTCATGGTAAATGGAGACAAAACTTCCATTCTCCAGTGGGGCAGTCCTCCAGACTCCTTACACCTAGGACGTAGAACAGCTGTATATTCCAGGGCAGGTCCAACCACTTCTCCACCTACAGGGCATGCTGCAGCACCCTATGGCCAAAGGCTGCCTCAACCGAGGCCATTTTATCTACTCTACAGTGCCTCATAAAGGAATGTGTGGATTTCCATGTAGCAGCCTTACAGACCACCTCCAATGAAGGAAAGGCCCGGTAGGCCGCTGACATTGCTGCTCCCCTCAAGGAGTGAGGCGTAACCCCCTCGGGAGGTTTCAGTCCTTTGGCTTTATACGCTAAGGCTATGCATCCCCTGATCCATCTACTGCGGGAGGAAGTGGAGACTCTCTTACCCATCAAGGACTTTCTGAAGGAGACAAAGAGGGAATCATGGGCTCTAATATCCTTTGTGTAATCAAGATAGAAACTCAGAGCCCTCCGCACATCAAGACAGTGTAGCCTCCTTTCCTTCTCATTCTGAGGATTTGTGCAGAAGGACGGTAGGACCACCTCCGCTGACCTGTGGAAGGTCGAGAAAGGCTGGGTCAGGTTGTAACCATACCTTATCAAGGTGGAAGGTACATAATTCTTTGTCAATGGACAGGGCCCTCAGCTCCAACACCCTCCTAGTGGAAGTGATGCCAACCAGAAAAATAGTTGTTGTTTTTTTTACAATATATTTTATTAACTTTTCAAAAAGAACAGGATAAAGTTGAACAGTGAAACAACAAGTGAGTGCAAGGTGCCAGTAGTGTAGAATTACATAAACAAGTAAGTATTTAACAGCAAAGCATAGGTTAAAGAGTCTTATGAAGAACAGAATATAATTTTATATCAGGTTGTACCAGTTTGCAAGTTGTCTATGTTGGTTCTAAGGAAGGAATATCGAATACATGCATCATAAAAAGCAATGTAGAAAAATAGTTTTGAATGTTAGTTCTTTGAGGGGACATGTTGCCATAGGCTCGAAAGGAGCCTTACATAGGGCCCTAAGAACAGTGTTGAGGCTCAGATTGGAAATCTGTGAAGTTGTGCTGGGTTCAACAGGGATGCGCCTCTTAAGAACCTCTTAATAAGTGGATGTCTAGCTAGGGATTTACCTTTCCCGGCCCCCCTTATGGTGGATATGGCCACCACTTATCTGCACAAAGTGCTAAGCCCCTTGTCGAGCCCCACTTGCAAAAAGGCGAGTATATCCCCTGTGGGAACTGCCATGGGGTCAAGTCTCCTGTCCTGCACTAGGTGTGGAAAGTCTGCCATGTATTGTTGTAGACCCTATTTGTGGAGCCCTTCCTCGCTGCCAACATGGTTTTAACCACACTATCTGGGTAACCTATGGGTAACCTACACCCATCAACTGCTGCCTCTCAACCTCCAAACTGTGAGTTTTAATAGTTTTGGCTGAGGATGAACTGTCTCCCCTTGGGTTAGCAGACTGACCACTGGAGGCAGGTGCCATGGTTCCTCGATTGACAACCTTCTCAGGTCTTGGAACCACACCCTTCTGGGCCAAAAGAGGGCAACAAGTAATACTTCCGCCTTCAGGTCGATTATTCGTTGGGCCACCCTCTGAATAAGTTGAATCGGTGGAAAGGCATATAGTAGCGCTCTGGGCTATACTAGGTAAAGAGCGTCTATTCCGATCGCGAGAGGATCTTTTAGCCTGGACACAAACTGCACTGTTTGATGGTTTGTTTCTATGGCAAACAAGTCCACCTCTGGTCTCCCAAATCTCTGGCATATTTGACCAAACATTGCTCAGTTGAGCATCCATTTGGATTGGTCTACCCACAGACAGCTGAGCCAATCTGCCACTGTGTTCTCTCGCCCGGCCACATGAATTGTCTTTATCGAAAGGATGTGAGTCTCCGCCCACTGTATCAACTTGCTTGCCTCTTTGTACAACTGCTTGAAACACGTGCCCCCTTGTCTGTTGATGTACGCTTTGGCCATCATATTGTCAGACTGAATTAGTATATGACGGCCCTGGATCATATTTTGAAGTTTCTCCAGCACCAGTCTGATTGCCCTCAGTTCTAGAAGGTTCATACTGTTTGTTCTTTCTTTCACAGTCCACGTGTTTTGTATCATCCTCCCTTCTGCACGTGCTCCCCATCCAAACAGGCTCACATCAGTTGTGATAACTAGCCTGGTGGGTTCCCTGAGTGGGACCCCCTCCAAAAAATGGTTTGGTTCCAGCCACCATAGTAGTTGCCGTCTCACTGACTGCAGGAGATCCACTTCCCGAGTTCTTTTCCCGTGCTATGTCTGCTTAGAAGGGAAGGAGAAATATTTGTAGTGTTCTCCCATGGAACCGGGACCATTGCAACACTTCCTGACAAGACACTTGCAAACCTAGTAGTTGTGCCAGTTGCATAACTTCTACCTTCTGTGCCTGCGCAACTTTCTGTGTCCATTGCTGTAGTTTCTGTTGACGCTCCTGGGATAGGAAGGCCCTGTCCCAGGCCGAGTTGATTTGAACTCCCAGATGTTGAATTAACTGAGATGGGATTAGGGAACTCTTCGCCATATTGACTATGAACCCATGGCGTTCGAGTTCCCTCAACGTGATCTCCAATGATTGTAAAGTTTCTTGATATGATGGGGCCTTGACAAGAATGTCGTCGAGTTACAGGAATAACGACACTCCCAGAGTCCTCAAATGAGCTACCAGTGTTACCAAGATTTTGGTAAACACTCTTGGTGAAGACTTGAGACCAAAAGGGAGAGCCTAATACTGGTAATGCTCTTTGTCGTATGCAAATCTCAGATACTTCCAATGTGTTTCCCTGATCAGAACATGCAGATACACTTCCAACAGGTCTGTGGAAGCCATGAAGTCCCCTTGCTGGATGGACGCTAAGATGGACTTCACTGCCTCCATTTTGAATTTTTTGGTGATGATCCATCTGTTCAACCATTTGAGGTCCAATATTGCTCTGACCTCTCCGTTCTTCTTTGGAACCATAAATAAGATAGAATAAACTCCTTGAGATCTCTCTGAGGTCGGGACTGGTTCTATGGCTCCTCTTTCTATCAGATGGGAAATTGCCAAATGCAGTGAAGTCTGTTTTATTTTGGACTTCTTTCTTGGTATTTCCAGGAAACGGTTCAGGGTGTGAAACTCCAGTGAGTAGCCCTTTGAAACTGACTCCAGGACCCAGGACCCACCTGTCCGTAATAGACTTCTTCCATATTGGAGCAAACTCCAGAAGGCATCCTTCAAATCCTAAGGGTATTCTTCTTCTGGAATAGTCATGCTGAATTTCCCTTCTTGGGACCCTTGGCATTTTGACGTTGCTTGGATGAGAAGGGCTGTGTTCTGACATCCTTGGACTTGGACTGCCATTTATCCCTGAAAGACCTGGCGTTAGTGGGTTTAGACTCCCTTCTTGTGTCATGAAAGGACTGAGAACATCTTCTTCTTTTTTTTTTTAATAATTTTTTTATTATTTTTCAACGAAAAGCAGATTTCAAAAACAAACAAACAACATAACATACAAGGTTAAATGCAGTAACGTGGAAGTAACTTACATAACAGTTAGAAAGCATTGAGAATACATATATTCAAAAAAGTTATCAGATGCATAGATTACTATTCCAATGAAAGAATTAAGTTTACTGTGGGCATGAGTTTCTCTTATTCTGTCAGAATCAGGTTGCAACATAGAATATCTGAGCATTGTGTGCGCTTTGATGTGTGGCAGGTTAGTGTTTCAAAATATTCAGGTAAGAATAGTTATGAGGTTGAAGATCAGAGGCAAAAAGGTATTTCATGAAGGGTAGCCATTTTTCTGTAAAAGTGGACGGTCTAGGATATAGTTCTGAGTGGCGAAGGTGGTCTGTAATTTTTTCTAGGATCAGGTGATCCCACACTTTGTTTAGCCAACACGAGCGAGTTGGGGCCTTTTCATCTTTCCATCTAGATGCAATTGCTGTTTTAGCAGCCACGATAAGGCTGGTGATTAGTTCACGTTGGATGGGAGGTACTCCTTTTGAGTTCCATAAGCCAAGAAACAGTAATGTTGGGTCAAATGGTGTGTCGAATCCTGTGATTAACTTGATTTGCGACAGAATATCTTGCCAGAACTGATGAATATGAACACACTGCCACCAACATTGAACAAAGGAACCGATTTCTCCACATTTTTTCCAGCAGTAGGGCGAGTGTGTTGATGTCATCTTGGAGAGACGTTCTGGCGTTAGGTACCAGCGCGTAATGATTCTGTGGGTCTGTAATTTTGTTGAGACGACAGGCGAAGTCAGCAGATTGCATTTCCAGATTAGTGACCATTGTTGAGGAGTAATGGATGTGCCACAGTCCTGTTGCCATTGTATTTGATGTCTCATTGGTAGGTCATCTTTTGGATGAATCAAGATATCATATGATGTGGAGATTAGGTCTTTAGATGCTCTATTTTTTGAGTCAATGAGTTTCTCAAACGGGGTCAGTGGGTTTCTCAAGAGATGA
Source organism: Gekko gecko (assembly GCA_029375565.1). Taxonomy (NCBI): domain Eukaryota; kingdom Metazoa; phylum Chordata; class Lepidosauria; order Squamata; family Gekkonidae; genus Gekko; species Gekko gecko. The sequence continues at coordinate 47,267,199 of JAPDNY010000007.1, read as the reverse complement.
GTGAGGTCCAATTGATGAATCATATGATTTAGTTGTAGGTAAAAAAACCACGGAATGGATTTCTTTAATTTTTGATCTAGTAGTAGTTTAGGAGATAGACCATCCTTACATAAGATGTCTTTTAGGCATGTCATGTCAGCTTGCTTCAAGCTTTCCTTTAGCTCCGTATCACATCCAGGGAGGAACCAAGATTGAGAGAGAAATGAGGTAAATCTGGAGTATCTTGGCAACAGTAACTGCCGACAGGAGTCCCAGTTTTTGAGAACAGCTATCAAGAACATATGTGATTTCACATTATGTGGACGACTATTCGGTGTGTTCCAAATGACTTCTTGGATAGTTAGAGGTGTTACTAGAGGGATTAAAATTTTTACCCAGTCTAGTTTGTCTCCTTGACGCAGCATCTTAATTATAGGAGTCAGCAGCGTTGCTTTGTAATATGTCATCAAGTCAGGATAATTTAGGCCTCCTTGCGATGTTCGTTTCCTGATTATTGTAAAACTCGTCCTTGGGCGTTTACCTTGCCAAAGAAATGTGTTAAGTGTCTGTTGCCAACTTTTAATCATGTCAAATGGTAGTTCTATCGGGATCGTGCAAAATAGAAATAGAAGTTTGGGGAGAACAAATGATCTGATTAGATGCAATCTATCTATGTAGGTCAGCTGTAATGTTCCCCAGTTGTGGAGTTCTGTTTTGATTTCTGAAAATCTTGCTTGATGATTTTTGGATCGTAAGTCATCTAATTTCCTAGGTATGTGAATTCCTAGGTACTGAAGAGATTCATCAGACCACTGGTAATCATATCGTTCTTTCAAGGTAAGCTCTAGTGTTGGTGACATGTTCAGAGGCATTATGAGTGATTTAGATTGGTTAATCTTAAGACCTGAGATTATACCAAAGTGATTCAGTATTTGTTGAAGATGAATCAAGGATGTATCTGGGTTGGTTAGGTAAACAAGCATGTCATCTGCAAATAAACTGAGTTTGTAGGTGCAAGAACCCACTGCTATTCCTTGGATGTTGCTGTTGTTTCTGATCTCAGATGCTAGAGGCTCCAGCGCCAGGGCAAAAGGATTGGTGACAGCGGACAACCCTGTCTAGTGCCTCTATTAAGTGTGATATTTCTGGATGACAGACCATTTATTTTGATTTGAGCAGTTGGTGCCTTGTATATCGTTGTGATGGTTCGAAGAAACAGAGGGCCAAATCCCATGTGACGTAATAGTGCGGTTAGATAAGATGTTTCCAGAGAGTCAAAGGCTTTTTCTATATCCAGCGATAGAAGAATAGATTCCAATTTTGATTTTTCACATGCAGAGATTATATTCAACGTCTTGAAGATGTTGTCTGTTATATCCCGACCAGGTACAAAACCTGTTTGGTCCTGCTGAATGTACTCTGATATAAACGAGTTTAGTCTTTTAGTCAAAATCATCGTGAAGATTTTATAATCTTGGTTCAGGAGTGAAATAGGGCGGTAAGATGCTGGGTTTGAGCTATCTTTTCCAGCTTTTGGAATAGTTATTATGGAAGCTGAGTTCCAAGATGGTGGAATTTGACCAGTAGTCATTATGTTGTTGCAGGCATCAGCTAGGGGTTTGGCTAGAGTGTTAGCAAAACGTTTATAGAATTCAGAAGGGAATCCGTCAGGACCCGCAGATTTATTGTTTTTCAAATTCTTTATTGTCTCCAGGATTTCTTGAGGCTCTATTGGTCTTTCAAGAATTTCACGATGATCTTCTGAAATCTGTTTGATGTGCTGGTTCGTTGTCAAATAGTTTTGAATATCATCAGAGGAAGGTCCCGTTGAAGAATAGAGTGACTGATAGAAGTCAGCAAAGACTTTATTAATTGATAAAGAATCTGTGTGTGTTTTCCCATTTCGATCTTTAACCGACAGTACATTCCTGGATAATTTTTTGTCCTTGACTCGCCAGGATAGGAGGCGTAATGTTTTAGGTGAGTTTATCCAGTATTTCTGTTTAACATACAGAAGGTTTTTCTGTATTTGTGAGCTCTCCATGAGTTCCAATGATTTACGTTCAGATAAGAGTTTTCTATACACTCTACTGCTCCCGGATGCTTTGTGTTCTATCTCTAGAAGTCTGATTTTATTGAGAATTTCCTCCCGTAAAGCTAGTTTTTCTTTCTTCATTCTTGAGTTCAAAGAGATGTAATGTCCCCTGGTGACTGCTTTCAGGGCATCCCAGATTATGGTAGATGGAGTTTCATCTGTGTGATTTTCTTTTAGATATTGATCAATGTGTTGCTGTATTGCCTCCACGCACTGTTCATTGAAGAGTAAAGATTTGTTGAGTGTCCATATCTTGGACTGTGGTTGGTCAGATGAGGATTGTAGTACACAACTCACCGCTGCATGATCAGACCAGGAGATCACACCTATATTTGAGTCTAAGACTTTGTGAGTTATGGTGGTAGAAACTAGGATGAGGTCTATGCGTGTGTACACAGCATGTCTAGTAGAATAGAAGGTAAAATCCTTGTCAACTGGGTGTATGTGCCTCCAGATGTCAGTCAGTTTATATTGCTGCAGTAGTTCTTTTAGTCCTGTTGATTGATTGGGTTTTTGGTGACCATCTCCCCGGGAGTTGGAGCGATCAAAATCCGGATCTAATATTAAATTAAAATCTCCTCCCAGTATTATTTCTCCTTCGTGAAACGAGTCTAAGGCCATCAAGGTACTTTTAAGGAATGAGAGTTGAGACACATTGGGTGAGTATACCGAAGCTATTGTAACCAGCTGTTCGTTAAGTAGACCTTTAATGAAAATGTAGCGGCCGTTGGGGTCTGTCAATGTGGCTTGGTGCTGAAAGCGGACTTTGTGGGTTATGAGTATTGCAACTCCTCTGGACTTGGAATTCCCATTAGCATGAAACTGGTATTGGATCCATTTGGCTTTAAGATCAGGTTGGTTCTTAGAATGTAAATGTGTCTCTTGCAAAAGAATCACTTCTGATTTGGATTTTGCTAAATGCGTTAAGACCCTCTTGCGTTTAATTAAATTATTAAGACCTCGAACATTTTGTGATGTGACCTTCCATGTAGCGTTAGTCATGATCGAATAATGTAGGTGGAATGTTAGTGAGTTAGGTCAAGTTTGCACACAATGCCAGATATTACTATATTGTGGATCTGGAGAATAAGAGAAATAGAGCACTAATAAAGAGCTTCTGTTTCCTAATAGAACTCTCAATTAATTGATAACACTTAGTGGATGTTGCACTTAAGTCAGAAGAAATACGGTGAATAACTGATTAGTTGAAACCCACTCCTATGCAATCAATGCTTTGTTTTGTTACTTTGGTAGTCAAAACTTTAAAATTTTTAACTAACAGGTAAACGTGTACAACAGAATATTAGATCAATTAATACTAAATGGATTAAGAATACCAATTGATTACAGTACAACCACTTCCAACATTAAAAATGTATTTTAAAATTAAACCGATTTTTATTAATATTACTATTATCTTAATCAGCAGTAATTATATAGTTATCAATCACACATTCAATTGATTCTAGTTATTAGATTAATCATACAATAATTAATTTTGACACTGGATAAAATAGAAGGCAGAGAATTATTCTGTGTTGTATTTAGAAGTTAATTAGATGGTAAAATATTTGAATTTAATATCTCTCACTGAGGATTTAAAATCTCAGATTAAATTTTTAGCAATTAATTCAAACACTTGTGATTATAAAGGCAGTTAACTGATTTTCAAGAGCTTAGAAGAAGATTAATAAATCTAAATGAGAGTGAAATCCGCTAGCATAAAACACAACTATATTTCCTTGTATGGTATATCAACTACTAATCAAGAACAGAAATTAAAGGGAAAAGGGAAAGAAAGAAAGGGGGAAAAAAGGAAAGATTCCCCCCCTTAAAAATATATATATTCCTTGTCTGAGATTTGAGGTTCCAAAGACTAACTGCTAATGAGTGGAATAATAACAGATAGCAATGCTAATTTGGAAAAAACAAACAAACAAACCAACAAAAATTAACAGTCCTACTTAGCCTGGAGAGATTGACGTTCCCTCCCAGGCTAACAGAGAGCACTCTGACTACAAAGGACTGTTATACAGAAAATTGATTACGTTGCCCCCCCCCCCCGAATCACGATTATTAATTCATGAAGCTTAAAAAATATTAAACAAGCGTTAAATTTATGATGTAACTCAACCTAGAGTTAGAAATTCATCAACGTTTTAATACAATACGCAAACTTAAGAATACAAACGGTGGCATTAAGGCTTCTTCATGTTATCCGTGAAGGCTGTAGCTGAGAAGATGTGATCGTACTACTTAGCATGCCTGTTAGCGTGTTTGCCGTCTTTATATGGGGATGGTGGATGTTCTCTTTTCCTGGAGCCTTTGCTAGTGTCCATCTGTGGAGTAATGTTTAAAGACTGCAGAAGTTTAAGACCGGTGTCAATATTCTTTATGATGTGAAGTTCCTCATTTACGTTTACTTGGAGATTTGTTAGGTTTTTCCATCTGTAGGGGATCTTATCGTGCCTTAGCGCTTCTGTGACTTGGCGCAGCTCCCGTCTTTTATTGAGAACTTCTTTAGGGAGATCAGGGAAGACTTGTATAGGGGATCCATTGAAGGATAAGGAGCCTTTTGCCCTCGCCATTTCAATAATTTTTTTCCTAGTGCGGAAGTCAGGCACTTCTGCCAGAATGTCCCTGGGCCCCCTAAAACGCGATGGTTCAGCCATGCCTATGCGATGTGCTGACTGAATAATAGGGGCTACGCCATCTTCTGTTTGCAATTCCCGCGCTAGCCATCCCGCCAAAAAAATCTGAAGCTCAGCGTTATTTTCAACTTGTTCCTGAAAACCTCTTAAATTTTAAATGCGTCTTGCGAGCCGAGGTTTCTAGTTTGACTGACCTTGCTTAAAGAGACAGTGAGCTCTGTGAACTTTTCATTTAGAGGTGTGATGAGAGCCGACATGTTATCAATGATTCTTCGTTCCATTGCGGCAAACATGTTCATCATGGACTCTTCAGAAGGTGAGCTGGTGTGTGGTGCGGTATTTGCCTCATCGGTCGCCATTTTGTCCGCGTCGTCCAGGCCCTCCTCAAAATGTTTTCCGTGCTGTGCCCTCGGAAAAAAGCTTTGTATATTTCTCGCTGCCGATTTAGTTGTAGTGGGTTTAGTTGAGTCGTTTTTGCCCATTCTAAGAGTAAAGCTCAATGTCTAGGTTGATTATTTTATCGATTCAGGGGGTGGGAAGGTCGGAGCTAGGAATTCACACGTCTTCCTTCATCGGCACCCGGAAGTCCCCCCCCCGACTGAGAACATCTTCTGTCTCTGCCCTCCTTCCGTTTTGAGGGGAGAACCTTCCTTTTGTCCTTGTCTTCCACAAGGTACCTTCTAGGCCAAATAGGTTGATGCCTTTAAAGGGCACTGCTGCAACTTTAGTGCGTGTTGAAGGGTCCACATCCCAGCTTCTCAGCCAGGTATTATGTCTCACTGTGATGCTGCAGGCAATCCCTCTAGCAGATTGTTGTACGACATCAAGAGTGGCATCTGCCGCAAAAGCCATGGGTAAGGTGATTTTCTTCAGCTCATCCTTGAGGTCCTTCGGGATGCCACTACCTGCCTTGGCCAAGTCCAAAGCCCATTCATAGCCTGCTCTTGCGAATAAGGATCCAGTCGCCAAGGCCCTTAGAGCATACACAGAGGCCTCAAAATCCCATCTCAGAGCTTGCTCTATTCTTTTATCATTGTTATCTTTTGGGAGCCTATCTGCTCCCATGGGAAGCACTGAGGTAGATACCAGGTTGTTGATAGAGAATAAAACTTCCCAAACACAGGATGAGTGGCTTTTGGTTTTGCAGGGTTTTTTCACTCTGCCTTCATAACTTTATAAAAGGCTGCTGGTAATGATACCCCTGCTGACTTAGTGTGAGTCTTAGGAATGGTTTTATCTGAACCTGTATGGAACTCTGAGTCATCTTCCTCCTGCTCTTTAGGAGTATATGACAATTCTAAGGTTCTAATGACTTTATGCAGAAGCTTGTTATAAAGCTCCTGAGGAAAAAGCCTAGATTGTACCACTGGCACCATCTCTCTTCCTCATCTGATAACTCCCCCTCTTCTTTGGGAGAATCAGAAACTGTAGAATCAGATTCAGAATCTAAATCACTCAATAGAGGACTAAGTTCCTTGCTAGACTTATGGCCTCTCTTTTGATGTTTGCTGGGTAAAGGATTTTCTATGTCACTAGTACTGTGTCTTTTAGATCCTGTGGGGACTTGAGAGGTCCCTTCTCCAGCTTTTGTTGAGTTTACCACAAGGCCCTAAAGTCCTTTTTCACTTCCAATTTAATCCATGAGAGAAGATTTGCTTGCGCTTCTTCTCCAGGTTGCTCCAGTGTTTGACTAAAGGGAGCTTTAGGGGAGTCAGGCAAATCAAACTGGCATGTAGCCTTCTGTACTTCCTGGTTGGAGGAAGTCCCAGCTTTGGCAGCCATGTTGAGGAAGGTTCTGCAAAAATGAAAGCAATGCTTCACTGCAAAAGACCGCCTCCTGCCTTTTTCCTTTCCCTCCCAGTTTCTATTACAGGGAAAAGGAAACTCCCAGGCAAGGACTGGGGAAAGCAAAACTGTCCTCCTAACCCTTGTAAGCCTGGTGAACAAGGGACTGTGGATAGGAAGAGTTCATCAGCCCCTTCTAATCAGGTGTGCTTCACTGAGAGGTGACTTTTACCCATTCAGCCGCCTGTTCCTTATACCTTCCCAATTCAACAGCTGCTATGGGAAACCAAGAACCGCAGGGGGGGATTGGGGGGAAGAGGCCCTCTCATGGCTCCCCAGTGCCCATGAGGTAATTTCAAGTACTCCCTTACCACCTCCAAAACGACCAGCTCTCCGAGTCATCCGAAGCTCCTTGAGACTGTGCGGGGACAATGGAAAGAGAAGCCAGTCGTCAGTGCACCTCTTTGGGACTCTGCAGCCAGCTGCGTCTGTTCCTCTGAGAGAGCTATACTCCACCGCTGCCCTCCGGAACCCTCAGCCACAGGCAGGGACCGGGGGAAGAAAGCTCAACTAGCCCCCTCCCCTGGCTAGAAGCGAGGTGTGGGAGTCAAGGAGGCAGCGCCACGGTTCCCCAGGGATCTCCCGGGTCCACATATGCTGAGCTTCCCAAACGAAGCGAAAAAGGGAGGGGTGTGTGCAGGGTAGGAAAAAACCTCTACCTGCTCCATTCCTGCTGTCTTCTTCTTCTCTTTCTCTTCAGTCTTCTCTTACCAGCGTGCTCCACTGGAGCACATTCTGCAACATCCTGCTCGAAAGGCAGGGCCAAATAGACTGGGAAGCAGGAGTACAAGCCCCTCCCCTCCGTGACAAAAGAGTCTGCTGGCCCTGCCTACGGAGAGGAGGAGCTGTTTCCCAGGAATAAGGCATCTGGAGGACTGCCCCACTCCTGGACCACCGGAGAAAGCAGCTGCTGGCTAACCAGCTGAGGCTGGTAAAATGGCACTCCACAGCTGCAACCTGCTTATCTAGCAGCAGGCCTAGATCCAAGAGTACCCCCAAACTATAGACCCTTTCCTGCAAGAGGAATGCACTCCCCTCCAGAATGGGCCATATGAAGTCCTGGGTCTGACCTTCTGGTCATCAGTAAAACTTCAGTCTTGTTGGGATTAAGCTTCAATTTATTAGCCTGGATTCACTCCAAAACTGTATTCAGGCATCTGTTCATGGCTTCTATAGCCTCTCTTGGATTGGCCAGAAGTCACTGCATATTGGTGACAACTCAGCCCAAATCTCCAGATGACCTCATTATGCTTTTTCATGTAGCTGTTGAAAAGCATAGGGGACAATGTGGAGCCTTGTGGCACCCCACAGACCAGAGGCCAAGCAGCTGAGCAGCAGTCCCCCCAGCACCATAACCAGGCCTGAAGCCAGATTGGAAAGTATCCAAACAATCCGCTTCATTTTATTATTTATTTACATCATTTTATAGCCCATCTTTCTCACTGAGACTCAAGGCAGAATATTCAGAGTGAGTCAAACACGATCGATAGGATGGGACAACCAATAAACAAATAATATTTGGACTGTGGAAATTTCAAAACAAGCAGAAATCTGAAAACAGAGCTGAAACAACACTTACACAATAACATGACATGTTAAATGATGCAGAAAATTACATGGTAGGATTGTACTTACAGCAACAGACAGTATGTACAATAGACAGTAGTACAGTCCACAGTCTCTATATATTTACCAAAGAATCTTTCTGAAACATTTTGTTGAAGTATAGCCCTAATTATCTGTGTAAAAAAAGCACTCTTGAATTAATTCAGTTTTGCATAGTTTGTGGAAAGCCAGGTCTTACTGACCCAACCATGCAGTCCATTTCATATAGTGGAGGCCACTACAGAGAATGTATGTGTATGGCAGCTGTTGATTTTCCCCATTTGCAGGATGGCACCTGCAGAAGACCCTGCTCCGAAGAGCAAAGCTTTCATTGCAGAGCACAGGGGGAGAGGCTATCCCACCGATATGAAGGACCACCATCATGAAGGGCTTTGTATGTGACAGGCAATACTTTGAATTGAGCCCACTACCTGATAGGCTATGAATGGACTGACTGCAGAATGAGAGTAATATACATGCTCTGCCTAGTTTTTGATAATAACCAAGCTGCAGCATTCTGTTTCAACTGGAGTCTCCAAGCTGGCTTTGAGGGGAGGCATAGGTCCAGTTTTGATGTTACCATGTCCAGATCGGCCATGTCAAGGTAGGGGGGCATCTTCAGGCTAAACTGAGTTGGAAGAAAGTATTTTTTGCAAATGCATTAACTTGTTTCTCCAACAGCAATGCTGCATTCAGTATAATGCCCAGGCTCTTAACCAAATTGTCAGGGGTCAGTCAAACCCCATCCAAAGCATGAAGCACAATGTCCTTCACCTTTCCAACCCGCATCACTTTCATCTTGTTTGGGTTCAGTTTCAGCTTGTTCAGTTTCAGCCATTTAACTCCAGCAGTCAGGAACTGGCTCAAGATCTCTACTGCATCACCAAGGGATATGGACAGAGATATAGAGCTGGGTGTCATCAGCATATTGATGACATCCAGTTCTAAAGCTATGAATGATTTCCCTAAAGGTTTTCTATAGTGGTTGACTAATATGGGACCCCCAAGGAACCCCACAAGACAGGTCCCACAATGGTCTCCAATGGTAACCCTTTAAGTCTGTTCTGTAAGGAACTATTTAAACCAGTCCTAGGCAACATTCCGGGATACCTATATCTGCTTCTAAATGCCTCAACAGGATGGCATGATCTACTGTGTCAAAGGTTGCAGATAGTTCCAGGAATGCTTGAAGTTATCCAGTCACCTGTTCAATCACTTTTCTCAAGAATGGAATGCCTGAGATTCGCTGACAATTACTGAAATCCTTTGGGCCCAGGGTAGGCTTCTGCGGTGGGCAGGTGCTTTCTCAGCTCTCTACCCTCCTCATCACACCTTCCAGTAGCAGATTATTTTAGTTATGATGTGAGTGGTCAGAAAGGCAATTTTAATTAATAACTGTGCTGGATTACATTCTGCTATTATAGAGGAAGCCTGGGGAGGGAGAATAGGAATCTAAGGTACTTTCTCTTGCTGTCTCGCCCCCTTCAGTGATTCACACCAATACCTTCCTTTCACAACAGAAAAAGATTAGTTTATTGTTTCTTCTTAAGAAGGGGTGCTTAGTGGTGGATAAGACAATGAATGAGCTCTGAGAAGGAGACAGAACTGCTAGAGGGGTGGTGTTTTTTATTTGCTTTCAGCTGAGGGGATTGTGTGGGAGGACTGTGTCTGGGAGTGTGTAGAGTTCTTGCAAAGTCCTGGTTGCTTGAGATAGGGCAAGAAAGGGTCATTGTTTAAATGTAATTGAGTGCCTGGGTGCATTTGAATAGCTGCTGCCCCTCCCTCTGCTGGAGGAGGCCTCTATTTAAGGCAGCACCTTGCCAGAGGCACAAGTCTCTGGCAAGAGCTAAAGGGCTCTTTGCCTGTGGCTCTTAGCCTAGGGACTCTGTAAGAAGCCCAGGAAGAGCCAGAAAGCCAAAATCCTAATCTCCTTGTGTTCCCAGTAAGGTAAGTATACTTCTACAAGGAGAACCACAAAAATACAAAGGGTTTTAAAAGGGGATTATATTTAGTTGTTTTAAAAGCAATTATGAAGCCAGAATGCCAGCAGGGGGTTGGGGCTATCTAGTGTTTTGCATGGAGTGTCACATGTATGACTACCTGCCCACTGGACAGAAGTCTTGGGTGTGTGCTTGGTGCAAGGAGCTTCTGGTTCTCAGGGAACGAGTTTGCTCCCTTGAGGCCAAGGTGGTTGACCTGGAGAAGCAGGGATAGTCAGTTAGGTACACGGAGAAGACTCTCAGGGACTTGTTAGATATGTCCCACTCTGGATCTGGCAGCCCCGCCACTGTCAGGGAGCATGAGGGTCAAGGGGAAACAGGGCACTGTGCTGTGGATAAGGGGAATGTGCCCTCAGAAGGGACCTCTTCTTCAGCTGGTGAACGGGTATCCTTTCGCACCACGGAACCATCCCTGGACAGGGTGGGAGGGGGGCTCCTGGTGTTTGGTGATTCGATCCTTAGGCAGGTAGACAGCTGGGTGGCGAACCCGCATACTGACTGTATGGTGACTTGCCTGCCTGGTGCGAAGGTAGTGGCCATTACGTGTGTTTTAGATAGGCTGGCAAGTAGCGCTGGGGAGAAGCCAGAGGTCGTGGTGCAATGTGGCACCAACGATGTGGGGAAATGCAGTCGTGAGGTCCTGGAGGAGAAATTTAGGCTGCTGGGCAGGAAACTCAAGGCCAGGACTTCCAAGGTTGCCTTCTCAGAAGTGCTACTTGTTCTATGCGCAGGGCTGGAGGGACAGGCACAGATCAGGAGTCTCAATGCGTGGATGAGACGATGGTGTTGGGGGGAAGGGTTCAAGTTTATTAGGCACTGGAATGCTTTTTGGAACAAGACAGAGCTGTAAAAAAAAAAAAAACCCACGGTCTCCACTTGTCCCGAGAAGGAACCAGGCTGCTGGTGCTTAAAATCAAAATGATGGCAGAGCAGTTTTTAAACTGAATATTGGGGTAAAACTGACAGGAGTTGAAAAATCTCTGGTTCAGGATGGCTCATCTCGGAAAGATGAGGGGTAGCTGTTGCTTTTCTACAGGGAGGTGGATTGAAATTGTCCACTGAGATTGTGGCTAGTGATATAGACTGCCTGACATGGTCTCGAGATAGCAAGAGGATGGTTGCAGACTTAACATGTATGGGAAATTATAGGTGTTCCTATACAAATGCTAGAAGTGTCCAAGGTAAAATTGGGGAGTTGGAGTGCTTGGTGTTGGGGGGGGAAATAGACACTGTGGGTATTTCAGAAACTTGGTGGGATGAGGAAAATCAGTGGGATACGGTGATTCCTGGTTATATGTTATATCGGAAGGATGGGGGGAAGGGTTTGAGGTGGGGTGGCTCTGTATGTCAGAGAGGGTATACAGTCCAGTAAGACTGAGAGGGTAAGAGAATTGGATTCGCTTCTAGAAATACTATGGGTTGAAATAATGGCCCCCAAAGGAAACTTAACACTGGGAGTTTGTTATCACCCACCAGATCAAAAGATAGAGGAGGGTTATAAAATGATGAATGAATTAAAGATAGCGGCTAGACAAAAAAACCTGTGTCATAATCAATGTTCCCTCTAAACTGTGGAGTCTTGTGAGCAAAAATTCTACATTGTGAGCTACCGGGATAAAAGTTGTGAGCAAGCAATTTGGCCACTGCATAAATTAGTTTGCTTTGGAGCCATCATTCCTGAGCGAAGACAAAAATCTGTGAGCTGGAAGCTAAAGAACTGTGAGCTAGCTTAGATTAACTCAGTTTAAAGGGAACACTGGTCGTAATAGGTGATTTTTAACTACCCACGCATTGATTGGGTCAACATGTGTTCTAATCGGGAAAAAAGGATTGAGTGTCTAGAAACTCTCAATGGAGCAGATGGTCATGCAACCTACCAGGGGAGAGACAATCCTGGATTTGGTCCTAAGTAATGCCTAAGACCTGGTGAGAAATGTAAAAGTGATTGCACCACTTGGGAACAGTGACCATAACATTACTGAGTTTAACATGAGTATAAATAAGGAATTGGCCAAAAAGACTGCCACAACCACTTTTAACTTTAAAAGAGGTAACTGCTCTGATATGAGGGAACATGTGAGGAGGAAACTGAAAGGAAATGTAGAAAGGGTCAAAACCATTGGGGAAGCTTGAAGACTATTTAAAACTACAATCCTAGAAGCTCAGAAAAAATATATACCGCAGGTTAGGAAAGGCACAAATACATACAGAAAAAAGTAATGGAAGCTGTAAAAGGTGAGGCTGATAAAAGAGAACACAGGCTGTGGCAAATAAAATGCAAGTCTGTGATCAGGCAGGCAAAAAGGGAATATGAGGAGCATATAGCAAAAAACATAAAGACCAACAATAAAACTTTCTTCAAATTCATTAGAAGCAGGAAACCAGCCAGGGAGGCAGTAGGGCCCTTGGCTGACCAAGGGGTAAAAGGAATAGTGAAGGATGATAGGGAAATGGCTGAGAAGCTGAATGCATTTTTTGCCTCTGTTTTCACTGTGGAAGATGAGAAGTGCTTGCCCACTCCAGAACCACCGATTTCGGGAGGGGTGTTGAAAGACCTGAGTCAGATTGAGGTGACGAGAGAGGAGGTTCTATGACTGATAAACAACTTAAAAACTGATAAATCACCAGGCCCGGATGGCATTCATCCGAGAGTTCTGAAAGAACTCAAATGTGAACTTGTGGATCTCCAGATGAAAATATGTAATCTTTCTTTAAAATATGCATCCATTCCTGAGGACTGGAAGGTAGCTAATGTCACTCCCATCTTTAAAAAGGGTTCCAAAGGAGATCCGGGAAATTAGAGGCCAGTCAGTCTGACGTCGATACTGGGTAAGTTGGTGGAAACTGTTATTAAGGAAAGAATGGAAGGTTTCTTTCACTTACCGTGAATCTTCCTTTCTCTGTGGTTCTGAAGTGGGACATTCCTCACGTCTGGGATAAGCTCCGCCCTCTTTCCTCAGGGTCGGCTCCAAACTTTGATCCAGGCAGGGAGGGGCTTATCCCCTTGAAGGCGAACCAGTCCTTCTCAAGCCCGATTATCTTCCCCGCCGGAAAGGAACTAGAAGAAAACACAACATTTCCCCCCCCCAACAAAGGGGGTACCAACTGCCCAAACACTACAATAGGGCAAGGAAATTAGCCCACAAAACATAATAGGAACAGCGTGGTCTCTCGAAGCCACTGCCCCCCGTATCAACTCTGTAAAGAGGGGAAGCACCCTAAAAATGGGTGGGCAGGAATGTCCCACTTCAGAACCACAGAGAAAGGAAGATTCACGGTAAGTGAAAGAAACCTTCCATTCTCCAGTGGTTCTACGTGGGACATTCCTCACGTCTGGGACGTACAAAAGCTATGTTACCGGGTGGGCTTGCATTCCCAGATTTACAGAGTGTGTTGAAGCACCCTACGACCAAATGCCGCTTCCGCTGAAGCTAGTGTGTCCACTCTATAATGTTTAGTAAAAGAATGGACCGACTGCCATGTCGCCGTTCGGCATATGGTTTCTAATGAGGGAAAAGAACGATATGCTACCGCGGTAGCCGTCCCCCGAAGGGAGTGTGTAACGATCCCGGCCGGGACCTCTAACCCTTTAGCTTTATAGGCTAAGATAATGCACCCCTTAATCCACCTACTCAGCGTGTAAGTGGAGACTTGTGTTCCCAATGAGGACTTTCTGAATGATACAAAAAGTGTCTCCGATTGTCTCCACCCTTTAGTTCTGTCAGTATAGAAACTAAGGGCCCTCTGAACATCTAAACAATGCCATTCCCTTTCTTTTTCATGTTTAGGATTGGGACAAAAAGAGGGAAGAACAATCTCTTCTGACCTATGAAAAACCGAATCCACCTTTGGAATACATGCTGGGTCTAAGCGAAGGACTACTTTGTCCTGGTGGAAAATACCGAGCTCCTTGTTAATAGACAAGGCCCTCAATTTTCGAAACCCTCCTAGCTGAGGCTATGCCTACCAAAAAAAGGAGTCTTGAAGGTTAGGTCCTTCAGAGGACACTCAGCCAAAGGCTCAAATGGATATACACATAGGGCCCTAAGCACCACGTTAAGAGTCCAGGTGGGAATCCTGTGAACCTGTGGAGGATTAATGGACATCGCCCCTTTTTAAAAAACTCTTAATATGATATACCTAATCAGAGACCTTCCATGTTTGGCACTTTGGATGGCCAAAATGGCGGATACTTGTCTACTGAGTGTGCTAGTGCTTAGGCCTTTACCAAGCCCATCTTGTAGGAAAAACCAGGACTACTCTCCCTGAAGCCTTACCCGGGTCGTGTTCCCAGTCCAAGTTCTAAGACTGAATTACCGAGCCCTTCCAGGTGTGATCGTAGGGTTTGTTGGTAGAGACCTTTCTAACTGCCAACATGGTACCAATCACCTTATCTCGATACCCTGGTCCCTCTAACATTTTCTGCTCAATCTCCAGGCTGCCAGCCGAAGAAGTACCGGCCATGGGTGCCTTGTTGGGCCCTGCGTAAGTAGGTCCACCCAACGAGGCAGGTGCCATGGTTTTGTTATTGACAGACTGCAGTTCCTGAAACCAGGTTTGACGTGGCCAGAAAAAGGGGCAATCAATACTACTTCTGCCCTGATTGGTAGGGAAGGAAAGGCGTAAAGGAGGCCTGGAGGCCATGCATAATTTAGAGCATCTATTCCATTTGCCAGGGCATTTCGTTGACGAGATACGAACTCTGGAACCTGACGATTCAGTTCTGTGGCAAACAGACCCATGACCATTCTTCCGAACTTGTAGCAGATCTGTTCAAAGACTTCCGTGTTTGTTTCTCTGCCCTTATCATTATCAGGGATGCTGCCGCATGAAGGGAGCGAACCTTGGTCCCCCCTTGGCGATTCACATACGCTTTTGCTGTAGTGTTGTCCGTTTGTACTGGAACATGGGTTCCTGACAGTATATCTGCAAGATACAGACGTCTGAGGCGGATCACCCTCAGTCCCAGCAAATCGATGCTTTCTGTCGTCTCTGTAACCGACCATTCTCCCTGGTTCATCTGGCCTCCCGAATACGGTCCCCATCCTGACAGACTGGCGTCCGTCATCATTGCTGATCGTGTGGGGTCTCGGAGGGTAACTCCGAGGTTGAATCTCGGTGGGTTTTGCCACTAGGCCATCATATTCCGAACCGGTGGAGAAAAACTGATCCGTTTACTCTCTTGAGTATTATCGCCCCTTGGTGTGGCAGTAACAACCATTGCAGAGGGCCTGACATGGAATCGAGCCCACTGTACTACCTCCTGACAGGAGGCGAGCATTCCTAGCAGTTTGACCAGAGTCATTAGCTTTGTCTCTGAACTCTGAAGAACCTGGTCCATCAGAGATTTGGTCGTCAATTTCCTTTTGCTGGGACAGGAACGCCCTGTCTAGCTTCGTGTCTATCTCCACCCCCAGGTGGGACGATCTCTGAGTGGGTAGCACGTGACTTTTCTCCAGATTCACAATGAAGCCGTGGGCTTCTAATGTCTGCGTAGTCAGGTTTAGGGCCCGTGAGCATTCCACCTCTAGGGGGGCCTTAATTAAGACGCCGTCCAGGCATGGAAGAAAGACTCACCCCTTTCAACCTCAAATGTGCTACCAAGGTCACCAGCACCTTTGTAAAGACCCTGGGAGAAGACTAGCAGCCAAAGGGAAGAACTTTGTACTGGAAGTGAAGATTTGCATAACTGAATCGTAGAAATTTCCGGTGTGAATTGTGAATGGATATATGGAGGTAAATTTCTGACAAATCCAAAGATGTCAGAAAATCTCCTTCCTGGATCAATATGTTTGTTTAGCCATTTCAGATCTAAATTGTTTCTCGTGGACCCGTTTTCCCTTGGAACCACGAAGAATATAGATTAAACGCCCTGTCCCTGTTGGGACGCAGGTACTTACTCTATCGCCCCTATGTCCAGGAGGTGAAGTATCGCCTCCTTAATAAGGAGGTGAATGAACCGGTTTCTGTACTTAGGCATTCCGATGTACCTTTGATAGGGAATGGAACTAGTTTGTACCCATGGGACACTGTCTCTAATGCCCATTGATCTGAGATTGTTGTATGTCACGCTTGAGAGAATGCCTGTATCCTTCTCTCTATCTACCGTTTCCCGGGAAGGCCATATAGTCATGCCGAAGATTCTTTCTTGGGGCCTTTGGCAGTTTTTCGTTCACTCTTCATGGGAGGTAAGGACTTCCCCCCTTGATATCAAGATTGCCATTTTCCTTAGAACGATCTTGTAAATGAGGGTTTTTGTCCTCTTTACTGATCGCGAAAAGGCTGAAAACGTTCTCTTTATCTTCCACTAAGTACCTATCCGGACCGTCTCCAAACAGGTTAGTACCTCTGAAAGGGACCACTGCCATTTTCGCCTGTGCAGATGAGATCACGTCCCAGTGACGGAGCAATTGTTTCGACTTGCTATCACACTGCATGCTAATGCTCTTGCTAACAGCTGCATGGCAACCAGTGTGGCCTCTGCCGTGAAGGCAATTGTCAGAGCTATTTTCTGCAGTTCATTTTTGAACTCCTTTGGCACCTTGCTATCTGCCGAAGCCAATTTATCTGCCCAGTCATACGCAGCCCTGGCCAAGAGAAAGCCAGCAGTAGAGGCCTTGATAGCGGAAGAGGAGGTTTCTTAGCTTTATAGGCTAAGATAATGCCCCCTTCTATCTGTATGATCTTTAGGCATCCCATCAGCATCCGGTGGAAACACCGAGCTGGATTATAACCTGGTCACGGGACCAACTACTTCTGGCATTAGAGAATAGAATCTCGAGAGCACATGGTGATGAGCCTTGGGTGTAGCCGGTTGTTCCCAGTCCGCCTTCATAATAATGTAGAAAGGAGCGGGGAAAGGCAACCCTGTTTAATAGGGTGCACCTATAGGACTTCCTCGGTGGTCTCCCACCCGAGTATCAACCAGGGCTGACCCTGCTCAGCCCCCGAGATCCGACGAGACCAGCCCCACCCTGGGTGTCCAGGCTGGGGCTTAGTGAAACTGAGACCTTAATCATAATTTTTCAGCCCCATTTTGAAAGTCTGGCTCCTGTACCGTCTCCTCCTGAGGTCTAGATGAAAATCTAGGGTCCTTAATACTTTAGGCAAGAGACGGTGTTATAATTCTTGCGGAAAGAGTCTAGATTGCACCAAAGGCACAATCATCTCATCCTCTCCCGCTGAAAACTCCCTTTCTTCTTCTTTACCAGAAGAGGAGGTGGTAGAATCTGGTTCAGAGTCCACATGCCCCAGAAGGGGACTTTGTTCTCTAGACTTATGTCTGCTATGTTTGATCTTACAGGTGGCCTAGGCACACTGGTCACCCTGTCTCTGTTCCTCTTGAGGGTCTACAACCGACATCTACCTCTTTCCACTAAGGAATGATGTGGTGTGGAGCCATGAATGGTCTCCTTTCACATTTGTCCTCTGAACCAATTTTGCATAACAGCTGAAAAAAGGACTCCCTGGGTTCCAGACCGGGGTATCCTAAAGTATTGGCAGATCTGAGAGATGGATGGCCCATCTGTGCTTTGTCCTCAGAGGAACAGCCCCAGTCTTGGGATGCCCTCTCAGCCATAACCAGAACCTGCGGGGTGTAAATGAATCTGGGAACAGATCCATGAAAAATAATGAAGAACCCCCCCACAACCAAGTAAGATTCTGGGGTTTATTCCCCTGGAAAAGCCTCAAAGGCTTCAGAGGCAGTTTTTAACTGTTTAGTTCCCCACAGGTTGGTCTAGCCTATCTGCCATGAGAAGACTCATTAGGGTCCATGGGGAGTGCTGACCATGCACGATAGGCCCATCTATTTGGGGGCCTAAAATGGCTGCTCCCAGCATTTCCCGCCGATATTTCCCGCCTTGGGACGGAGGAAGGCTTGGAAAACACTCCCCCCCCCCGCTTACGCTCATGGGGGTTTTGAGGAAGAAAAAAAACTCCACGGAGGGTTCTGCTTCCCGGGGGTATAAGGAACGGACCTCTGCATTCCTTAGGCAATGTCTCAGCCTCTTCCAGGAATACTGGAGAGGGTAGAAACTGTCTGCCTGCTTCTGCTTACCGCGATTCAGTCGGGAAGGTAGAAGACTGTGTGTGCGCACACACACGCCGTTTGTTTCGTCTCTCTCTCTCTCCCTCTGCACTCTCTGTAATAGGAGCAGGTCCTCCGCCCCAGGGACGGGTCAGACCGGCAGAGGAGAGAATGCCGTAGGGCTTGCGATTCAGGCGGGAAGGTAGAAAACTGTGTGTGCGCGCACACATGCCGTTTCTTTCGTCTCTCTCTCTCTCTCCCTCTGCACTCTCTGTATTAGGAGCAGGTCCTCCGCCCCAGGGACGGGTAAGACCGGCAGAGGAGAGAATGCCGTAGGGCTAAGGAAGCGTCAGCACTCCCTAGACAAAGCCCGTCATCAATCAAATCCAGCCTCGTCAGGCTGTAAATCTTTCCTGTAGTTTCGTTTCTTCTTTCAATAGGCGCGACTCCGCACCTCCGGAGCACGTCCTGCTGAAGCAGGGTCGGCAAAGGAACTGGTTCGCCTTCAAGGGGATAAGCCCCTCCCTGCCTGGATCAAAGTTTGGAGCCGACCCTGAGGAAAGAGGGCGGAGCTTATCCCAGACGTGAGGAATGTCCCACGTAGAACCACTGGAGAATTAGTGGGCACATTGATGAACAAAACCTATTGAGGCAGACTCAATATGGGTTCTGTAAGGGAAGATCTTGTCGCACTATCCTGTTAGTGTTCTTTGAGGGGGTGAACAAACATGTAGACAAGGGTGACCCAACAGATGTTGTTTACCTTGATTTCCAGAAAGCTTTTGATAAAGCTCCTCTTCAAAGGCTCCTAAGTAAGCTCAAAAATCACGGGATAAAAGAACAAGTTCTTTTGTGGATTAAAAAACTGGCTAATTAATAGGAAACAGAAAGCGAGTACAAATGGGCAATTTTCTCAGTGGAGGGTGGTAAGCAGTGGGGTACCGCAGGGATCAGTACTCAGTCCGATGCTTTTTAACCTGTTCATTCATGAGTTGGAGTTGGGAGTAAGCAGTGAAATGGCTAAATTTGTGGATGATATGAAGTTGTTCAGGGTGGTGAGAACCAGGGAAGATTGTGAGGCACTCCAAAGGGATCTGTCGAGGATGGCTGAGTGGATGTCAATGTGGCAAATGGAGTTCAATGTGGCCAAGTGCAAGGTGATGCACACTGGAGCCAAAAATCCTAAATATAAATACACATTGATGGGGTCTGAACTGGCAGAGACGGACCAAGAGAGAGATCTTGGAGGTGTATTAGATAACTCACTGAAGATGTCGAGACAGTGTGTGACTGCAATGAAAAAGGCAAATGCTATGCTGGGGATTATTAGGAAGGGTATTGAAAACAGATCAGCCAATATCATAATGCCCCTATATAAATCGATGGTGCGACCTCATTTGGAATACTGTGTACAGTTCTGGTCACCACACCTTAAAAAGGATATTATAACTTTGGAAAAAGTGCAGAAAAGGGCAACTAGAATGATCATAGGGTTGGAACACTTTGCCTATGAAGAAAGGTTAAAACACTTGGGGCTCTTTAGCTTGGAGAAATGACGGCTGAGGGGTGACATGATCTAGGTTTATAAGATTATGCATGGGATAGAGCAGATAGAGAAAGAGGTACTTTTCTCCCTTTCTCACAAATACAAGAACTCATGGGCACTCAATGAAATTGCTAAGCGGTCAGGTTAGAATGGATAAAAGGAAGTATTTCTTCATCCAAAGAGTGATTAACACATGGAATTCACTGCCACAGGAGGTGGCGGCGGCTACAAGCATGGACGGCTTCAAGGGGGAATTAGATAAACATATGGAGCAGAGGTCCATCAGTAGCTATTAGCCACAAGGTATAGATAGGGACTCTGGGGCAAGTGATGCTCTGTATTCTTGGTGCTTGGGAGGGTCAACAGTGGGAGGGCTTCTAGTGTCCTGGCTTCACTGGTGGACCTCCTGATGGCACCTGGTATTTTTGGCCACTGTGTGACAGAGTGTTGGACTGGAATGGGCCATTGGCCTGATCCAACATTGGCTTCTCTTATGTTCTTAATGTAACAAGTTATGGTTCTTTACAGCAACAGACAGCAGAACCCTGCTTTAAACAGTTACACATCCACACACCTAAAGCTTTCCTGAACTGACAGGGTGTTTCTATCAGAAAGGAAGAACAATTTTATTTGGAACTCCTCCTTAAGCCCAAGAATTTTAGCCTACTGAAATATGTCTCCTTGAGCCCAAGAATCTTAGCCTACTGAAATATGGTCCCTCAATTCCCTTATAAGTCCCTAACCTACTATTTCCCTAAGGTAATACAGGATACCTGCTCTTTTCTTGCCTCTTTCTTGGCCCCTGAGCCCTACGTACCTCTACTATAGACATCAGCGTTCTTTCTCTTCGCAGGCAAAGCTTAACTACCTTAACTCCCAGTTGTTTTCCTTGTTTCTCTGTTGCTTTCCCAAACCCTAACTGAAGCAATGGCAAACTTTCCCTCCACTTTACTCTCGTCTCCCTCGCCCAGAGGTTCCACAGTCTCTCATTGGCTGATGCCATTTAGTGTCTGCCTACCTCCCCTGTAGGCAGTGATTTGCTGGGCCACCAAATGAGAAGGGAGCACTCACTGGAGAAGACCCTGATGCTGGGAAAGATTGAAGGTCAAAGAAGAAGGGGACGACAAAGGATGAGATGGTTAGACAGTGTCATCAATGCAATGAACATGAAACTGAGCAAACTTCAGAGGACAGAGGAAGACAGGGGGGCCTGGCGTGATCTGGTCCATGGGGTCGCGAAGAGTCGGACTCGACTGTGCGACTGAACAACAACTGGAGGGCAAAACTAGAGGTTGTCTGTCACAGCTTCTTTAGTAGTGGATATATCACAGCCTGTTCCAAAGCTGAGAGCCTTCTCTCAAGGAGGCAGTCACTACATCAGACCCAGTCAGCCAGCCCCTTCTCCCCACAAATTTAAGTTGCAAGGGCCATACAAGCAGGAGGTAGGCCTCAAACCTTCAAGGGCTTTGTCCACATTCTCAGGTTGAATAAACTGAAAATTATCACCCCAGCACCATCTGACCATGTCGCTGCTTATGTAGAGTTCAAGTCAGCATGGGTGCAAGAGACTTTCTTTGCAAAGCACTGAACAAAACAATTACAGTGGGCCACTAAGCAGTCCACCTCCTCTTGCATGCCAGATCCTCATAGGCCTCTGGCTACCCAGAACAGCTCTGCTGACCTACACAGTGGTATAGGTGATGGTAGAAAATTGTTGTATGCTTCTGTCCAGGGGTGGCACCTGTGGAGGGGGAGACTGGGCAGCCCCTGGTGGCAGAAAAGGGCAACGAGACTCCAAGGGCAGGGAGGGACCAGCAATGCCCCAAGGCTGGATGCTGCCCCCATTGAGGATGTGTTGCCTGTCCAGGGCAACACCAAGGCAGGTGCATCAGGGTGCCCTCAGGCCACAGTGGGCAGTGGGGGAGGCCAAAGTCTACAATTGGGAGGCCAGTGTGGCAGCACACTGGTTGAAAGCAGGACTGGCAACTCCACTTCCCATGAGCCTTGCTAGTGCTGAGATTAAGGGATGTGGGCAGAACCAGAGCTGCGGTGCCCCATGGGGCACAGAAGATGCCATCACATGGATCTCAACTGGGAAGGCAAGGGATTCATAGGTCTGGTGACATCCTGCACTGGGTTGGAGGATTTAAGCAGTGGGAATATGACAGGCTGAGGAGAAGAGTGCAGCTGAAGCCCAGAAATGCCGGGAGAACGGCTGGGTTGCCATGGGCAATGGAGACGGAACAGGGTGCATACAACCCCCCTCCCCCTTTGCCATCTGAGGCCAGAGCTAAGCCAGCTAGCAGAAGTCACACCCTGGAGGGCTCTACCCCACTGGCCCTGGCTCCAGAGCCCATAGGACCTGACAACTTCCATATAAAAGTTTTATGCAAATTCTTCAGACTGAATGAAGACTGGTTAGAAAGGCAAAATATCACTTCATATAGATACTAGCCTAACCACTATCTTCATACATATAATACTCTGGCCTTTATGAATTAATCTATATTAATCTGTATACTATTAGCCATGTGTGGCCCCCATCTGCGGATAGCTAAATCTGCAGAATGGGGTCACATAGAGGCTAAAATAAAATACATAGGGAGGGTTTAAGTCCAGCAGTGGCTGACACCTGGCATCTGCTGTGGGCCTGGCAGCAGCTGATGCCAGCAGCCACTGTGGGCATATGGCGGACAATGCTGGCAGCCACTGTGGACCAGGGTGCCACAATGGCAGACACCAGCAGCTACTATGGGCCTGAGATTGACAGATAAGGATACGGGCAGCTGCCCTGGGCCTGAGTGCCACGGCAGGGATGCCAGCAGTCACTGCGGATCCAGGATCAACAGATGAGGACCCCAGCAGACACTATGGATGCCTGGCTCAGTGTTGGGTGGTGGGGCCTGGAGCCTTGCCAGCTCAACAATAGTGGAGGGAATATGAGATTGCCCCCCTGTAAGTCTCATGAGCCCACCTCTTGTCTGTTATAATAAACTGTTGTTACTCTTAGCCTAACCTCTATGTTCTGAGAAGTCACAGATAGTTCTGATTCTTCCACTTTATATATAAAATCTAGTGTTCTCCCCCCCCCAACCATCACTTTACTATTATTTATATTGAATCTCATCTGCAATTCATTTGATTTGGCAATATACTCTTGGAGATCCTTGTTTTCTGTCTAGGATTTTATCGACTGCAATAATGTGGTATCACCACAGCCTCGACTGCATGACTATCCACCACCAGGTATTTTATGAAAACAAAAAAGGACCCGTTCCAACAGACTAGCTTGGGTGACACCAATAGTTACTTTCTTAAGGAAAACTTGCCCTTTTATATGTTTAGTGATTCTAGTCTTAAGGCCACATGAAAATCGCCAAGCTACTACATCAAAAATAATCCTGTCTTCTTTTGAAAGAGCAGTACTAATTTATTAGCAGAGAAACAACAAGAGAAAGCAAAAAGAAATCTGGTTTTCATTTTCAAGTCTTTCTTCAGTGTGCTGATTTTAGCAACTTTCACAGTGAGAGAATTTGAGAAATTGCTCCCAATGATTTTTTCCACATAAAACCAAAAAGCAAAAATCCCTTATAAGGACCTTTTCCATCTCAGAAATGAGCATATTGATCAGCCTTAACCCTAACCCTAGCTCTTACACAAAAATACTCCAATCTAATCTGTTAATATTAAAATGGCACATTTAAATATAGTATGCAAGAGATAATAAATTACATTTCACCCCTTTTGAATAGTCATTGAAGTGCAACTCACCACAACTGGAAATTGGCAGCTTGAGTAGAGTCACAGAAGTCAATACCCATTGAGATTGTAATAGATTCCCCAGGCTCAAGAGATTCTAGTGAACAAAATATTTTGAACATGAAACTAAATATGGGAAGGTCAGCTAAACACTAAAAAAATGTGCCTTGTTGGAATATTAATTAGGTTCTGTTACCTTAGATTATTTATTAAATGCTCTGCATGATTTTAGAACAAATGTTTTGCTGTTTATTGTTCAGATGTTAACCGTTGTGATTGTAAAGGAATCAGTTAAATAGGGACTGGTGTCTGACCCTTTTAGGTTCTTCAAAGTGAGCTACTTGTAGATACATATTTATCAGTGTCAGAAATGACACCGGAGATATTGAGGTGACCTTGGTAAGATGGTGTTTGAAAAACCTCTGAAGTATGCCTGCTGTAGCAAGTCATATTTTCAAATAATGATTCCATCTCAAAGTAGTCAATATACTTGTATAATGACTTAAATAATTTGTGATTTTTAAAAAATGGTTATTAAAGCTTAATGAACCAAAGCCCTATTTCAGTAAATAGTGAAAGATGAATTTACAGTTTCAGAAGGCAAAATATATATTGCATATAATTTAATACTACCTTATACATTATTGTTACTGCATTAAGGTATTGCAACATTATGGTCCTTCTTTGTACTAGTTTTTGGACATGAGCTCCATGCAAACTTAATTACCAAGCTATTCATTTACTCTAAACTTCATTGAAAGTTCTTCTGCAACTAATGATTATTAGTCAACAACTCTTATCATCTCTTTCCCCTCCTTTCTACATAAGGTACATTCTCGGAAAACGTAGGTATACTGACTAATTTTTAATTAAACTGTTTTCAATCCATCCCTACACTTGTGTACTCCCTACAATGCAACATGTAACACGGCTATACAATCAGTTTCTTCCTCCTCCCTTTCCTCTTCTGAAGGAAAAGTAAACTGTAAAATAAGGCAATACCACACTATAGATGAATAAAAAATGCATGAAAGTTTCCATTCATGTTTTAGTAACTTCTCATGTCAGCTACTGTAATGTACTGGGTGTGGGTGGGCTGACTTTGAAGTTTAGAAGTTTCCTATAGTGCAGCATTACACCTTGAAATACATACAGACTTAGAAAGCACGCAACTACTCTGAGTGCCATTGGCTTATTAGCTCCTGAATCCAGTTCTAAAGTTCTAGCAATCTTAAAACCATACATGGGCTTCACAAGGACATGGAACCACACTTTCATTCCAGTGGCACCTGTCAAGGGGGATATTTTATGCTTTGAAGCATCATTGCTGTACCTTTGGCATATAGCCAAAACATGGCTAATGGTTTCTTTATGGTGGAACTTAAAATACACACTCCTTTTGAACTATTTTTAGCTGTGCCTGGTTTGAAATTTATCTATTTGTATGTCTTATGGTGTCTTGTTATTTGGTATTTGTTTAACTGGAATGGTACACCACTTTGGATACTGTCTGTCTGGCATATAAACTGAATTTTAATGATATAAGTTGAAAATATGCTTCCCCACCATGCCAGTACAAAGATAAGCCATTTAGTCAAACATACAATGACCACCAATTTCAGTAGTACACATACAACTATGCACTAGATTGTAATTGTGAAGATCACTCCTGACACCCTAAGGAAGGGCCTTCTCAGATGTGGTGTCAAAACTTTGGAACTCCCTCCCCATGGAGACTTGTCTGTCTCCCTTTACTGCTCTCTTCCATCAGCGTGTGAAGACTTTTTTGTTTTGTTTGACATAGCCCCAATAAAACTGTTATTGGCCCTCTATGGTGTTATGGGTGTTCATATGTTTTTATTGAATTATTTTATATATACTTTATTTTAAACGCTGTTTTAATGTTGGCTAACTTGGGTGGAAAAATGACACAGAAATACAATAAATTAATAAATAAATAAATCTGAGTGGCTAATTTAATTAAGCTATTAAAAAACCCATTGACAACTGCCTTTTCCCCCTACATGTGCTATTAAGAAAAAGGGTGTCATCTTGCCCTGACCTGGATAGCCCAGGCAAACTCAATCTCATCAGATCTCAGAAGCTAAGCAGGGCCAACCCTGGCAAGTGTTTGGACGGGACACTTCCCAAGAAAACCAGGTCCAGGAGGCAGAGGCAGGCTATCAAGCCACTTCTCTGAACATCCTCCATGCCCCAATAGGAGTTGCCAGAGGTCACCATGACTTCCAGGTATGCGTGCACACGCAATAAAAGAAAATGGGTACCATCTTAAATTTGCATACAAGTCACAGTTACGTACAGTGATGAAAACCCTTTTCTGTATAATCCTTTTTTAAGGATTATCTTACATTCAGGGTAATCTCCCTTTCCAGTAAATATAACATTTTCACTGTTTTGTATTAACACTTAAGAGAAAATAAAAGTTTTTTATCGATAGTGCTAAGAAAATGAAACAATTACCTATTGGATTAAACACATGCATCTTCATGTCAGTAGGCAGCTTCTTCTCACCTACATGGATATTCTCTATCTTCTGTTCAGTGGTGTTAGATAATGTTACTTGGACAGATACCATTTTATCACCATAAATGCATGGCTGTCTTGAAAAGTGATAATGAGCTGCTAATCCTTTCCCACTCATTCGGTGTAGCAGTTCATGAGTTTTCGTTGGCACAAAGACTGGAGTACTGATCTGTGGCATATGAAAAGTTAGAAGTTAGTGAATATGTTGTTGGGGAAACTCTTAACAAATACACAATGTAGGTAAATCAGTATTACATTCTACGTGTAGCTCAAAACATTCCAGTATGTAGGATCTGACTGCTTATTGTGGTCAATTGAAAACTTCTACGATAGAGCTTCTCAAAATGATCATGATCACTCAATTAGCAGACAGGCTGCAGCATCAAAAGTACTTTCAGGCAGATAGATGTAGTTTTATCACACATCCCCAATACACTGAGGAAAAGCTACCAAAACACAAACAAATCAACAACAGCTAAAAACAGTTGGGGAAGAGGTAGTGTTGTTTCAGCAACAAAGCAGCTTTAGGACTGGCTTCAAGGAACAAGAACACCTGGGATATTGGGGCATGGTGGGATACTCTGGAACCCTTTTTCAAAATATGCCTCTGTCTGAGTTCTGGTTCAGTGTAAAAGAGGAATGTAGCTTGCTGTACAAACAATGAGGACTTTAGTTTCATTTACAACCTCAAAGCTTTGTAAGACTGGTTTCTCTGTCGCTGCATCCATGAGAACAAAATACCCCTCCAGAACAAATGCATAGTATGAATTAAGAGCTGCTCCTACTTCTAATAGGATGTCCCAGTTACAAAAACTAGGCAGTTCAGGCAAATTTTCTCACCAAGTTCCACACACAGCATCTATTCACACGTAGCAGCAACTTTGCCAAACATGAACACATGCTGATATGTTGTGACCAGATGAATTAGGATCTATGTTTTGCTTAATCCAGTCATTCTCAAACTGTTTGAAGGTGGCACATTTTTAAACTTACTATATGTTTCAGGACTTCCAAGTAACTTTCTCTGTTCCCAAAATAAAATGCAGGAATCTCAAATTAGGTTATATTTCATTGTCACAGAGAGAAAAATTCCAAATTTGCTAAAACAATGCCAAGAGCAATTTCTCCAATTCCCTACACCCACCTTGGCCTCGTCACCCATTAGTGAGAGAGTTGTGACCCACTTTTGGGTCCAGCTCAGCGTCTGAGAATCACTGGCTCTGTTAGGTCTGGTATTACTATGTACTTACAAATAGAACCTTATGTGAGATCTTTGCATTTTATTTTGGGAATGGGGAAGTAGTATGGTGTTTTATTACAAGTAGATTCCAAAAGGCAGTTTAAAAGAAGGCCACACTTGAAAAAGTTTGAGAACTACTGCCATAAAACAGTACGTGATGTTAAAATAACATGCAGGAAAATACTGAAAACATTTGACAATAAAATCAGCAAATACAT
Organism: Gekko gecko; assembly: GCA_029375565.1. Classification (NCBI taxonomy): domain Eukaryota; kingdom Metazoa; phylum Chordata; class Lepidosauria; order Squamata; family Gekkonidae; genus Gekko; species Gekko gecko. The sequence continues at coordinate 47,239,688 of JAPDNY010000007.1, read as the reverse complement.
TATTCTAGAACTTTTTCCTCTTTCAGAAAGAGCTAAAGGATAGAAGAGGCAAAAGGCCATAACTCTATAGCACATGGTTTGCATGTAGAGGATCCCTGATTCAGTTCCTGGCATCTCCAGGTAAAAGAATTTGGGAAGTGTAACTACTAAATTCTTTTGCCTCTGGCTTTTGAAAGCATATCTATACTGGGAAAGGTGAACTAATGGTCTGACAGTACAATGTCAGCTTGACATGTTCAAAATTGGACTATGCAGTTTCTCCAAATGTGCAGAAAATGCTTGTTAAGCTTGTTCAAAAGTAATCGTTATAAATCTTTCACTAACTGTTGCCATATTTACAACAAGAGTACTTTTGAACAATCTAATATTCTAAGAAGATTTGACAGTATGGAATATATTTTAAATAAATATGGTATGTTGAAAAATATAAAATCCACTGAAGTATGGAGGCTAGAAAATAACTGAATTCTGAAAGCGGGGGGACACAGAAGTAAAGTCCAAGTGATATATCATCTAAATAAATAATACATCTCTAATTTATATTTTAATAGTTATGCCAGATACAAGTGGGGGCCCACAAGAAACTTCCCTCATCCACCCTTCTTCCCTTACACCTTCTATATTACTCTCCCCCCCTTTCTCCCCCACTCCCTTTTCTGGAAATTATCTCACCCCTTTTTTCTCCCCTAACCCCCTTCTATATCTATCTCTCCCCTCTACTCTCCAGCCTTTCTCAATGTCCCACTCTCTTTCCCCTATCCCAATCTGTTCCTCTTTTTCTCTCCCCCTCCCTCAAACAATCCCTGCCTATTCTTTCTCTTTCTCTCCCCACGCCCTCAGACAATATCCTTCCCATTCGTACTCCCACTTTGGAAGTCACAGAGACTATGGTAGGACCCTGGTAGCTGCTGCATCAGTCGCAGGGCCCCTGGGAGCCACGGCAGCAGCCTGATTGTTAGGAGCCACAATGACTGTGTCAGCTCCCACCCCTGAGAGCTGCTGCACTGGCTGCAGGAAGATCTGCTAATGGTAGTACTCTGTGCCTGCGCACACAACTCCCCCCCCCGGTATTTCTTTAAAGTTTTAAGATATTTTTCCACATCTGGGGACAGAGAGTTTAGAGAAAAATCTCCTTTCTCTTCAGTGTGGCCCCAATCCATGGATTTAGATGTCCACAGATGGGGCCACACTTGAGAAATAAATATATAGATTAGAGGCCTGGCCTCTCGTACTTCCTCAATTATTCGTGAGGGTACATCAACTGATTAACCACCCAACCAAGAGAAAATTGATGAGCTGATTACTAGAAAAACCTTAAGACAGAACATTTTTATTTCACATGAAGTCTGTAATAGCATTCAATGCTTCAGAATAAGACAAAATATTCACAAGACAATGGATTGCTAAAACAATGCCTCCTTCATGTATGAAGCAGGATCTCATTGGTAGAGACAAGACAATACTTGTATCAGCAGTGAGGAATGTATCTATGCTTGCAAAATTCAAGCTAAATTTACTACAGAGGAAATTGATTAATCTTGTAACTGATTAAAGAAGGTGTGAGAATTAATGTCAAGCATCTGATAGAAGACTGACATCTGGACTTCTTCCTTTTACTGGGATCAGTACTTAAGTCACTGTGGCTGACATCCCATGCGAACTGTTACCTCGGCAGCATTTTCAAGAGCCAGAGTGATGAGAAGCATACACATGACAAGATGTAGAAGGTGGTGAAGATTTAAACAGCATTGGCTTTTAACATACTGTAAGTTCCCAGACTTCAGAAACTGACATCTTCTGTCAACGGCACAAAAAAGCTACAAATAAACTATTATTGCAATAGAGACATTTATTTGAATATAACTGATTAAACACAATTTTCACATGCTAAAGATCAATTAATAGATTCATGATTAATGAATCAATCATATAGTTCTAACCAAAAAATGGTTGATACCCCTAATTAAATACACATATGTTCAATAAACAAGTTTTCATTGAAAGAAACATCTTCTGTTGCACCCAGAATAATAATAATCATCAAATAGCATTGTGCTTAGTATGGCCAGGACCAATGTTCCCTCTAAGCTGAGTTAGTGTGAGCTAGCTCAAGGGTTTTTAGCCTCTGGCTCACACATTTTTGTCTTAGCTCAGGAAGGACGGCTCCAGAGCAAACTAATTTATGCAGTAGCCAAATCGCTCACTCACAACTTTATCGCCAATAGCTCACAAAGTAGCATTTTTGCTCACAAGACTCCACAGCTTAGAGGGAGAACTGGCCAGGAGATCCTAAGATTGTCTGGCAGCCTAAAGTTCTAGATCTTTTAGTGTTATGCACCACTAGGTGGTGAGCTAGACTTATTTTTTGGGCTGGCAGAGCTCTGAAAGAGCTGGGACTGACCGAAGGTCATCCAGCTGGCTTTATGTGGAGGAGTGTGGAATTGAACTCAGTTCTCCAAATTAGGGTCCTTCGCTGTTAAACACTACACAACGCTGGGCACAAAGAAACAGTAATTACAGAGCAATCCTGAGGGGAAGTGCAAATCAGAATAGCAAGCTGACTGACCCCTACGCTGAAGTAATTTGGAAATATGCCTGTGTAAGGGCCATTTACATCAGTGGAGGGCACAAGCAGCACTGCACAGTGAACTTACATCAGCGCAACTGCAACATGGCCACACACACTTGGAAATGTGGATGCACCAGGGGGCATGACACCATCTAGTAGGCTCCCTAAGCACCCTCAGCGTGGGAACATCTCTGGAAGAAGTGCAACATTATGTCTGCAAAAATGGCGACACAGTCCATTGATGCCCATGGTAAATTCCTGTTCACTCCTCCCTACTCAGCTGTGACCACACCCTTGGGAACCCAAGCAGCTCAGGATACCAACCAAGTGCACATTCAGTCAGTAAGCCCCAGCCCCCCCCCACTGTCCCTGCCAGCCAATGATATCTCACCCTGCCCCACAAATGATTTCGGAAGATCGCCCTGCAACTTCAGAGGTAGGGTGCATGGCATGGGATGCTGTCTAATAGCTCCCTGCCTTGGTGACTTAGAACAAGTGCACATGCATCTCAGTGGTGGGTACAACACAGACAGGACACCTGGCACTGCTAGGTGAACACTTGGGGGGAAGAGACAACAGGGAGAGCAAACTCCATGGCTGACCTCTCCATTACTTCAGGCCCCACAGCTCATCTGCTGGGATCCCAAAGGGCAGTGATGCACAAACAGGTAAGCCACAAACCTTTTCCCCACCCCCTTCCCCCACCCTGGGCAACACCACCCTAGGCAACACTACACAGCATCTGTCACTCACGAACATGGCAGCTGGGGGCCAGAAGTGCTCCTGTGCACAGACATGCCCTGATGCACCAGGCAGGTTGGTGCTTCAGTGGCCACTGGAGGCAAATGCCAGCAGAGGGGGCCAAAGGTGGCACCACTGCACCAGGTGCCTACCCTGGCTGTTGGTGTTGGCAGCGCCCCCATGAACAAATCACATTGGTGGGTGGGAATCCGTGCTGGAAGCTCCCACTTGATGGCCAAACCCTTCCCTTGCAGGTGCAGAATGCCCTGTCGCTGCTGACAGAGTGGGTCTCCAGATACACATAGATTCTGACAGTATGTTGGATCAGGTGTCGATGATCTGGCATCTGCTGCCCATCGGATCCCCTGGCAGCATCGGAGTGCCAGATGGTGTGTCCACGACTGCCAAATGCCCCACAAAGCTGCCAACGAAAAATGTTGGTGACTGCTCAACTGTGTTTCCCCGCATGCAGATGATGATCCAACAGGGAGAGCTGCCACCCCATCTGTAGAGCTGAAACCTCACCATGTCCCCTCCCTATACCAAGAGCTGGGCCTTGGGAGTAAGCAGACATCCAGCCTCCTGGCCCTTCCCTACCGACATCCACCAGGGAGGCACCCCAGAACCAGGACCGAGTGGGGGTCTGGACGTCAATGCAGCAATCCCAGCCTTACCACACTGTAGTCCCTGATTCCCTCCAATAAAGCTCATCCATTGTGTTTGTCCCAGGTGTTGGCGATTGTCGTGGACCATGGGAAGTGGAACTGCATGGGGGTGTGGTGCAAACTAGACGATCCTCAAAGACCGAACTCTGGAGGGGCCCCATCCTAACAACATTGCACATGGATGGGAGGTGAAGGCTATGCAGGAGGCCACTATCCCCCCCAGCCAAAACCACAGACAGCACACTCAAAAGCTGCAGGGCAGCCCCATGAGCCATCATGAATCAATCAGGAGGTGCCTTGGGGAGAGATGGACCAGCTTGGCAGCCAGTGCAGATACAAATGCCATGGGTGATGACCCATGCGGGAACCTCTGCGCTAACAATGCTGTTGGCTGTAGGGATCACCACCTCTTTGAAGCTTGGTGGGTAGCAATGCATGCAGCTGAGCAAAGATGGTCAATTTCAGAGAGCATTCCCCTATGGAGGCCTGCTTGCCATCTGGATCCCAGCTGTCCTGGAAATATTTGCCTATGCAAATGAGGGGCTTGGAAGGCACATCATGGCTTCTACCGGGCAACCTCAGCTGCCGAAGGCAAAAATGAAGCATGTCATGGTTTAAGTGTGTGTCAGCCTACCTGATGGCTTCATTGTCTGAAGGCTACCATGAAGGTAAACGCCAACCCTGGTCCCAGCCACCTGAAACCATCCTGGGACCCAGAGCTAGGAGCACCTGCTGTCAGGTGGATGTCAGAGGCCTGAACCATGGATGGATCAGTCATCAGTACGGATGTGCAGTCCCTCCCATGACCCCTACTTCACCGTTGTGTCTGCAGAAATTACTCTTCAACCTCTGGCCTGCGATGTGACTTTCGCATGGCATGACCATCTCACCCAGCAGAAATTCCTAGCTCTGTAGTCATTGTTGTCCCTTCCCCTCTTCAGGGCATCAAAGCATTGTGAAAAACAGATTGGGAGAACCTGCCCACCGGTGGCCAGGGGATGTGGCTGAAGGTGCCAGGAAGGACTCTGGCCACTTGCCAAATCCCCAGCCACGGGGCCCCATTCAGCACAGCCCATCCCACTCACCCTTTCCTCCATGTGGGTGGCTGGAGAGCTGTTTTGAGATTGGTAGATAGCCTCTGCCCAGGGGCCAGTAATGGATGGAGGGCCTTGTATCATCTGTAACTGCAGTTGCTGGGCACTTGAAGGGGCTTCTTGCCACTGTGAGGAATGCTGGTGAGGCACAGAAGCACATCAAAAGGCTCCTGGGGGACCTCTCCAAGGTCCCCAAGCACCCCCACCCCCTCCTGCTGTACATCCAGTGGCATGGAGATGCCCTCAGGGTGGCAAGGGGATGCCCTCAGTGTTAACACATGCATTCAGTAGCTATCAGCTAACCAAGCTACAAATCCCACCTGCATATTTTTAAGAAAGTCATCTGTGTACCTTTGGATGTTTTATGAAAATAACCAATCAATTCTGCAGACACAACATTATTTCTAAAAGAAACCTGTGTGGCTGTAGATACAGAGAGACAAACCACACATATTTTATCAGTTTATTACAGTAAGCAAATAAGCGTGGAATGAGAGTGCACATAACTGTCTACTTAGTGCTTACTGAAACATTTATAAGAGCTGTTATCTTCCTAATAACAGACAGACAGTGTGCAATTTTAGAAAGGAGAAAAGCTTCATATTTAACACTTCACTAAAAAGTAACTGAAGAGTGTAAAATGAAAAATACTCTGTGCAGTTAGCTGGTAATGGACCATATTATCAACTCAAGTTAGATTTATATGATACAAACTAATCACTAATAGTTATTTTATGACAAGGCATGTCTGCTTCTTGGGAGGTAGATTTAAGATTAAAATTGTAAAACTTTTAACGCTACTGCTTAAAATGTCTAAAACACTGGGGGGTTTTTAAAGAAGAAAAAATAAGACAGGCAAATTCTAGCTGCTGTTCCTTGAAACACTCTTTTGAAATATATAAAGTATACAAAGAGGCTACTTCTTGTGTTGAAATGCAAAACATACAAAGGATTTCCAGACATCACTCCACTGGCTCCAAGGGTCACACAATATCCACATTTTTCTACGCTTGCGCATGTGTGCACTCTCTCTCTAATCCTAAATGTTTTTACCAGACATGATTACCTAGCAGGATCAGCCCAATGGGATAAAGTTGTAATATGGAAAACAGTTTTAGGTACACAGTCCAGTGTGTACCTGGACAGAAGCTTGACCAAACAAGTATTTTTCTGAAAATATTTCTGCATAAGGTAAGTCTCAGGAGATTCAACAAGTAAAAGATTAAGACTAACAATGCTGCAGTGTCTAGAATTACAAAGGCCTTGTGCTCCAGCCCATCAGCCATCTGACTGCACAATAAGAGTTTGGTCAGCCTCCAGTTAGTGGCGTCTTTCTGCTAAAATGCAACACTATCAACTACTCTACATACAGCATGTGCTATATTAGGCTTGGTGGATCACATCTTGAGCAGGCCTATACAAGACTCAACTATAGGGCATTAAAATGGATAAATTGTCAAAATGAAAATCAAAAGCATTATTCAGCCAAATGTCAGGGTCTCCAAAATTTTTGTTTCTGTTGTCCTAGATACAAGCTTAATTCAGTATGCTAACACAGAAATAATTCTCATTCCTTAGCATATTCAATGCACTGTTAAAATAACCAGTTAAAATATATATTATGAGAATCAATGCAATGGATATGACACAAATTTCCAAATGAAAATATTTAAAATTACTGCAGATACCAAATGTACATAATCAAATATGACTAAAAGGTAACATTTTTCTATAATTCAGACGATTTTGGCTTCCCATCCTTTCACATTTTGATATATTTATTTTCTTGCTTAGAAATATTGGGTAGATTTGAATAGATTAGGGATGGGCATAAACTGGGAAAATCTGGTTCAGTTTGGGACAAGTCCTGACCCTGAACCCAGCCTTTCTGCCAAACCGAACAGGTTTGGAAAGTTCAGGATGTGGTGGAGCCCCTGGGGTCCTAGAGATGCCAAAATCTCAGGGCATCTCCAGCTGACTCTTCTCTACCTGCCCACTAAGTTTGATGAAGATTGGACTGGGGGGGGGTTCTGAGATAGCTCCCCAAAAAATGTGCCCCCAGGAAAGTGCTTTTTGGGGAGATGTCAGATCTGAGTTCTAGAGTATATAGAATGGACCCTGTGCGACCTAGAGGCATCAAACTTGTGGCAGACCTCCTTGGGATGCCTCCCTAAATGACCTACAAGTTATGTGCAAATTGGACTTGGGGTGTCCTAGTTACAGACCTCTAAACAAGGTGCCCCCAGGAAAGTAGTTTTCAGGGAGATGACAGGTATGGATTTAGGAGTGTACAGAATGAGCCCTGTGCAAGCTAATGGCATCAAACTCACAGTGGACCTCCCTGGGATGCTCCCTACATGCTCTGACTGGGAGGGGGGTTGTCCAAATTATAGCCTGCAAAAGATGGGGCCCCCAGAAAAGTGCTTTCTAGGGAAATGTTGTCAAGTGTGGGTTCTGGTCCATAGAACAGACCAGATAGGATGCCCCCTACGCGACCTAGCAGAGGGGAGGCATCAAACTTGCAGCAGACTTCTCTGGGATGGTCAACCCCCCCTGGAAGCAGCATGGCAGGTGGCTGATTCCCCAGGCCAATCCTTCCTCCACAGGCAAGACAACTACCTCTTGCCCAGGCCTAGAATTCACTCCCCAGACCCACCCTCCCTCCACAGATAACAGGACTGCAGGGCTGCCTCTCCCTGGCTCACACTCCCGCCCTGCCCTTGCCCCAAGAGCCACCAGTATAGTGGTGGGTGGTTGTGTCTCCCTGGGCTCACCTTCACACTGCAGACAAAGTGAGTGCAGGGCAGGGCCAATCACTTGCCTTACCTAAATCCTTCAGTTTTCCATTAGGGCAGCTGAGTACCATTAATTCTGGATACCACCAGCCTGTGTTCTGACAGCTATTATAAGACACCAGTATGTTATAGATACCAATACAGCCCCTAACTACCAGTTAAAAAGTGACAGCTCTATTACCATACTGAATTAAAGGCCAAGCCTAATGGGCTTTTAGGATGGGAAAATGGATGCAGAGTTCTCTTTTCCCTAAACCAACTCCATGTAAAAAGAGAAGAAGGCTTTAACTTCACCAAAGTGTTCAGTTCAATACAGTGATAGTGGTCACAATTTAGTCTAGAAAGGCAGACAGGTGGAAATGGAGAATACTTCTACCCACATACAGTCTTTCTATCCGTCATCAAGGCCACAGCAACAGGTAGAATAAGGCATAAAAAGCAGGCCTGCCTTTTTATATCTGCCCCTGACCCCATTCCCTAAATTAACCATGTTCTCCTGGGCTGGTAAGGAAATTACACAAGTATGTGTATGTGTGTATTTTAGTGCTGTCAAGCCACTCCCAACTTATGATGACCCTATGAATAAATGCCCCCCCCCAAATGTCCTATCACTGGCAAAAGCATATATTTCCTAATAAATCCTACTTGAGAGAGGGAATCAGCAAAGAAACATTTTGTCCATTCCTTGCAACACCTGGAACTGCCTTCTGGAAGAAAACAGGGTTGCACTTACCTGTAACTGTTCTTCATCAAGTAGTCTTCTGTGCAGGAACACATGGGATTGCTCAGCTGCAGGCCAGCCATGAAAGAGCTAACAAGCTTTCTAAAAGATCTTTCTAGAGGTTGAGTGCTTTTCCCCACCCTGTCTTCAGTGTAGCCCTTTTCTGACCCAAAGGGTCACGTGATGGGGTGAGGTAAGCACTCTTCCCTCAATTTTCCCTTCACCACAAGGAGGGCTAAATCAGCATAAAAGGATAAGCAGCCCACAGTGATGAAAGGAGGGAAGGACGTGTGCCTGCACAGAAAACCACTTGATGAACAACTGTTACAGGTAAATGCCATGCCGATTCCATTGTCATGGCTTCTGTGCAGTCATACATGGGAGACCAGCAAGCTCACTTACCAAGGAGGCAGAAGAAGAGGAGATTGGATTTATACCCCACCCTTCACTACCCGAAGGAGTCTCAGAGCAGATTACAATCCCTTTCCCTTGCCCTCCCCACAACAGATACCCTGTGAGGTAGGTGAGGCTAAGAGAGCTCTTTCAAGAACTGCTTGTGAGAGAACAGCTCTGAAAGAATTTATGACTGACCCAAGGTCATACCAGCAGCGATATGTGGAGGAATAGGGAATCAAACCCTGTTCTCCCAGATTAGAGTCTGCACTCCTAACCACTACACCAGCCTGGCAGGTGTGGCCTGATTAGTGGAAGACAGACTGCAGAACCACTTTCTCAACAGCTGCCTCATTTTGAGCATCCACATCCATGGAGTAGTGCTGAACAAAGATGAATGGTGTGGACAAGGTAGCTGCCTTGCAGACCTCATCAAATGACGAGTCAGGAAGGCTGCTGACGAAGCTTGTGCTCTGGTGGAGTGCGCTCTGATGTTGATGGGACATGCTAACCCAGCTGCACTACATGCTGTCTTGACAGCATCCACCACCCATCTAGACACTGAGGTGATGCTGCCTTCCCCTTATTAACCCCCTTGAAACACCAAAAAAGGTGCTTGTCCTTCCTAAATTGCTCTGTACATTTTAAATAAAAGAGTGCTTGTCTGACATCTAGTGTATGCTGAGTTTGTTCAGCAGCGATGGATGGGAGAGGCAAGAAAATTGGTAGAACTATATCTTGGTTGATATGAAACCTAGAAACTACTTTGGGTAAGCAGGCTAGATCTCAGGACTACCTTCTCTGCATGAAATATGGGAAAGGGCAGGTCGCACCTAATGGCGCTCAATTCCCCCACCCTACATACAGAGGTGATTGCCACTAGGAAGGCAGACTTCTAAGAAAGATGTGACAACCTAGTCTTGGCTATAGGTTGAAAAGATTTATGCATTAACATCAATAAAACAAGGGATAAACTCCATTGTGGAAGAAGGTGAAAAACAGGTTGCTTAGCTGTGACTGATGATCTTTGAGTGGTCATCTGTGCAGTCACACACTGGGTTTTTAAAGCTGTGCTAGACCTAACCAATAAACTTCTAGATCTCTCAGCTCTCTTCTTTGGCGAGCTTTCCCTCAAACTTTGGGGAGCAGGCATTGTCTGTGCATGCCTGAAGTTGAGAGAAAGCCACCCTCACTCAGTTCCTTCCACGCAGTGCCAGCAAGTTTCGTCAAGCTAGGTAAGTGAAAAAAGAAGATGCCAGCAGTGGGGAAGGCTGGGTGGGAGTGTGTGACAACCACTCAAAGATCATCAGTTACAGGTAAGCAACCTGTTTATCTTCTTTGTGGTCTCTGTGCAGGCCACACACTGGGTGATTAATGAGCTATAATGTATTGGATGGCGGGTGCTGGCAGATAATGCGGGCCTTTACCAGTCCAGAAGGGAAAACCAATGTGGAAGTAATGACATGACAAACAGCGTAGAGTCAACAAAAGTTTACTAAACTGAGAAGATTTTTTTTTTTGCAACAAACATAAGCAAAAAATATACAACAGAATCAAAGGAAAATGGGGGTGGCTTTCTCTTCGCTTCAGGCATGCGCAGACGATGCCTGCTCCCCAAAGCTGAGGGAAAGCTCGCCAAGGAAGAGGGCTGTCCGAGAGCTCTAAAAGTTTACTGGTTAGGACCAGAGCAGATGCAGAAACCCAGTGTGTGGCCTGCACAGAGACCACGAAGAAGATCAGACGGTGGGTACAAATTGCATAAACGCTTTAGGAATTTCTGAGATTCCTGAGCAGAAAACCCTGAACACATACCAACTGCTTCATGAAAAGCTGAAACTGCAGCTAGGTACACTTCAACAGAAGACGAGGCTAGACCTCCGTCTTTTAACAGTAAAAAGTAGTCAAAAATTTTAGATAACACATGTGGCAGGATCCAGCCCCTGCTGAGTAGCCCACTTAGAGAATTTTTCCCATTTAGTATTATAAGATTTCCATGTGGAGTCACAGGCAACCATAACCTCCCTTGCCCTCTGGGAAAAGCCCCCTAGTGCAGAATCAGCAGGGCTGGCTCATTCACTAGGCGTTCACCTAGAGCGCACCGGCCCTTAGGGGCACCAAAAACCCTCTCCCTGACCCGGTGACCACTGCCGTCGCTGCCTCTTTGGCTGGCTAACTTCTCCCTGCCTACCCTTCTCCTCCTCCTCGCGGCCGGGGACTGGCAGCTGCAGCAGGAGCTGCAGCAGCAGCAGGGCCAGGGGAGCGACGGCTTGTGAGCGCCCCACCGGTCAGCCTCTTCTCCAGGTGCCCTGACAATGGGCGCCAAACTGCCCCCCCCCTGCAAGATGACTCTGTCCCGAGGCAGGCCCATTGTCTGTCCCTCGGCCCGGCCCGGCCGCCTGGGGGGGGGGCTAATCTGTCACGTGATGGCCAGGGGGGGCTGCACACGAGGAAGCACAAAGGTGGCATTCAGGGTGGCCATTGCGGCGCGGCCGGGGGAGCTAAGCTGCCCACCCACTTAGGCCCCTCACCACCACCACCTTTGTTGGGGCCTCCCTCACCGTCAGCCCCCCAGACTAGAGGCCAGCCTGCAGCCCTGCTCCGGCAGCCCCGCCAGCACGTTCCACTCGCATGCCGCCACAGGCCCTCCTTGCGCCGCCTCGCGTGCAGTAACAGCGGCTCTCCAGGCCCCCCGACGGGCGGGCTGAGGAGAGGACCAGTGGCCAGGAAGGAGCCGCACAGGGTGGCTGGCACGCCCGAAGAGGCCCCGTCTCCAGGCTGCTGCGCAAGTGGCCCTTTGCCAGCGCCTACGGGAAGGCTCGGTGTCCCTCCGGCTCTCTCCCCCGGCTCCCGCATGGCCAACTGGTCTAGAGGGTATGATCCCGTATACAGGCTTACTGGACTTCCTTCTTTCCAGGCTCCAGCTGCAGGTTGGCAACCCCATAATTGGTGGGCACACGCTGGGGGTACCAGAAGGTAGCTCCACCTAGGGTGCAAAAAAACTTCGGGCTGGCCCTGAGAATCAGCCAAGCTTCCAGGTGCAGGTCCTAGATCTCTGGGTGCAAGACAGAGAATTTCTTCAATTGGGTGTCAGAGCCATGGTTGAAGTACCTCAGGAACCAATTTTTGAGGGGTCTCATGTGCAGCCTTGTAAAAGGCACAGCACCTGCAGTTGATGCCATGTAACCCAAAAGTTCCTGGATAGCCTTGGCAGACTGAAACCTATTGGAGGAGACTTTCTGGGTCAGCCTAATAACAGACTGAGCCCTCCTTCAGCATAAGAAAGCTCTCCCCTAGCCTGGCCCCTATAAACTCTGTTTGAGAAGGAGAAAGGCAGGATTTCTCCTAGTCAACAAAGAAACCTAGTTCCTGGACTAAGGTTAGTGCTAACTGTAAATCATGTTGCGTGTCCTCTCTAGAGTCATTAACAAAGATCCAGTTGTTGAGATATTGGTAGATAGTACAAAGGGGAGGACTGCATACTCATAGGCCATCTCCTCATAAACAAACTTGAGGATCACAATATGGAGGGATGTGTCCTTTAAATCTAGGACTGTAAACCAGGAAACCTATTATAGAAGTAGTAACAGCTCCCGGAGGAATAACATATGGAGCTTGGACACACGGACATGTTTATTCAGTGCCCTGAGGTCTAGGATACATCTTTCCCCACATCTTTTCTGTTGATAGCAAAAAATTGACATGAAAAAACTGCCCCTTAGCACTCAAGGGTAATTTAACAATAGCCCCCTTTGACAGGAGAGAGGCCACCTCTTGGGAAAGGAAGGAAGATGTCAATGCTGAAGGAATTTGCACAGGATGAACCAAAGGCATGGAATCAACCTCAACAAAATAACCCTTTTTTATTACCGAGAGAACCCAAGCATCATCAGTAATAGACATCTCAACTTTTAAGAATGAGGACAACCGGTTCAGAAAAAAGACTTGAACTGACAGTCAGGCTGAAGCCAACCCTCTAGAATGCTACTCCCTTAGAGGACTGAGATGGGTACTTGCCCCTTTATTTAGAGGGCTCCCTACCCTGGGAGTTTTGATTGTAAAAGAACCTGTAGGATTGTTGTAGGTTCTGAGGGGCCTGAAACCTATACTCAGGGAACTGATATGATCTAGAAGGCGGGTACCTCTAGCCAGACCTTGGAAAATACCTTTGCTTATAAGGGTGAGTATTCAATGATGTGATACCCAGCAATTTAGTGGTGAGCTTGTTTTTGTGGATGCAGTCTAGAACATCATCAGTTTGCTCACTGAACAGCTCCTGACCTTCTAATGGGAGGTCCTTGATTCTGGCCCTAGTGTCTTGAGGGAGTGCAGAAGACCTAAGCCAGGAGTGCCTGTGAAGGATGACTCCTCACATTTCTTAAATAAGGCCATTTGGCCATCAGTACTCACAAAGAGAAGAAATATGATGGAGACAGAAAAGACACAGTGGCAAGGAAAGAACTGAGGGAAGAGTGCTTGCCACACCCATCATGTGACCTATTGGTGGAAACCAATGTACAAATATGTATTTTTTGTTTGTTAATTTTTGTGATCAGGAAGCCCATTTTCAGCATGCTTCATTTTCTCTGGCAAATTTTCCATTTTGCTTTGATTCTTTTACACCACTTCAAGCCATTCACACATTGTATACCACTTGACACCATTTATATGCATATGGTTCCAAGATTGGCATCCAATTTAATAACAATATTTCTCCTGTATTTCATCTTGAGTGTGGAGAATCTATAAAAGAAAACTTAATTTTCAAAGCAAACTAGAGTTGTCACAAAATTTGGTAACATCCTTAAAACATATCAGTAGCTGTGTATAAAAACCACATGCAGAGCTGCTTAGGCTTGTTTTATAGACACAGCTGAATTTTTAAAAAATCAGCAAATAAGGTAGTTATGTTTATTCTCAAAGTATCACTTTTAAACACAAAACATTTAAGATGTCACATCCACATTTCTTAATTCATCTTTATTTTTCTAATAAACAGCAGATCAAAGGTACTTCATGTGCAATTATGAACTTTGCAAGTTTCATTTCTTCAGGGTCAATAAGATTTAAATGATATCAAGAGGGCAGGATGCAGGACACTTTACTGGAGTTATTCCACATGTGAGAGAACTCCCACAATCTGTTTTCATGGTTCAATAACCAAATGATTTTGTTAAAACAGTGCATGTAGTTCCTAAAATATCATCTTTCAAGTACAAGAGTGAAATATGAATAGCTACAATTCTCTAAAACATTATTACTGGTTTTTACAAGATGTAGCCGAAAGCTTTACACTGATATACTTCATAAAACCAAATCCTTCAAGTGCCCTGAAAATGTGAGGTGCAGTAATGCGAATGGGGCTTGTGCCAGCAGAGTGCTTTGAAATATGAGTAATCCTCATGAATATTAAGGTCTGTCACATGCCACAGATTTCTTTTGAAACAGCTGACTTCACTCAGACTAATCACATGCTTTGGTTTTTTAAATATGCTTCAGCCCATTGTTGAATCAGTCATTAATCTGTAAAGTTTTGTACATGAGCAAAGACCAACTTTCAAAAAACATTCAACTGTCAGATCCTGCTGAAAGTTGAAAAGAGCAAGAGTCCAGTAGCACCTTAAAGACTAACAAAATTTGTGGCTGGGTAGAGCTCAGTGGCTCACAAAAACTCATACCCTGAGGCAAATTTTGTTAGGTGCTACTGGACTCTTGCTCTTTCCTACTGCTACAGACAAACACGGCTACCCATCTTATTGAAAGTATTTTATAAAAATTAAAATATATTAAGCCTATTTCTAAGATGCCCCCCACCCCCAAAGGTGACCTTTTCTTCTTCTGGGGAGCTTGTGACATGAGCACCTTTATTAACTCTGACCATGCAACAAAACCAAAGTTTGTTCTTTAGCAGGGCTCCTATACTGACCAATAACATCCAGGACCAGACTCATGTGGATATTCAACTATTAGTGCTTTCTGCTCTTTTGAAACACTGCACAATTTATGCACAGCTGCCATTATACACACTATGCATGGATACTACCTGCATACAAAAGATGAAAGAGTAAGCACAGTGTATATGAATACTGATGATTTATCATTATAGGGATTTTTCTTTCCATACAGAGTAGGTATTGCAATTGCCACAATCAATCACAGTTGAAAGTAGTAAGAAAGGGAGGGAGGGGAGTAGATATGGGGCAATATTTGGCTATTCATTGCTTTGTCATATATATTATACAGTTTTCATTGTGTTACTCTCAGCAGGCTGTGGAGTAGGGGGAGATATAGTACTGGGAGAAGGATAAGCCAGGTAAGGAGAGGCAACATCAGGTATTTGAAGGCTGTTGCCCTTTCTGGTTCTTCTTTCAGCTGAGATGATATTGGTGACCATATAATCCCACTGGGGTACAGAATCCTGCTTTTAAATGCTAGGTCAGTCACAGGCAAAATAGCAGCCATCCCAGATTTAATCCTGGATGAGAGGCTGACCTGGCATGTATCACCAAGACCTGGCTGGAGATGAGGAGTTAATCTTTCTGAACTGTGCCCCCAGGATATTTGGTGATACATCAGCATAGGCCTAGTGTGGTGCCCTGTCAAGGATCTTTCCTGTTTTGAAAGTGTATACCTAGTGCTGGGACTGCAAATTAGGATTAGGATCCTGTTGGTATACCACTCACACCGCTGCCCAGCCATTTTCTTGCCTGATCTCATGCAGGTAGTGTAGAGGACCCCTAGGTTGGTAGTTCTGGGGAATTTCCTTGTCAAAAGGAATTTAGGACTTCATGGTCTCCATGACAGCCATGGGCCTATCTCAAACAATGATTTAGACAAAAAAAGGTACTGACTTTTTGTTTTGGGTAGGAAGGTGGGGGAACTGAAGACAGCACCCTTATCATGGACAGATCCCTATTTGCTGGGTTTAAAATTTACAGGGATAACAAGGGTTAAGGGATCATTTAAGTTGATCCTCCCCAATAGCCATATGGATCTAAGAGGTTTGCAGGTGGCCTTCAGAGATTTTCCTGTTAATATGTTTGGCACTCCTGTTGATGCCCTAGTTAATCTCTGGAATTAGGAGATTACCTGGGCAGTTGATAACAATTGTTCCTAGCTGCCCTCTCTCAGAGCCAGGTAGCCCCTTGATTTACTGATGGGAAATGAAGAGAAGAAGAGATTGGATTTATACCTCGCCCTTTCACTTGAAGTCTCAGAGCGGCTTACAAACTCCTTTTCCTTCCCCTCCCCACATCAGACACCCTGTGAGGTAGGCGGGGCTGAGAGAACTTCTGACAGAAACTGTCCTTGAGAGAACAGCTGTGCAAGAGCTTGTGACTGACCCAAGGTCACATCAGCAGGTGCAAGTGGAGGAGTGGGGAATCATACCTGGTTCTCCCAGATTAGAGTCTGCACACTTAACCACTACACCAAACTGGCTTCCTTGCACACTTAACCACTACACCAGACAAAGAAGCCAGCTAGAGCTACAGAGGGAAAAGTCTCATATTTTGCTAGAGCTCATATTAAAGTCTACTTCTTGGCAGCGACAGCACAGTGTAGGCCTGCAGGACTCTTCCAGGTGGTCAGGGTCCTATTGGGGTCTGGCCTGTGGGAGGTGGTAAACTGCTTGGTGGCGTGCTGTGATCAGTTGGCAATTAAACTCTCCTGCATCCATACCAATTTGGACTCTATATTAGCAGGGCACTTTCATGTCCAATTATATGGGATTCTTTTCAGTTTATTCATTCTGAGAATGTGGACAGGATTCTAGGAAGTCTGAGGCCTATCACCTGCTTGTATGACCCTTGCCTCTCCTGGCTGCTTAAATCCATGGGGGGGGGGAATAGCTGACTAGGACTGGGAGATGGTAACTGCTCTGATCCCCAGATGCCTGGGATTCAACAGAATCTGAGAAGCATGTTTGCAGCCTGAATAGCTTTGAGCTCAGCACCCTACTACTAAATGCATTATATCATTCCTGGTTCTGTGACAGCACTATATGAGCATGAAAAGCTCTAATACCACTGTAAAGAATATTTCCTGAGGAAGATCCAGCTTTTGAAACATAGTGGTTATAAAATCTTGAAACATTGTTTTATTCTTATACAAGGATTTTCTTATGATTTGATGGAATTTGTTCATTGTTATGTAGTGTTTATTGGGAGCAATATATAGAAAACCAATTTTTTGTAAATCTTGTTGACAACCTTGATTTGTGGGTCAGATTCTCATGACTGTTTTCTTTTCCAATATAAGAACCTTGGCCAAAGGCTTCTTTTCATCTGGGATTAAGTCTATGAACTGAGACATCCTATCCCAAAGCAGCATCTGATATCTGCCCATTATGGCCATAAAATTCACCACCCATAGTCCCATCGCTCCTGATGAGTAGACCTTCCAGTCTAGGAAGTCCAGTTTGCAACCCCTCCTCATCCAACAAAACTGAGTGGATGCCTGACCATCCTCTGGCTGGAAGAACTTCAGAGACCAGGGAGTTGGCTCTTGGATGATGAAAGAGGTAAGTACAGCCATATTCTTTTGCCTTGTATAGGTTCTCAAGTTTTCTTACTGAAGCAGCATTGAAGGCTGGTTTGGACCTTGTAAAAATAGCAGAGCCGTGGGCCCAGATTCCAGATTAAATAGGACCTTCATTATTAGGTCCAAAGACTGTGGTTCTGTGGAAAGGTACTCCAGGTTCAAGGCTTTAGCTATTCAAATGATTTATTTAGCATAAAGATTTAAATCCTCAGTGGGCGATGGTGCCGATGGCTCTGCCAGTGTGTTGTCCAGAGATGGCACTGAGGTGCCTTCTTATTTGGGTCTGAGCCTTGATCGATGCTTTCCTCCGAGCCCAAAAAGTGTGATGCTGCATAAATGGTAGAGATTGGTTGGCCACAACTTGTTTCCAGCTTCCAGATTTCAGTGAGACAGAGGGTACCACGGAGGGAATTGGTGCTGGTCCCCTGGGCCCCACTGTGCAGGGAACATCATCGGGATTGTGACTCAAGGCATATTTTGTAGAGTCCCTTGAGCTGTGAATCTCTCTTCCTCTTGACCACGTTGTGGAAATGGCAGCAGCGGAATCTCAGAAATCCTGTTGTCTGAAAGTGTTGAAGATTGGTGCCACTGTCTCAACAGCGAAGGGGTTCTCAGTCTCAGAGACAGATCAATTTCAACTGGTATCAGTGACACCTGACATTGAGGCATCATGGAAGCATGCTTGGTCGGTAATGATGGTCAATTCTGAGACTTGGTATGGAGTCAGTGCTGAACTGGTGACTCATCTCAGCCCAAGGCCAGAGAGACTGTTGATGTCGGGGCAAGGGCGACTGACAATGTCAGGGCGACTGTTAATGTTGAAGCGAGAGTGAATGGTGCCATGAGGTACAGCTTCTATGCTTCGTCTTTTTCTTAATTTTTTTAGCTGGAGGCTCTGATGCCAATCGGGTAATAGCCAACTTTTCTGTCAGTTGCGGCATTAAGGGGGTTGGTACTGAGTTCATCAAAGGGGCCCTTGATCTTTTCTCTGTGCCCAGTTGTTTATTCAAGTTTGGGCCTGGGGCACCCAAAGCTTTAGAACTGCTTTAATTCTGGCTGCCCTTTCCTCTCTGGCCTTTGGCACGAGGCAGTGGCAGGCATGAGTGGTGTTATGACCTTCACCCAAACATGAGAGGCATGATTTATGCTCATCATTTTGAGCTATTTAAAGTATTTTTTTAAAAAAATAATCCTGTCAGAAACGTTCAGGGATGTTGTTCACTGAAGCTCTCCTTTTGGCAGCAAGAAGACAACTGAAAGAAGAGTGCTTACCCCTCGCACATCATGTGACCCTTAGGCAGGAAAGGCTACATAGAGACTGGGAGGGGGAGCACCCTTGGGATCATAAATCTTCTTTCTAAAGCTTGCTAGCTCCTCTCTGTGGCCAGCCTGCGAAACTGCAATCCCAAGTGTGCCTGCACAGAAGCCATGAAGATGAACCCCATTGATCCTCCCGGACCTCTCAGTGGCTTTTTGTACCATTGATCGTGGCATTTTTCTGGATCACTTTTTGGGGACAAGAATGGGAGACACAGTTTGGCAATGGTTTCAGTCCTGCATGGAAAGGAGTGCTGAGGGACTGCTGCTTAGCCCTTTGGCCCATGGGGCCCCATAAGATTCAATTTTGCCCTCCATGCTTTTTAACATGTACATGAAAGGCTGGGGGAGGTACTTGGACTGGGTTGTCATCAATATACAGATACTCAGCTCTATCTTGTACTTCCAGCAGATTGCAGGCAGGTTGTAGAAATTGAAATAGTGCCTGAAGCAGTTTTGGGATGGATTAAGACAAACAGGCTGAAACTTGATCCTGACAAAATGGAGGCTCTTCTGTTGAGCAGAAGGACTGACCCAGGAACTGATGTTCCACTCCACCTAAGGAACAGATTCATAGCTTGATGTCCCAGGCCTTCTGTTAGATAAGCAGGTGGAAGCGGAGGCCAGAAATGCTTTTTACCAGTTTAAGGACCACCTACTCCCATATGAACCTACTGATAACTGCTGTCACCCTTTTTTGGGTGCCCTTGCTAACTGAGGCTAGATGGGTAGCAGCCCAAGAAAGGGTCTTCTCAGTCATGGCATAAAAATTATGGAATTCCTTCCCTTGGAAAATGCATCTGTCCTCTATCATTGTCTTCCACCAGTGACGTTTTCTTTGGCATTCCATCATTAACTCTCCTTCCTCTGTATGTACTTTAATTGTGTATGTGCTTAAATTGTTGTTTTAGGTGGTTTTATACTATTTATTTCAAAAGTTTGCTTTAATTTTTGGGGGGTCATTTTTGGGACCATACACTGGATGGAAAGGCAACATAAAATATCTTCATTAAACAGATGTGTAATTCTGTTTATATACACTATACTGTTTTAGCACATTGTTCTCTAATTTTACAATCTAGTTTTATTGCATTGTTGGTTGTTTCTATTATAGTGATCTACTCTTTCTTATTATTTCGAATTGTGTAATCCACCCTGAGTCTCAGTGAGATTTATAAAAATAAATTATTCAGGACCCCAAAATACAGTACAATAAAGAAAGAGGTAGGGTGGAGAAAATAAGCAACAACAGGTACAGAAATTGCTGATTTCCTTTCTGCTTAAAAATGAGGTTGAGAATAATGGCCCCTTGCAAAGTTAAGAGTACAACATATCATATATCATGGGTTGAAGAATTCTCTCTCTTCCCCCCTTTTCAAGGTTGGCTGCCTTCTGTACTGGAAGGAGTAGAATTTGGAGAGAAAAGACCAAAATCTTTTATGCCTCATATGCCCATTTTTATCTTTTTCTCTATTTAATTGATGATTTAAGTTAGAAAGGCCAACATCAATAAGATATTAACCACATCTAATCTCTGAGAATCTCTAATATATCTAAAGCTTACACACATTACAAAATAACCTTTCTAGATTTTCTTTAAAAAGAATATAGGAGAAGATATAGTTCCCCATCATGTTTAGAGTGTTTCAGTGCTCACAAGTAAACCTCAAAAATGGACCTTAGCAATCACTCAAGCATTACAGACAGTACAGCATTCTTCAGGCAAATTACAACACTGAATGGTATGTTTAAATGTATGTATGTGTGGCATGAAAGCAGAAATGCCGACCAGTTGTTGGGAAATAGCTCTGAGGTTGGAATAGTAATGGTCCCCAAGACATAGATTCCCAAATAACAGCAAGGCAGGCCTGCAGTTATGACCACCAATTTCATTAATCCCACATTTGGAGCTTAATTCTGTTGGAAATATGTGTGTTGCAAGGTCTAAATTTAGTCATTACAGGGTTAATGTGTTTACCTTCTGTGCCATTGTTTAGACTGACCTGGAAGGTAACCTGGCACAAAGCCAATGGGGAGAAAGCCCGGAAAACTGTAGCCTATTTACTAATAATAGTTGGTTTCCTTCTAGGATCAAGAAGAAAGAAGAATCTCCATTACCAACCATGTGGGCAGTCAGTCTGTTGTTGTACTTGTAACAGTAAGGATGTAGTCTTAAGTGTTCGTTGTTCTGTAGATTTCCCGTGTACCTATCCCTTGAGAAATAAAGATTTTTACATAGAAAGAATATGCCACTTCTCCAGTGAACAAAGATCCATTGCAAGCTCTGAATATATAACTACTTTTACCAAATTTTCCAACAAATTCAACCTTTAATATATAGGAAATACTGGGTGGAAGGCTATTCATTTCTGTAGAGCAGTCAAAACATAGGGGTATAAAACTGTATTTGATATCCTTTCAGGACTGATCTGGATGTCTCTGTTAATGTGAGGAGAATGTGGTAGAAAGGAAAATCAGATGCCATCTAAGGCAGACTGCAGCTTCCAGGGGGTGGGGAGGAGTCTTTCAGTTCTGTTGGACTCAGGGAGCTTTGATTTGATTTTATTAGTGCCCCCAGTGCCACCCCAAATTCCTGGCTATGGGGCTGAATGGGGGTGGCTGAGATAATCAAAAGATTATGTAATTGCATCATAGCCTGCCAATTATTTTAAAAAACAGACAGAGCCTTACACAGTGGGAAAGTCTTGGTCTTCAATACACACACTGCAGTTCACAAATTGGTTGTGACTCTTTCACATTCTTCTAATTTTGGATGCCAGCAGTGTGTTCCATGCTCCCAACACCATGCTCAGAAATGAACACAGGTATGCCAGAAATGATGAGGGACCAGCAATGAGCTAGGGTTAGAACCATAGAGAAAAACCCTTACAGGTCCAAAGCACACCAGAAGGATAAGATAAAGAGAGGACAACTAGGAACAAGTTATGTATTTCATTTCATTTCATTCATTTATTTATTTAGGGAAATTATATGCTGCCTCTCCAGAGTCTTATATGCGTGTGTTGAGTGAGGTGGCAGGCAAAGCACACAGTGATCATCAAGCTTTTTTGGCTGACTGTGATTGTGAATTTGGCTGTCCATGAGTAAGTTCCACTACATTAGAGATCAACAAGATGTGAATGTTTTGTCCTTGATTTATAAACATTAATTATGTCGTGAAATATGAACACAGTATTAACTGTATATAAAAACTTGCCAGCAGCAGCTGAGTAAGATATGAAATAAGTTTATTTCCCCTCTGTGCTTGCAGCCTGGGCATGGTCAGAAGTGTAAGCCAAAGGGCAAGAGCAAATGAGTTCTTGGCCCATGGTTTGTAGCCCATTGCCCACAAGTCAAGGTTTGCATTAGGCAGCCTGGTGGATCAGGAGGACAAGCCCAAAATACTAGATTAAAATAAACAATTATAAACAATTGTTTTGATGACATTTGTTATACATCCAGAGGA